>OU862927.1:19631449-20231449 GCA_917880885.1 Limnephilus marmoratus | reverse complement strand
CTAAAACGACGGCGCATTCATAATATTTATTCGGACGCTCAATTCACAATCATCAATCGGATATTAGCAGGCACATGTTCAGTTGATAGTCTATTCACTATACACTCATCCTTCTCCTTCACCTAGACCTCGTATCATCACATGGGGGGGTTAGACCCTTAGTTGGGTGTTAGACCACTAAAACCACAGGAACAGCCGTCCAAAGGCGGACTATTCCACCTTGTTGGTTTTATTGGCGGACCGCTTGTTAGGGGTGCTGTTGTGACTGCTGGTGCCATTGCCGTCCACTGTCTTGTGGCGGTTCTCCGCGCCCGAGGAGTGATTGGAGTGGTTCTTGACGTTGTTCTGACCGGACTTGGCATATGCCGTTGCCGAACTGTCTGACAGCTCGGAGCTGGAACTCCTGATGTCACCCTCCATCTGAAAAAATAAGAAATAATGCGTAAATTAAAAGGCACAATAAGATGAGGATTTTTTCTACAACTTGCGTTGTATTAATTTAGTTTCAAATAACCAATAATGATTTTCCCCATATTTCTGTATGGTGTGGAAACATGGACACTAAGAGCCAACCAAAGAAAACAGAACCCTCGAAATGTGGTGCTGGAGTAAAATGCTTAGAATTCCATAGACAGCCAGACGCACAAATGTGTCCATTCTGGAAGAGCTAGGCATCCACAATCTTTTAACTATGTGCCTATAATGTATCTTGAGATACTTTAGACACATTGTTTGCCAAACTGAGGACTCCAACTTGGAGAAACTCATAATCACTGGCAAAGTGTTAGGCAGAAGAAGGTCACCATTGCGCTGGAGTGACCAATTATCACATCACTGGCGTCTGGTACATCGGTGTCCGCAGCTCTCCACGCAGTGCAGAACCGCGAGCGCAGGACAGTCCTCGTCCACCATGGATATTGGAGCAAGTGTTACGATCATCAGCAATGAGAAACTGACTGGAGAAGAAAACCAATAAAGATGCTCCATTACACGGGCAAAATTTAGGACCCTATTTCAAAAATTAAAGACCGCATCTCGGAGCCAGTGGAACTATGGCATCCCAACTTGCAACTCAAATTGGAGAATATTGAAAAAAATTAGGAAAAGCGAAATAAATGTGTCCACCTCCAATAATTGCGGTATAAATGTTGTTTTAAACCTTTGGGAAGATTGGTAGAGATGTGAATTAAAGATGTTCGTCTTGATCTCCGTTTATTTAATTGAACATGTTACACAGATTACCAAAGTAGAATTAACACTGAGTGCTGATCTTTAAGGAAAGTAGAAGTAGCGTCTCGATATAACTGGCTGGTCCTTCGTTGTCCTCTGGAAGCGAAGATCTCGGATCTTCAATAGTATTCCAGGATGAGTTCGGTGTTGTGCGGGTGGAGGCTTCTGGAAGTATGGGAGATCCATTGAGAAGCTGGCGACGCGTGTCGCGACCCGTGGTAAGACTAGGCCATCGTGAGGCCTGCGATTCGTATCGCGGTGAGTTCAGTACTGACTGACTGGTAGGCGTCAGGTGCATTGTTTATATAGATGCTTGCGCTGTAGAGAATCTTCGAGACGGTTCCGGTAAAGATTCGAAGGTCAGCATTTATCGCCGAGCGTCTGGAATTCGCTTATCAGCGAAACTTGATACCATCGTAGCTTCTAGCTTGTTCGTTAGTCGCTGCGTGGTGCAGGGCTGCCACAGATTTATGATAATGTAGCAGGGCCGCCACAAACCGAAGGATTCAATCTGATTCTCCGTCAATTCAATTTATCTTTGAACATAACCACAGTATTATATTTAACACAGAAACGAAGATGTTTTAGCGTTTTGGCCTTAAGACATTTTGCAAAAACCTCCCAAATTTATTCACAAAATGATTAAATGGGAAAATAAAAGGTTAATGTCGCTTGGCCTCTTTTCTGTTACACAAGGTTTCATGGATAATGGTCTTTTATACGAGATGTCAGATTAGATCAGACAAACTGACAGATCGGTGCTACGAGGTTTTTAGATAAGTCCGGGTTTATATAAAAAATTAACATCTTCAGTAAGTAACTTATTTGAATAAAAAACATAAGAATGTAGAAGAACGACTGCGCAGCCCTTTTCATGCAAAATTTAATTTTGGCTCGAGGCCAAAATAAAAATTTATTTTTTAACCAAAAGTTTTTGCAGACATCTAATAAAATTTGAGCTACTTTATTTATTTATGTTTTAAGTTATAAAATTCAGGTAATTAAAGAAATCAATTTTTCATGATTTTAGACACAACTTTGGCAATTACTTGTGAGTTAACCTGTTATTTGCCGGACATTTGTATGAAGGACAAGGTCAGAATCGCTTGCGCCAACATTTGCCCAGGAAATAGGCAAAAATTTCATTCACCCTGAAACCCCAGAATATTTTTAAATGATTTTATCTGTGGCATCGAAATGTCAAATTTGCCACAATTCTTTCTGTCAAAGTCTGATGCTTGATACTTGACGAAAATGTGTTTCGGTCAATAAAATATACGATAGCTCAAAATTAATCCACAAAACATTCAATTCAAAATTCAAAGTGGTGTTTTGTTAGGGAATTTCTGTGTTTTTCCTGGCTTTTGACAGGCTAATAATGATTATTAAAAAATAATTTTACACTACCTATCAAGGTTTGCAAGTCTACCACTCTGGCACTGTATGTTTTTGTCACTAAGAGATATGAATGAAGGTCCCATAGGTGCTGATTTCAGAACGCACCTATGGGGGGAGGAATGCAGATCCCGCCAATGTCAGGGAATTTAATAAAAATGCACTTTCTAGATGAGAAGAGTGTGGAGAAGTTGAATAAAAAAGAAATTAAGGTGCGCTCGGCAAAATTGAGGGAGATACAGCCGTTTAAATTATGAATAAAATGTCACTTCGTGAACCATACTACGCCATTGCCAATGTTAAGTTTATGTCGAAAACGATGTTTTTACCGCGTTTTAAGTGGAGAACTTTAATCTGGAAGGTGAAAGAAAGCGCGGAAAGCAATAAAAAAAAATTTGCCATTAATTTGTAAGTAATTAATTTGCAATTGCGTTATTCCAGAGTGGAAGATACTATCAGTATCGCCCTGGTGTAAGACCACCATTCAGAATTGAAACGTTGCTTAAAAATGGCTTTAGCCGTGTTTAGTGACCAGATCTGAATAGCCAGGTACTTCCCAACCTTCCTCTTCCCCACCTCCTTCCCCTCCCCGCTACCTTCAGCCTCACAACATACCCCAATTGGGGATGCCATAGTCTCACTGGCTCCAGACGGGAGCAGTTGAGATTCTTGTGCGGTATTCACTGTAAAAAAAAAAAAAAAAAAAGTAAAATTTCACTTCGCCAATCTATTGACAACCCACCCGCCATTTTACCAATTGTCACCATAATGTTGGTATCCCTGACCTGATGCAAACAACAGCTAGACACGATTGAAGCCGATTTCGCGAGATACATGAGAAATTTGTCTAGCGGACTTTTTTTCAACGATTTTTTAAACTGTTTTTCACCTTCCAAATTAAAGTAACCTAACCTAAGACTACACTAAACATGGTTTGTGATACAAAAGAAAGTGCCCCTTTATAACGCTTACTCGCGTCAACGCAAGAAAAACATCCCTGTTTTCAAATAGTTTGGCGGCTACGCTAGGTTTGTGTAACATGGTTTGTGATTCTGGCGTACAATCTCACAAGACGAAAGCTAATTTTAGTTTTACGTAATCGAAATTTAGAATGAAATATTTTCCACTGTGCATATTAACCGTTGCCAGCGATCTCCAAAAATTACCATTATTAATTCTGTTTTTCATAATTACGCGCCTTATTATATATCCCACGAAGTACGCTACAATCGTATCTAGCTTCGTTAGTATCAAGTCTGAGATACCAACATAACAGTAACAAAATGGCGTAGTATCAGTTCACGAAGTGACATTTTATTCATACTTTAAACGGCTGTATCTCCCTCAATTTTGCCGAGCGCACCTTAATTTCTTTTTTATTCAACTTCTCCACACTTTTCTCATCTAGAAAGTGCATTTTTATTAAATTCCCTGACATTGGCGGGATCTGCATTTCACCCCCTATGGGATTTAGGTTTAATTTCAGACTCGCCCTTGGGCAGTACAAGTATCATTCGAATGGGTGGATTTTTTAGCATGGAATTTGAATGGTGTGCTGTCACTTTTTTGACAGCTCACTTTTGCCTTGATGCGAAAAACGACCACTCTGCCCTTTACGTTTCAACCACCTCAAGGTTCACTTTCGCTTGAGGTCAAATTGAACCACGTCTCAATACTTTGATTAAAGTTTGATAAAATTATAATACAAGTTGTCTTATTTTGTTATATTTTTTACGGGGGTTCACTGCAAATGTACTTTAGAGAAAACTGTCCGATTATGTCACGTTACCTGCCCGATAGCAACTTAGAATGTAAATGTCTCTGTTAGCTTAACCACTCGAACCCAAAAGCTTGTTTTCACGACAATGTAACATTACTAGACACGCATGAGGCGTACCTGTGTTATTAAAAGACAACTGAAATATCGGGCATAAAAGGTTTAAAAATAAATAATGATTAAATGCACAATCTCACCTGGCCAGCAGCCAGGGCCTTATAGGCCACCTTGAGGATGAGCCAGGTCCAGATAACATGCAGGACCAGCAGCAGGCAGAGGAGACTGTTGAAGATGTAGTAGGCGGGGAACATGGGCAGTAGGGTGGGGGCCCTCACTGTTGTGCTGGAAATTTAAACCATTATTATATTTTATTATTTCCATGAATTTTATTCAGATATCAATAAAAATAATCAAGAGATGTGCCAACCACTGCTAGATAAGAGAAACAATGAGATATGGCATGGAAATGCTTCGACTATCACCAAGCTTCAACCAAACTGCACAGGCTATGAGAGCAGCTGAGCAATGAAAGTTAGGCCCTCCGTTCTGCGTAATTGTGACGCAACCACAAGTACCCTGCAGATATACCACTCTTTAATGCTGGTTTCCGTACACGGCGCCACCCGAAATATACTGAACTTGATCATTTTTCATGTGCAGCCGTGGAGTTAACACAATGTCAAGCGATGTCTTCAAATGACTTTTTTTCCAACATCAATCCATGCCTTCTCCTTTCTTACATATTCTGGTAAAGTAATTCTGGTAAACACGCATTTTTTCCACTTCCAGAACAAATCTAACATTACTTCCATGTTCCGACGCCATTTCTGTCAAACGTTAAACGAATAAGTATCAGACACAAATGATGCGATACGTCACATGCGATCAGCACCGTCGGTATTGCGCAACAGATTGGAAACCGACAGCCGTCGCGTAGCGCCGTGTACGGGACCATCAAAATCGTACAGGAGGTACTTACGATCGGCGCGTATGATACGCTCACGAGGATCGAGTAGTTTGTAAGTAGCGTCACGTACGGAGGCACTTAGCTAAAGTGAGTATGACACACACAAAACTAGCCTACCGATATGCTACCCTTTAATGCTGGTTTCCGTACACGGCGCTACCTGAAATATACAGAACTTGATCATTTTTTCATGTGCAGCCTTGGAGTTAATATGATGTCAAGTGAATAGCAATGAAGACAATATTGTTCTTCTTCATCTTTATTCTAAGCATAAAAAACGATCTGCTAGAAGATTTTGGGTTCATCCATACAATGAAATAAATATTAATTCTTCTAACACAGCAAACTTATTTTGTGGCACCATTATGATTGAAATTAATAGATTACTTCGTTTTTACCACTTTTATTGTTTATAAAACCGACATGTTCAGGGTTTTGACAGAACTAATTTAAAAATAGACATATATATATAGGTAATAGAGAAAAATAATAGACATAAACAATAATAAAATTAGAAATAAAATGATGTTTAAGGGACGAGGGGTAATATAGAACAATTAAAAAAATTTTAAAAGGGGAATAGATTTAATAATGGGTCATTTAAAAACAATTTTTGATTATTAATAATATTTAAATTTGCATTAACACTCTTTCTAATCTCTAAAATTTCTAATTTGTCCAACTGAATGCCATTGACATTACAATGAATTAATTCTATTCCACTGTTAAAATTAAAGGTATGACTAGTTTCTATTAAATGGTTGGCAAACTCCGAGAAACTTTGACAAAAGTTGGACAAATTAGAAATTTTAGAGATTAGAAAGAGTGTTAATGCAAATTTAAATATTATTAATAATCAAAAATTGTTTTTAAATGACCCATTATTAAATCTATTCCCCTTTTAAAAATTTTTTAATTGTTCTATATTACCCCTCGTCCCTTAAACATCATTTTCTTTCTAATTTTATTATTGTTTATGTCGATTATTTTTCTCTATTACCTATATATATATGTCTATTTTTAAATTAGTTCTGTCAAAACCCTGAAGAAGTCAGCTTTGCTGACGAAACATGTCGGTTTTGTAAACAATAAAAGTGGTAAAAACGAAGTAATCTATTAATTTCAAATATTAATTGTAGGGCATTTGTCACGGCCAAGGAACTACATGAAAATTATGTCAAATTGACTTTTTCGCCCATAAATCCTTTCTTACATATTCTAGTAAATTGCAGTTACATAAACATAAATATTTTCCCACCTCCAGAACAAATTTAACATTCAAATCATGTTCGGACATCATTTTTGTCAAACGAGTAGTAGATGTGAACACAACTCAATAGCGTGCAACCGACGTCAAAACTGTAGTCAACGGGTTGCGTATGAACACTAGTAAAATAGTATGGCGGATACTCACGCGCGTATGCTACATGCACGAAATTCGATTCACTTATAAGTACATATCTCCATATAGGAATGGCCTAAGTGTGTATGCAGAGACAAAGACGGAGCACCGCCATTGTGTAAATGCAATTGAAGACCTTGCGGAGAAAACCCCAATTGTTACAAAAGGATTATTTTTCAGAAGAGCATTTAGACTGAATAACAAATCATTAATTCAACATTTAAATTATTTCAATTTTAACAATGATAAAACTCGCAAACACCAAGCAGTGAGCTATTATAGCACCACGCAAAATTAAAAAAGTGAACTAATGATCATTTGCACACATAATTTGTGGTTTAGATTTTACACACAAACACTTTTTAAACAAAACATAAATAAACACTTTTTTTACAAAAGTACCATTGCTTTGACAGTCAATTACATACAATTATTTTTTTTTGTTTTTAAGAAGGACCGTTGCACGGATCCATAAACAAACTCATCCCTATGGTGTTCAATTTGCATTAACCCCTCCGCAACGTAAGTAGATATAAGTGTTAAAAATAGGACAGCAGTCAAGTACAGGGTGTCCGGTGGCAGAATTCGGTTTTAAATTTCGAATTTCTCTGTAACGGGTAAGCGGACGAGCGGGGAGAGTGCCGCGTTAGCTTTGTCGTTCGTGCGGATTATTTAGTCACGATTAGTCACGATGTCGCAGTGGACGGGAGAGCAACGTGCGTTCGTAATCGAAGCCTATTTCAAGGCTAACGATTCGTATGCAATTGCGTGTCGAAGATTTAGTACGCGTTGCAGTATTCGACGTTTACGTGATGCCCCAAGTGAAGATTTGATTCGATCATGGGTCCGGAGGTTCCGGGCAACATGTTCGGCGGCAAACGACTCACGGCCGGGGCCCAGGAGGACGTCGAGAACAAATGAAATCATCGAACTCGTCACGAACAGTTTGCGCGAAAATCCGCATCAGTCCGTGCGCAAGAGAGCGGCTATCCTAGGGCTTCCAAAAACTATTGTGCACGAATTATTGAAGAAGGACCTTAAATTTCATCCTTTTAAGATTCAAATTGTGCAAGCGCTTAAACTTAATGATTACAATTTACGTAAAATTTCCTGCGACACAATGTTAGAGCGATTTCGTACGGTAAACACTGTCTTTTGGAGTGATGAAACCCATTTTCATTTAAATAGAAGTGAAAATAAGCAGAATTGTCGTTATTGGTCACCTAAAGGGCAGAATCCACGTATAAAACATCAACAGCCACTTCACAGTCCCAAAGTGACGGTTTGGTGTGCATTGTCTAGCAGTGGAATAATCAGACCTTAATTTTTTGAAAATCGTCAAAGGCAAGCCATTACTGTGAACGGGGTTTCTTATCGGGGCATGCTTAACGATTATTTTTTGCCAAAAATGAAAGAACATCCTGCCTCCAATTCACACACATGGTTGTTCCAGCAAGATGGGGCCACGCCTCACACTGCTAGAGAGATGATGGCGCTACTTCGTGATATGTTCCCTAAAAAATGATTAGCCGTTTCGGTGACATCCCCTGGCCAAGGGGGTCACCAGATCTCACTCCTATAAACTTTTTTCTGTGGAAGTACCTCAAAAGTAAAGAGTATGAAACCGACCCCGCGACCATCTCTGCACTAAAAGAAAATATCATTCGCGAAGTTAATGGTATCCAGATGTCACTTCTCCAGCGAGTGGCACGAAATACTGAGGCCAGATTCCAAGAGTGTGTCCGACGTGATGGTCTACATTTAGACGAAATAATTTTTAAGAAATAAAATCCGCACTTCTCCTCTTTATAACAGTTATTGAAATAAATGTATATCCTAAGTAGTTTATTTTTTATTTGAGTTTTAAATCCTAATTCTGCCACCGGACACCCTGTACAATAAGCGTGTTTATACGTCAGCGCGTGTGTTTCCATAGAAATCGTTCTAACTCCGTTACTGTTTTAGTTACATTCCTAAAACAAAAAGTAAAAGGTCGATAGTAGATCGAGCTGCACATCCCTATCAAGTTGTCTATGGAAATACATAACAGGAATCAGCTGTCAGTCGTGTAGTTGACAAAAATATTTACCCGCGCAAATTTGCTCCACCGCGCTCCACATTTTAAATTTTTATTAAATATTTTTATATGAAATGATAAAAAAGTGAGGTGACAAAAGTGTTTATTACACATATATACAATAGAATAAGTATTGTTGTTTACATAATCTGTGATTTCTGTGATTTTAGTACCGTTTTCACATAAAAACATCACGTGAGTCATTTTTACGTATTTTTAATGTTTGCGTTCTAAATTTTAATATTTACAAATGCTAATATTTATTTATAATATAATAATTTGAAAGCCTATTTTGTAACCTTTCTAAAACAGTTTTTATTATTCGGCTACGTTCGGAAATGTTTCATTTATAGAGCTTTAATTGTGAAGCGGTAATAACAAAAAGTTTTCGTAAAATGTCATTTTGTTAGACACCAAAAGCGAATATTCTCGAAAATTCGGAGGGGTTAATATGCGTGGGTTTGGCGACTATGTGCAGTTTATGAGCAGTTTCTTACTAATAATGATTCATGTCCCATCTCCCTACTTCCTATCACTAGGGGTGCCAACAGAATGACACCGCAAGATGGTTTCAGTTTGGGTTTGCCCAAAGATTGGTTTATAATGAAGAAAGTGAGATCAAGCCATCCAGCATATGAACTGATTTGTTGACTATGAATTGGATGTGTTTATTTACCTCCAAATGATGTAGAAGGGGAAGATCCCCAGTCGTGTGACGATCCATAGGATTGTGAAGGTACCGAAGATGACATCACACAGCTTTTGGTAGTTAGCGTATTTGGTCATTTTGGCGGCCTGGAAATTACAATCAAATCGTTATAAATAGGGTATTTTCACAGTATTTTTTATTGTTGAAAATATTAGTGAAACTCAGTCGAAAATCTGGAAACAAAAATCAGAAAAACATATTGGCACTTCTGGGACTCGAACCCAGGACCTTCAGCTTTCCTCAATGAGTAAAACCTCAAATCACAATATTTAATTGAATAAAGACAATATTAGTGAAACACAATCGAATTTTTATTTTATTTTTAAGTTGATTTATTTATTATAGTATCTATATTTTAGTTGTATATTTGCGGTGGTTCCATGCTAACTCAGAATGAAACCAACTCAGCACCGCCTCAGAAAGGTCATTAAAAGCTATAAAAAAATAATTCTAAAATAGCTGGTAACCCTAACCCATAGGTTCCCAACCTTTTTTTGCCCACCGCCCACTTTGAGAATATTTTTTTTTCTAGCGCCCCCCAACTCGTAAATCTGAAACAGCAATTTTCGTCACGATTATATTTACCTCAACGGTGGCGAGGGGGGGGGGGGAGATAGGATGGGGCAAGATGCGTTTTTTAAATTTTTTTATTGTATATTTTGTTTGGTGACCGGCCAACTCAGAATGAAACCAACTCAGAAGCACCCCATAAAGGTCATTAAAGAGTGATGATAAAAAATATTGGTTAAGTTAGGTTAGCAATTTTAAAATTATTTTTTCATAGCTTTTAATGACCTTTCTGAGGTGTTTCTGAGATGGTTTAATTCTGAGTTGGCGTGGAATCGTTCTGAATTTTTAAAATTTTTTTTACTTGGGTTTTATTGCTCAGAAAGATTACACTTGTTCCGTAATTCACGTGACACGCTACAGTGGTATTGTAGACCAATTTCCGTGTTTTGACGTCTAACTTTCTCTTTATCCTACTTTTCTTTTTCTTTATAACCTTTTCTGTAATTTTTTAATTTAAAATTTCAAAGTTAGTGTTTAGTTTTAATTTGTTATAGATTATGATTCCTGAGTATTTAATTTCTTCTACTTCTTCAATATTTTGATTTTCTATATTTAGGGTAGTAATTTCGTTGAGTTTCTTCTCTAATACCATGAATTTACTTTTAGTTACGTTTATTTTCAGTTTATTCGAAGAAAAGAAAACTTTAATATATAATATAGAAGTATTCTTTAAAAAAATAACTTTTTTTGGCAATGCATCTTCGATATTATTTAGTATAAAATATAAAAGTGTGCCATCAGCAAAAGTTTGAAAAAACAGCACTTTAGGCACTTCACTATATCATTAATATATACATACTAATAAATAGGAGCGGTCCCAACACAGATCATTGAGGAACTCCGAGGTTTACTTGTTGTTATTCAGATATTGTATCTCCAATTTTGTTTCTTTGTTTTCTATTTTTAATTTTATTATTAGTATTTCTCTGTCTATCGTTTCAAAAACACGTCTAAAATCCAAAAACACTACTATTGTGATTGTCTTCTGATCCACACTGGTTTCCATTATGAATATTTGTTTCGAAACCCTGCTGTTTTACAAGAATGTTATTTTTTTTCAATAAATTTTCTCATCTGTTTTTTAACTATGGATTCTTGTATTTGTTCGTATTAAGGTTATCCATTTATTTTTCTGAGGTCTTCGAAATTTTTAGCATTTATTATTTTGGGCACTGGTGTTATTATGGAAGTTTTCCACGACTGCGGAAAAATTCCCTTTAACACAGATTAATTTATTAGTGCAACTACTTAAATTTAATTATGCCTATAGTAATTCCAGACGTCGATGATTTTTGCGTCATCGTATTAAAATTTTTCATTAAATACTCACTGTTACCTGAAAATATTATTATTCTCTCTTCTTTCCGATGATTGAGAAGAAGTATCTGTGAATAATGAAATATTCTTATTTATGGTTTCGACACTTAGTATTAAATTTGGCTATTTTAGTTTTATCATCTTCAACTCCATCGGGAACCGAACGTAATTAATGTTTTCCCTCTGCTTACCACTTATAATTTCTTTAAGTGTAGTCCACATTTTTCTTGAATCTCTTTGAGAGGTAATAATTTTTAGCCTCGAATACGAATTTTTGGTATGTTTTATTTCTGTACCTATACATGTTTCTAAGTTTCTTACAGGTTTCCCACCTTTCTTCTGGAAATTGTATTTTACAGGCTTTATAAGCTGTATCCCTTTGTTTTTTTAGAAGATGTAGGGATTTCGTAGGTATACTATTTATTTGTTTCCTTTAATATACTACTAGCTGGTTTCCGGCATGCGTTGATATACCATTTTTAAAGAAATAAATTGTTTCCCTATTCCCCTCCCGCATTTCCTTCCCCTCCCGCGTTCCCTTTCCACCTTCCCCGCCTACCCCCTCCCCTCTTCCACTTCCCCGTCCCACCAATCCCCCTACCGCGTTCCATATAACAGTCCCAGTACATTCAGTTTTCAAACATTTCGCGTGCCTTCTATTACAATTTTTTTATTCAAATTTTCGCTTTTCATTCAATACAAATATTCATTTTTATATATTATAAGAACAATCAATCAAATTTGGTACCTAACGTAGGTATCTATTTAAAATATCTATAATTTAAATAATCCATAGATAATTCTTTTTTTTTCACTACAAAAAAAACGTTCAAATACACAATTCAATTTCGTCAAACACGCGAACTGTCAAACGTGTGAAGTTAAAATAGTCGTTAAGTTTTCTGAAATTTTCCAATTTTCTGCGCAATTTTCTTAAGTTTTCTTTTCGTAAGAACATTCTACAAAGTATTAGGAAACTTAAAAAAAAGTGAAATGAAGACGTGACCAAGGGAAACAGGAATTCATTTTACATGTAAATACTAGCTGATCACGGCATGCGTTGCTATGCCATTTAATAAAGAAATTGTTTCTCCCTGAGTGTCCTTTCCCATTCGTCCCGCTCCCCTTCCGCCTCTCCTTCTTCTCCTGCGTCCTCTTCCCCCCTCGCATTCCCACTCCGTCACCTCCACCTTGCCTCTACACACTCCACTCCCCCCCCTTTCCCCGTCCCGCAAACCTTTCTCCCGAGTTCTCCTCCCCCCTCGGAGGTTCCCCTCCCCCTCCCAGGTTCCCCTCCCCCCTCTCGCCTTCCCCTTCCACCTTCCCCGCCTTCCCTCTTCCCTTTACCGCTTTCTCGTCCCGCCAACCCTTCTCCCGCGTTCCATATATTCAATCCCAGTACATTCAGTTTTTAAACTGCCCGCGTGCCACCTTTTACAATTTTTATTCAAATTTCCATTTTTCATGTATATTAAATTTGGTACCTAACATAGGTACTTATTTAAAATATCTAAAATTCTTGATTCGATTCAAACTATTAGGGGAGTACCTACTTTAAATAAATTTATCAACTTAAAGATTTTCAAAAAAAGAATTTTATTTAACAATCATTGTTTTGCAAAATGTCATTCTCAAACACGCGTACTGTCAAACGTGCGATAGTAGTTTAGGTTAGTAATAGATTTTCTGAAATTATCCAATTTTCTGCGTAATTTTCTTAATTTTTCTCTCCGTAAGAACCATCCTCGTATTTCGAGGAATATTCGAAAAAAAGAATTAGCGAAATCGGTTCAGCTGATCTCGAGATTTGTGCTTAGCAACACAATTAGCGATTCATTTTTATATACAAGAAGATATATTCGTTGTAGGCATTCGTTCATTTACTACTGTTTTCAGGTGTCCTATTAGTTCATCGGCTTTTCTGTCTAAATTTCCTTGGTTATCGCAGATCTACTTTTTGTTTTGTAATGCTGTACACAATTTATCCTTATTATAGTTCTTTTTATTCCTGTATATTATACTTCGTGTTCCCTAAGGCTTCGATTACATCTAATTTTTGTAATCATTGTTTCGTGATCAGATATTTTGACTTCTTTTGCAGCATTAACTTCCGCGTAAAAGTCATTTGAAATTACCAAATCAATCATGGTTTTAGAGTTTTTTCATATTCTTGTATAATTTTTGACAAGTTGCTTCCTACCTAGGCAATTTATGATGATTTGTAATCTTGTGCTTTTTGCATTGAATATTAAAATCGCCACGGATGATTTTCAAGTCTCTTGTATTTATTTGCTAACGGCACCATTCTTAAAAAAAATCCAATTTCCAATTTTGATTTGGGGAATGATAAATAGCTGCATAGGTTCCCAGCATAAAATCCTTCAATAGCCAGCAGGTATCCAGGTATTATTTTTATCTGGTACCGTATTTGTTGTGACTTTGTAAGAGATATTGTTTACACACTCACACTCACACATATACTCTACAGAATTAATGTGATAACTCCACATGTATGCCTGCTGCTAAATGAGTCGCATCTAATTGTCGAATAGCCCTGAAATGTTGTTTCATTTTGGTTCATTTCTTCGGTAATACAGGTTTCGCTCATCATCACCAAGTACAGTTCGTATTCTTTTAACATCTCTTCGACTTCTTCGATATGTGCTAGTAAACTAGCTATGGGTTTCTCTGGGTCTCCTACCGCCCCCCTGAAAGTCTGAAACGCCCCCCAATTTTCTCTTTGCCTTCTACCGCCCCCCTGAAGGTCTGAAACGCCCCCAAGGGGGCGTTATCGCCCACGTTGGGAACCTATGCCCTAACCTAACTTAACCTACTTAACCAATTTTTTATATTTTTTTAATCATCACTCTTAATGACCTTTCTGAGGTGGTTCTGAGTTGGTTTCATTCTGCGTTGGCCGGTCACCATTTGCGGCACGACCCAGAGTGGAAGATACTCCCAGAATCGCCCTGGTGTAGACCACCATTCAGAATTGAATTGTTGCTTAAAATGGCTTTAGCCATGTTTGGTGACCAGATCTGAATAACCAGGTATTTTACCGCCTTCCTCTTCACCATCTCCTTCCCCTCCCTACTACCTTCAGCCTCACAATATACCCCAATGTATTATGTCTCACTGGCTCCAGACGGGAGCAGCTTTGACTCTTGTGAGGTATTCACAAAAAAAAAAAAAAATTGTTTGGAAATGGCTGAGAGGTTGCTTAATGATGAGGAAGCAAATACTGCAAGCCTTATTGTAATGTACCATAATTAGTCTATGAATAGTTCTCACATTAATTTAGTTGTCTATGGGCTCTTAAGGTCACATGGTCTCGTTTCCGAAATGTACTTAAGATAACCGAAGGTAGATGGGTAGTCATTATAATTCTAGAGCTCCACAGACAAAACTTAGCTTTCAGTTAGAAAGGACGCTAGTCCACCGATCTACATTTATTAATTACAATAAGTCAATAAAAAGTCACTGTGATGTTTAACCTTTTCCACGCGATCGTAACAACAGTTGATACGGCAAAAGCCATGCCTCACACGCGCCCGTATCAGCCCTTGTTACGCTAACTTCGACTGCCAATATAACAGCGCTACTATGTCACAGTAGTTTTTCCCGCTCGCTAGGATATTCGTGTAACTATCACGATGCTGACATATTCAGGCATATTTCGAAAGTAAAATTTTTTTTCGTAAAAAACATCTATAATCAAGTGAATGTGTCCTCGTGCCTCGTGGTACTTGAAATATGACATATACATACCGCGTATGGGTATTGAAAAAACGGAGTAGATCAACGCGGGTAAAAAGTTAAGAACCTAAGTCTTTCAATAAGCATTCCGAAGCACTGGAGAATACTGGTCCCAGTACTTATAAATAATGAATGTCTTATCCATAAGCAACTGGAGACCACCGATGGACTCTCTGATGGTTGAAGCGCCGATGATGAATACTGGGATTACCTCTAGGAAGATGTCCACGCAGTCATGCAGCAGCAGAACCAGGGTTCCCACACGGTGCAGGTTGCTGACCCAACTGAACGCCATCAATGCGATGGTGGCGATGTGATGGATGAACATCTGCCAGAAGTCCTTGCGCTTCACATCGAAGAACTGCGAGATGGCTAGGGACCAGTAGAAGGACAGCGAGATCATGTAGTACCACCAGATGTCATTTGAGATACCCTGGAAATTTAAAAGAAAAGAAAAAAATTTAAAACAAAATTTTATCAAGATTTTCCAAAAATTTCCTATCAACGTTCCATTGCTTCTTAGGCTCTTAAGTTCAATTAGATGTCAGGCATACAGTAAATAAAATTTAACCAAATACCGATGGGCCGAGAATCATTCTGTTAACAGTGGCAAGGAAAATGAAGGGAAATCTCAAAAATTCATAATGGCACCGATCTTCGATTTGCCAATCAATTGTGTCGAAGACACCTTTAACCTCAATGATTAATCAGAAATACTTATTTCGGATGTGTGTCTGTCCTGCGTAACTCGGGTTCAATGAACTCAATTTTGCTTCGAATTTTTCAAAATTGGAACTCATTGAGTGAAGGATTCAGGCAAGCGATAGAAAAAGTAGGTAAAATCCTCCTATAATACAATTTTTAACAGGAAATTATTTTAGTTGTCTTTTTCTAAATTGGAATTATAATATTCTGTGATTTTTCACGGGTCTTTTTTTACATTAGCTCCACACAGGAGGCCCCCAAAAAAATTCCCTCAGGGCCCATATCATCTTTGGGGATGCTGTGTGGAGGGTCTTTACAGGGAAAGGAAGGAGAGGAAGTTCGGGAAGGAAAAAAGTATGAGAGGTGGGTAGGAATCTGGGGGTCAAGGCGATAGGTCGAGAATCCGGATGGAGAGGTCTAGGTTAGGTCTCCCTCTAACCTTAGCCTCTCCCAATCCGGCCCGCAATGCAATATGTAGGCAAACGCAATCACTGCCAAGACCTAGACCAATGGTCTTCAACCTTTTTGAGCGGGCGTACCCCTCGACTCTTACTACAAATTTGTTGTTCCCCGTACCGTCTATCTTTTGTCCACATGTAACGAACGAAAGACGTATTTCATTTGCAATTTTGAATACTCTTATTACTACATGAATTTAACAATCAGGTCACACAAATATAATTAATGCAATTTTATACAGAGCGTAACTTAATTATTAACAACAGTATTAACAACTTCCATTTACATTTTTACTCAGTAATTCTACATGCTTGCCACTTTATTGCGTACCCACAATATGGCTTCGCGTAACCCCAGGGGTACGCGTACCACAGGTTGAAAACCACTGACCTAGACAAATGTCGCGCCCCATGAACCCAGGCACCCCTATTAAGTTACCAAACATAGCGAACCACTTGGGGTGACCTATGGCAGGGGTGTTGGTTATCCAATAAATGGTTCACGGAACGGCGGTACCCATACCCGCCCCCCAAACTCTCACACGTTTTATTAAGCATGTTATTTAATATTTTATTCCATATTTGCCGCTAGTTTAAATTTTTTGCCAATTTTTCTGAAACTGGTTGACAATTTAAATAAATATAGATGGAAAATAAAAATTCGTGACGAAAAATTTAGAAGTGGCATAATTTTTTCTACTTTTATAAGGCTACTTAACCATTGGCTCGATAATGATAAACACGTCACCTAATTTTACATGATGATAATAATCCATTGGAATTCAGTAGATTTAAACAGAAAAATTGAGTAACAAGAAATACCTCAGGTACGCCTCATTTCTAATAATTTGAGATAAGCCATATCTTCAAGTCAATCAAAAAATGATTCACAAATCTCCTCATGGTTCTGCCATCCTTATCAGAGTAATCCAATTCAATCTTAATTGATGTCTCATGATACGTATAGGATAAGTAAAAAATAAAATGTGTCAACTAAATTTTTAATTTTTAGAAATTAGGTGATAACTTTGTGATGAAAATTAAAAATTTCAATTTGGGAGACGGGTGTACCGAGAACCAGTTATTAGAAAACCAACACCTCTGCCACAGATCAACCTAACTGGTTTGCTATGTTTGATGACTTGGTAGAGGTTCCCAGGTTAATGGGGTGAGGTTTACATTAACTCCACACAGGAGGCCCTGAGGAAAATAATTTCCCTCAGGGCCAATGTCATCTGAGTTGCTGTGTGGAGGGTCTTGTTGAGGAGAGGAAGGAATGAACATTGGTCTTGAAAAGACCCATGTTGTAGGAAGGAGGAAACACAGAGGCCGGCAAATCGTTCCACAGCCGAGCTGTTAACACAAGAACGAGTCGAAGAAGCAACTCGTTTTCATGTGACAAATGTCAACCGTGTACATATGTTGGGCACGCGTTTGGCGTGTTTCCCGACTATGCACCGGTGCCGAGGGGATTAATGACGCTAGTTCCTCAGAGCATCTTCCCTTGTAATACCGGTAGAACGACCGGTAGAATGACGACCTCCGTAGTCCAGTGGGTAAGACTCTTGACTCACAGTCCGGAGGTCGCGGGTTCAAACCCGGCATGCGCAAATAAATTTTATTTGATTAATTTGTGTTATTTCACAATTAATTCATTTAAAATAATATATAGTATATTTGCGGCATGTTCCAGAGTGGAAGATACTATCAGTATCGCCCTGGTGTAAGACCACCATTCAGAATTGAAACGTTGCTTGAAAATGGCTTTAGCCGTGTTTGGTGACCAGATCTGAATAACCAGGTACTTCCCAACCTTCCTCTTCCCCACCTCCTTCCCCTCCCCACTACCTTCAGCCTCACAACATACCCCAATTGGGGATGCCATAGTCTCACTGGCTCCAGACGGGAGCAGTTGAGATTCTTATGCGGTTATTCACTGTAAAAAAAAAAAAAAAAGAACAAGGATAGCATTCCCACCCGACACCTGTGCTCTAAAGTTTGCAATCCGTCTGTTAAGATGGGAGAATCTATCAAACGGACCGTCCGTTTTTGCACGGAGTCGGGGGTATTTTTCAGATATTTAGCTGCCAAATTCAACCGTGGGGCGCACTTGTGATTTGTACAGGGTTAGCAGTTGTGTACTATTAAAGTATCTGCGGGCCCTGTACAGTATGCCCAGTTTTTGGGAGGCTAACTTATACAGGTTTCTACGGGTCTTTGTGACGGATGTATCTGTCCACCAACTATGGATCGGGAGAGACTGGTTTTAGGTTTTTCCTTTTGATCTCTCCAGCAGGACCCTCTCAGAATATCGCCTTGCAACGCAGTGGGAGGGTTGGATTCGTACAACCGTTACTCCTGGACACTGACTCCCAGATTCCTACCCTCCATACCTTTGTCCTTACCAGAACTTTCTCTCCTTCCTATTTTAAAAATAACCTCCACACAGCATCCCCAAAGATGACATAGGCGCTGAGGAGAATTGTTTTCCTGAGGGCCTCCCTTGTGTATATTTAATTTAAAAAAAAAATAATAAAAATAAATCTAAAAAAATCTATTTGACTTGGCCTTCTATCCTCTCTGTCAACTCCTTCACAAAAGCGACAATCTATTTATATAAAGAAAAGTGTCTGTGGGGGGCGACGTGGATTTGATTTGTATACAAATCACAGTTTTATTCCTAGATTGTAATACTTAATGATGAAATTTTCCACACTTGATGTTCAAAATAAGAGGAAAATTATTGTCTACATCTGATTTCGAAAAATTCTGCGTAAAGCCCGGGCAACGCCGGGGATTTCGGCTAGGGATAAATAAAATTCTATAAAATCATCTTCAAATCATCTTCAAATAAAGTATATCTAAAATCAAATACTTTTTTCTTTCTTCTTATCAGCACGCACCCTGTTGATTTTTCACGAAAGCGGCGCTATATAAATTGGCCAAATATTATTAGTCGGCAACTTTTATCATTCTAACTAAGGCAGCTATTAGAGGGCATACATTAATTACGTGAGCAGTTGTACTTCTAATCTAGACCCCCCCCCTCCCCAAATTTGGGCCACTTCGTATATTCAAGTAGACGTGGGATTTTGCTGGACCCCCCCCCCCTGCCCCTCCCCTCCCCCATTTGAGCTCACGTAATTAATGTACGCCCCCTTACGGCCTTTAATGGCCCTCCATATTAAAAAACAAAAATCAACAAAAAAAAATCACAAAAAAAGTCGCAAAATTAGATTTAATCTCGAAAGTTATTAACATTGTGCTTCGGCACGGACAATTAATAATGCATCTTTGCAAAGCCAAGATGAAAAGAGTATTTCTTGAAGAAGATTTTTTTAAACAATAAATCGAGAAAAAATCGAAAATGCAGCTAGCTGCTATCCTAAAATTAACTATAGTTGCAGGCCGTTTGTCACCCGGTGGCCACGATAGAAATAAAAAAAAAATGATATGCGATTTTGACCCTTATGTATAAAGAAACTGTATCAAGAACAAGGTCAGAATCGCTTGCGTCAGCAGTAATCCCGATACCGCTAAAAGTTTCATTCACCTGGCAGCACGAGAGTATAATGGATTATCTGTGGAGTTTGACGTCATTTTTTACCACGAATTCAACCGTCAAAGTCAGTCGATGGTCGGTCACAAAAACTTCGATAAATTCATCAAATAAACACAGGTAATGTTGTTTTTATTGTTAGTTTTTGTTCAAAGAATGTGTTTCGGTCAAAGATATTCAAATACAGAAAGATATGCTATGGTGTCCGCGCAACTGTCGCCGGACTACGCGCTAATTAGCGTAGTTTTCATACAAAAAGAATTTGTTCATTTAGTTGATTTTTTGAAAATGTGCATTAATATTGGTTAACAATATATTTTGAATAAGGAAAGAATTCGTTCATTTAGTTTAACGTTCGTTTGGTTTATTTGTTAATTATTTGTTCTTTTAGTTTATTTGTTAATTGGTAAACAATATCGGCGACACCCGGAAGCGCAGACCCACACAGTAAAAACAGCAGATAGCACATCTACTTATATTTCAATATCTTTGGTTTCGGTAAATAAAATAAACGTCAGTTCAAAATCATTGCACAAAATATTACTTCAAAAGTATTCTTTCCGAGATTTCATACGATGTGCAGACAAAAAGTCCTGGCCCACAATGGATTAAAAAATATATCAATCTTATTTTTTCATTTCAAAAATTTTCAAACAAAGTAAATCCTAAATAAAAGGTGGCGGAAAAGTCGAAAGATACCATAATTTTTGCAAATGGCGGCATGTCAGTTATGCTTTCACATTTGTGAAGTAAATCGATATAAAATACACGACAACAAGACTTGAATCGCTACAGGTACTCCTCGAGAACGCGGAAAAATTGTTGAGATTTTTTTGCGAAATAATTCATCGGTGGTGTTTTTAGTGTAATCTCTCGTTTTGGTGATTTGCACTGGCCGGCAAGATCGCCCGATTTAACAACCGTTCCAGAATTCTTTTTGTGGGGTTTCTTCAAGTCATGAGTCTCTTGTAAATAAGCCTCAGACTCTTGAAGCCCTCAAAGAGAACATCCGTCAAAAATGCGAGAACCTATCGCCGGAAGTTCTGGAAAGAGTGATGGTAAATGCCATAAATCGGATTCGTATGGTCATCAAATCTGGCGAACGGCCACTTGCCGGAAATCATTTTCTCGACTTAGGGGCCATTCATTTATTACGTAAGACGATTTAGGGGGGGAGGGGGGTCGATCATGTCTTATTTTTTCTTACAAGGGGGGTGGGAGAGATTCTCGATAGTTCTTACGTAAGATCACAAAAAATGCGCAAAGTTAAAATTATACTTTGAAAAAGCGCGGGCAACCGCGCGAGTGCCGAGGTTCTCTCGGATGCGTATAGGTAAACGATTTCCATTTCCATGGTAACGGACCCGCGCAAACAAACATTAAAACCAACCAAACGTGTATTCATTTTTTCCTTTAGCCACTGGAGCGACCATGTCGAATAATTCGACATTTTGTTTTCTTCTAGGATTGCCCACGTCGAATAATTCGACGTTTATGACGTACCACTCGTAAACAATTAAAAACTATTTAATTATTTACCAGTTCCTGGCCAATATTTATTCCGTTGGAAAGCTGGTAATATTGTCTCTCATCTATGGCAACACTATTACTATTTAGATGCTTCTGGACAAAGTAATTCGCGGTTAAAATCTGACAGTTCATATTCAACACCGACGCAAAACTGTTTGACAGGCCGGATGAATTTACACATGTTTTAAAATGCCGTAAATGATTGTGTTTTTGCATTTTAACACCAAACAGTTATCACAATTCAATTATCCATGTATTATCCATGTGGTTAACGTGTTTTCAAGTGTTCAAACTGAGAATTTAGTGATTTTTAACATGTTTTACGTAAATCGAATTTGAAATCTAAATTTCATTCGATTTTTGTGTTTATTTTTACAATTATCGACCTACTTACTTGACGTGTGCATTCGAACTATAGTTTATCAATTAGAAGAATTCTTAACAAAGATATACATCTAAATTTCAATTAGCTTTGAAAAGTTTTAATCTAGAATATGACGACGAAAGCTAGCTGTCAGATGCAAATTTTTTGTGACAATGGAAATGGCGAATCTCGCCAAAATGATTGCAAATATTGTAAAAGGTTAGTACTGCGTATTCTTATGATATATTATCTTATTAAAAACCTTGTATTTTGTTTAGACAACGTGTAGAAATCAAAAATATCCAATGTTGACTTGAAAAAGTAAAATTTAGGGCAATCTTACAGGAATTAACACGCAGGAATCCCACATTTTTAAAGTTTACGATTTTATAATATTTTTTTTATAATTCCTACAAATATGTGATAATCAACAAAAGATAGGTTAATTTATTAACTATATAGAACTATAATCAGTTTGCATGTCTTCATATTAAAATTCGGAGATATGATTTTTTCAATGTCGGCGGAAAAAATTCGAAATGCCACGAGCAATCGAGGCCAAAAGTTATAAAACGCGCGGTCGCTCCAGTGGCTAAATTCTTACGTAATAAATATTTAACGTGGGGGAGGGGGTCGGCCTATTCTTATATTTTCTTATAACAGGGGGGGAGGGGGTTGAAAACTAGCAAAATTCGTCTTTCGTAATAAATGAATGGCCCCTTATGGAAAAAAATTAAGACATCAAATAAACACAATACAAAAGCAGAATCAAAATTTTTCATTCATAAAAAAAATTATAGCCATAGAACATCGGGTGACAACTTTTGTGCCCCCTTGTATTTAATGAAACAGCGTGCGTATCACGTGATCCCGTCGAATGAACGAATTTTATATTATAGGTTTTATATTGGTCGAAAAAGAAGTTAAAATCATTCAACTCTTTGCTAAACGCAAAATCACGACAAAGCACGACTTGGCACAGCTCTTTTTAATTGATGAACACATTCCAAAAAAAAAAAAAACGCCAGGTGAAAATTCTTTCTCGCACTTTCTAGCCCCTACGCACACGTAGAGATGTAAGGCTGCGTACACATTTGTTAACCGATACGCGAACCGAGCCACGAATTATGGGAAAGGAACGAAGCAATCGCAAGCGGTGTTTCGCGTCGGTTCGCAGTAATACCTACCTGTTGATAAGCCGCATAATACATCAATGTATGCATAATGCATACCGCTTTATCTCAGTAATAAAATACAAATTATTCATTCTGCCTGATTATAAAGGTAGGTAAATGTGACGTGAGTACACTTGCAGCGTCGTAAAGGGGAATTACCTTATATTACGACTTGTATTATGTCAATACGAAGTGTCGACTCATTCATTATGTTTATTTTTAAATAAAAAAGGAAAATCAACATAATCTCGTAATCTTATGTGCAATTTAAAATAGTTACTCCGTTAAGACAAAACAAATGTTGCTTGTTTACAAAAAGCAGTCTAAAGTCTGAATAATTGACACAAACCTCCTCACACTTAACATCGACAAAACACAATATATGACATTTTCCATACGCAAATACGATATACCCAACAACTGCCCTAAACCAATCATCCACTCGTGTCCACTCAATTTAGACAATCCGGAAACCACATCTAATATTAATTGTACGTGTTCGACCCTCAAATCATCAAAAATAGTTAAATATTTGGGAATAATCATAGACAACCAACTACGTTGGGAAGCTCACATCGGTGACACAGTAAAAAAACTTCGTAAACTCTGCCATATATTCTACTCCCTTAGGTCTATCTTAGATTTACAGACTCTAAGAAGCGTATACTTTGCCCTTTTCCAATCCATAGCAATATACGGTATAGTGGGATGGGGTGGTTGTGCTGAATCCATTATTAGACCAATTATTTTAGTTCAAAAACTAATTCTGAGAATTATATTTAAATGTCAACCTACCCATCCGTCAAATGAACTCTTTGCAAAAATCAGGGTCTTAGATATTCGACAGCTATTTACTAAAACAAGCATTTGTTATATACGAAAAAATAATCTACTAATTGCTCCACAACATCAAGCACACACCCGCTTTTCATCAAACCTGGGTTGCGTGGTCCCAAAAACTAACACCTCATTCGCTCAACGACAATTCTGGTTCATCGCTCCTAAAATATATAATGCTCTGAGTACTGACATAAAGTCAAGTAATTCTAATTCTCTTTTTATAACACGTGTACAACATTGGATTTTTGAAAGGGGACGAACGCACTTTAAAGAATTCATGAGTTCTAACACTACATTTTAATTATTAATTTTTGCATTTCAAAATTTTAGTTTCCATTTGTATTTCTATTTTACTTTAAAATGTTGTTATTTTTTTCTCTTAGTTTTTCACTAAATTTATATATGTTTTTAATTTTGATTTATATAATTATATGTTTTAATTTATACAGAACACTTGAGTTCTTAACATTTAATTTTTATTATTAATTTTTGTATTTCAAAATTTGAATTTGAATTTTCATTTTTACTTTTCTTTAAAATATGGTCTTTTTTTTCTCTTTAGTTTTAAGTATTTCTTAATATTTTTTGAAATGTTAAAATATTAAATGTACGACTACCACAACACGGGCTTAGCCTAGTGTGGTAGCCAAAAAAAAACCCAAATATCTGTTACTAATAAAAAATATATGAAAAAAAAAAAAATAAAATAAAAAAAAAAAAAAAAATTTATCGTTTAAAAATATTCAGTTCATCTCAACTTCGAAGCAAAAAGTCAGCAAATATTTTGGATGCTGAGCTCCTGCGTTTTGAAATATACACTGTATTTTTTTGACTGGAATTTCAGATTTAACGAAAAAAAATCAACACAAAGGGTAATTGTCATTAGTAGCATTACCATCATGCGTTTATAAGGTTGTGAAATATTTAACTGTAAAAACAAAATAAGATACAGTTTGTCAAATAAGAGTAGAAAATATATGAGGGCGCCACTGTTGATCAAATGGCAATACTAAACACATAATTCATGGTGTTAAAGTAAAGCTGTGTAACCTACATTTTTATAAAAAATTAAAAAGGCATAATAGTGGAAAAAATATTTTTTCATTGCAGTATAGATACCCACCGATCTCAAAATTAGAATTGCATTTATGTATATTATTATTATACCTTTTTATATATTATTATTATAATTTTGTGTTAACATAATGAAGAATAACTATAATGTAATAAAATATAAAGCACAGTTTAGAAATTGCTCACATTTATTTAATACTAGATTAAGTACCTAGCGTTGCCTGGGCTTTATATCGTGTCTCTAATTTTAGATCTGAATATATTTAACTCATTCAGATCTAAAAGTAGTGGAACTAAACTCACCATTAGTGATTCTTCAATTCTATCTATTGTTAAATTCAAATTTATGTTAAATTAAATTAAAGCAAATCGCTTTATAAAACACCTTTTAATCAAATTTATGTCATGAAGAAAAAATGTTTTTTAAAATGTGGTTTACTGTGTTCTATACATTCAGCGTCATTGTACTTCAAAAAAATATTTGACAGTTAAATTGGTGATGCCAGTATACAAAATTAGTAGTTCCAGTTTTTATATTTTCTACTGTTATTTGACAGACTATACCTACGTCATTTTTTTCCATTTTTCGAAAAAAAAAGTTTTGAAATTAGGAAAAATCAGGCTTAGATTTACTATCCGCATTTATAACAAAATGCGTCAGAGTTCAAACCACAATATTGTGAAAAAAAATCTATTTTTCTTCTAAGAGAATGGTAGCTCATATTTAATTATAATGTTCCACTATTGTATTGCTCCATAGTTATTGCAGAGTGTCAGGCCGCCTTTTCATTCAAAAGTAAAATTTACGACTTACGTAAGTTTTCGTCAAGTTACTCAAAGGAGCATTTACATATGCACCCAACTTGTGGTAATTTGCTTCGGAAGTTCAACTTACGTTAGCGCTCATAGCCACCGTTATATCTCTAAGCTTATTTGCGGGGAGACGGTATCTTGTCAACAATGATTGCTGCTGTCAAATTTACACGATTTTGTCAATGGAGACGAAAAGGCCCAAACTGGCTAATACTCCACGCGCTTTTGTTGAATGACTTCTGTAACTTGCTATACATTACAGTAAGTGACTTACGGTGTCGTTTACATTTGTAATTTTGCGTAAGTCACTTACGTAAGCGTCTTACTGGAAAAACGTACGTATGTAAAGGCAGCCTAATGATTTGAAAAATCGTAATTCTTGCAAAGAAGAATTGCGTCAAAGAATGTTAAAAAATGTCAAAACAAATAAAAAAATATATATTCCTCGTAGTAACTTTTACATTAATCTTAAAATGTTTATATACCTACAAAATCATAGTACATCTTTGACATCATTTGACGGCCGGCGTAGTGTAGCGGTAAGGCGCCTGACTCGCATTCCGAAGGTCGTGGGATCGAATCCCGGCGTGGCAAATAAATTTTATTTGATTAATTTCTGTTTTTCACAATTTATTCATTTAAAACAATATATAGTATATTTGCGGCACGTTCCAGAGTGGAAGATACTCTCAGTATCGCTCGGGTGTAAGACCACCATTCAGAATTGAAACGTTGCTTGAAATGGCTTCTGCCGTGTTTGGTGACCAGATCTGAATAGCCAGGTACTTCCCCACCTTCCTCTTCCCTATCTCCTTCCCCTCCCCACTGCCTTCAGCCTCACAACATACCCCAATTGGGGATACCATAGTCCCACTGGCTCCAGACGGAAGCAGTTGGGACTCTTGTGCGGTATTCATGTAAAAAAAAAAAAAAACATCTGCGTCCATACACGTGGAAAATTATTTATTGTTTGGTAAAATAGCATTTTGCACCAATTCTATGTTTGCTCAAACAGAAAAATATTACTCAATTGCGTGCATTTAATGGCGTGTTCTATTCACGAAAAGCAATTTTAAAACCGCGAGTCCCATTGTTCTAACCACGATGACATTGCGTTGGCAGTGTAAAAATGACAAAACACTAAAAATAATAATGTTCATACAAAAGTTGGAGGCTGGGAGATTGCGTGACTTTGGATAAAGATTATAAAATATTATTTTTCACTGTATAAATTACCCACACTGGTCGATGCGAAGCAAAAATCTGATGTGGGCATAGTATCAGGACAGAGAAGGTAAGGCCGGCCATACACCTTCAAGTATACTTGAGCTGAAGACTTGCGCAAGGATACTTGATCGACCTTACGACCACACATATTCAAGTATACTCGAGCTGAAGACTTGCGCAAGTATACTTAATCAGTCTTAGGACCACAAATATTTAAGCGTACTTGAGTACTGAATACTTGAACAAGTGTACTTGATCGGCCTTATGACCACACATATTCAAGTATACTTGGCTGAAAGCTTGCGCAAGGATACTTGATCGGCCTTATGACTTATGGGCTCTCCACACGACTCTCTGCGGCAGAGTCCCTGCATGCGTCTCGTTCTAGCCGCACTTTAACAAACGAGACAGCGCTAGTTCGCTCAAACCCATGCTCTCTGCAGGCAGTGTCGTGTGGAGAGCCCATTATGACCACACATCTTCAAGCATACTCGAGCTGAAGACTTGCGCAAGTATAATTAATCAGCCTTACGACCACACATCTTTAAGCGTACTTGAGTACTGAATACTTGGCCTTATTATGATCACACATATTCAAGTATAGAGTTGAAGGCTTGTGAAAGTATACTTGGTCGGCCTTTTGACCACACGTTTCCAAGTATACTTAATCGGCCTTACGACCACATAATCTTCAAGTATACTTGAGCGGTGTCTGTTCTGGCGAACAACCGACGAAGGTTGTGCTGTGCGGTGCCATCAATATTATCTGACGACCCTTTGGCTCTAATTAAATCTAAAAAATTCCAGAAGGGCAGAAAACAACGTATTGTTTGGTGTAAAGACTTATTGAAAAAAAGATAACTATTCACATACGAGAATAAATGTAACCATGATTGAATTTCTCTCTCGAGAGCGAACAAACAATCTTATTTGGTGCTTCTATCATTAGTATTGGTTAAGCAGTTGACTAAAAAACTTGATTAAGAATTGACGTGTTGATGAGATATGCTTCTCCCATAGACGATCAGCCTAGCGATTCCATATTTTTTGTGGAATCGTTATTGGATAACGGACTTTATCTCCTGTCAGATTTGTGTGATTTTTACATATTTACTGTCACATATTTTAACAGTTATTTATTTTATTTATTCAGTTAACATTCTTTGAGGCTTCACTGAGTGGTTGGCTAAGGGACACGGAAGCTAAGTGTAGTTTATGGTCAGACCGAAAGCCATTCACATTTTTTGTTGGTACTTGCCAATTGATTTGAGATTTATTGTATTACCTATGTTCTCTATTTTATGCAGGTACTTGCGGGTTTTTACAGATGCAATGCCACCTCATGGAGCCACATGAATGAGTTTTTCTTTTGCCCTGTTTAATTTATCTTTGTCTTACGAACCTATTTTTTGCATTTTGTTTTTCCTATTAAGCACTTGCATACTGCTTACTGACAACGTATGCAAGGACATTGGAGGTCTAGATTCGTTCAAAATAAATAAATGTAGCTTCGTTTAAGAAAAAAAATTAGAATCTTGCGAGAGCCTTGAAGGAGTAACCATCAGTTACTTATACCAGGGCGGGTAAGAGGTGGATAACCTCCACTGATCGGCCTTACGACCACACATCTTCAAGTATACTCGAGCTGAAGTCTTGCGCAAGTATACTTTATCGGCCTTAGGACCACACATCGTAACGTACACTTGAGCAAGACTTATGACAAAACATCTTCTTCAAGTATACTTGGGCTGAAGATGTGCGCAGGTATACTTGATCGGCCTTATGACCACAAATCTTCACGTATTCTCGAGCTGAAGACTTGCTCAAGTATACTTGATCGGCCTTATGACAAAACATCTTCAACATCTTGGGCTGAAGACTTGCGCAAGTATACTTGATCGACCTTATGACAAAACATCTTCAAGTATACTTGCGCAAGTATACTTGATCGACCTTATGACAAAACATCTTCAAGTATACTTGGGCTGAAGACTTGCGCAAGTATACTTGATCGATCTTATGACAAAACATCTTCAAGTATACTTGGGCTGAACATCTTCAAGTATACTTGATCGGCCTTATGATCACACATCTTGTGATGGCACCGCACAGCACAACCTTAGTCGGTTGTGCTGTGCGGTGCCATCGATATTATCTGACGACCCTTTGGCTCTAATTAGATCTACGACAAGGTAATAAAACAACGTATCATTTGGTGTAAAGACTTATTGAAAAAAAGTTAACTATATTCACATACGAGAATAAATGTAAAAAATCTTATTTGGGGCTTCTATCATTAGTATTGGTTAAACAATTGACTAAAAACCTCTGCGTTGATTAAAAATTGACGTGTTGATGAGATATGCTTCTCCCATAGACTATCAGGTATACTTGTGCAAACGCGTATGCGCCACGGTACAGCAAATATTGTTAGGTTATTCACATCCTGGAAATGTTCGTGTTTCTTTTAAAATAAGTAAGATTGGAGTTTCAGGTTATCAGTAACAATAATTGATGAGACAGATAGGAGGAATATTCTTATTCACATTATACAAAGTTAATACATATACGCTTAAGTACAACGTATATTATACAAAACGTCAATAAATCTCCATGATTGAGAGAATATGACGAGCTTATTGAAACCACTAACTGTTAAAACAATTAACGTCAAACAAAAGCAGTATGAATGTACATATGTAATCATTATTTTATAGGAACGATCAAAAACACAAAACGCATGGCGTGTGGTGATATGCAAATGCAGCCCAATCTTACAAAGTCACTTCACATACAGGGTGTTAAGGGACGTACTTGACGTACTTTAACCAGTAATTCATGACATTATTTGGAGTAAAAAATGTAAATGCAATTTTGGTCTCCGGTGACATTTTTGATGTTTTTTTTTTTCTACAAAAACATAAAAAAATGTTAGTTGTTGAACAGTTGGAGGCGGGGTAAGGGGTTCGTCGGACACCCGGCTGAGTGACCAGTAACGACATGCGGAAGAAATTTTTTTTTGTTTGATTTTGAAGAAAAAAAGTCGTCAAAAAAAGTCACCGGAGACCAAAATTTCATTTACATTTTTTACTCCAAATAATGTCAGGAATCACTGGTTAAAGTATGTCAAGTACGTCCCTTAACACCCTGTATATATAATATATATTATTATTTTTGCACTCCACACGAGAGGCCCTGGAGAAATTAATTTCCCTCATCTTTGGGGATGCTGTGTGGAGGGTCTCTTTGAGAAGAGGAAGGAGTTAACATGGGTTTAGAAGAGATCAATGCTGTAGGAGAGAGAAAACTCGTTCCTGTTGAACTCGAGAACGAATTGTAGAAGCGACCCGTTCCCATGTGGGAAATGTCAACCGTGTGCATTTGTTGCGCGTTTGGCGTGTATCCCGACCCCGAATCAATGAGGCAAGCTTCCATTTTAATACCGGTAGAACAAGGACAGCCTAGCAGACGCCTGTGCTTTAAAGATTGCAATGCGTTTGTTGGGGAATCTGTGCAATTGTTATCTCGTTAACTGTTTCGCTTTCCTTATCACTTTCATAATAAAAAAAGTATGAAAGCATATCCCCGTAGCTCCAAGATAAATGTATATTCACACTTTCTAGATAACAAATGACAAATATCAACTGTCATTCCCCTCCCGGTGTGGAAAATGTTTGGGATAAAGCTGAAAAAGAGCAAACAAATTGCAACGTAAACGTGTTATCGTGCTTGTTAATTTCACTAATCCACCGGGTTCAATATACAACTTGAGTAGGTTATGCTGACAGTACAACGTAACTCTCTCTATCCGATTTACAGAACTGCTTGCAGCATAGCGGCGGTTTTGCATACCTGCGATTAAGAGCGCTGCCGGTCGCTGCGAACATTTATGAATAGGTATTTTATAAAATCTCTTTTATTTCACTCTCTGACAGTAGTCAGAATCGCGCTATAGATGTGTGAGTGAATGCAGGCCTTGTGTGTGTGGGCTACGCGCTTCACCCGTAAGCCGAATTATTATTTCTGCCGACCACGCATGTTCCAATCTGCAAACGTGTAGAGACAAGACTACATTCAATTTCTCTCCCCGCTCACAGGAGCGTCCCATTGTAAGCGTCCTATGAATATGCTATTATAGCTACTTTATATCGTTGTTGCGCGCACAAAATATCCTGTGGGTATTTTAGAATATTAGGAGAAATAATAAATAAAAAAATAGGGACCCATATTTTTATTTATTTTTATTAATTGTAGAGTTATTTGTGATACCATGTTTGGGTGAAAACAAGTCGGCTTAATATATATTTTTTAATAAAACCGACAATTTTTTCTTAAATTTTGCATTCAGGATTTTTGTGCGCACTTTTTATGCACATATGATATTTTGTGTAGCAAACGTAAGGCCTCGGGCATATTTTTTCATAAGGTCGAAATATTTCCGCTTTGCAATAAAATCCAAATAAATGGAATATTTCTGATAGTATCCGAAAACTAAAAACTGTTTTTGAAAGGCGATGAAATAAACTTTGGTTTTATAAAGGTGTACAATTACATTATTTTGTGGTTAACTTTTGAATTTGAATATAAAGTTTGATATTTTCTCTTTCTCTTTCGAACACCGTTTAAAACTTATTTCTCAACATAATACTCACAATAGTTATAATAGCGTATTTTCCAATGTGGACATTTTCAATTGCAAACTTACTGAATATAAAAGGTCCATAAAAAGAGTGCTTCTCTAATGGTTCTTGAATAATGTTATGTTTTTATTGTTTATATTTCTGTTATGATTTGATTTATATGTACAACCTCTCTCCATCGCTACCAATGTTTTGATAGATTTTTTGTTTTGTAATTTTTCATTTTATATTAAAAAAAATGTTTTGAGTATACATATATATATTTTTTGTTTTATATAATTTTAGATTCATATTCCTTTTTATAAAATTAATTTACTTATTCTTATTATGCTGTCTCAGTAGAAGTAAAGTCACAAGGAGGAAATCCGTAATTGGTTTTATTTTGGCTATTTAATACTATGTACAAACTGAAATAAATATAAACTGTCGATTTCCCGAAAATTAATAAATAAATAATAGTAAGGGAGACACAAGATCGATATGAGTTGTTCCCAAAGCTAACAAATAGCCGGGGGGGGGGGGGTTAAATTTGGATTTGTGACCAAAACACCCAAATAAACTGAAAATGTTTTTTTTTTATCAAAAGGTAGAGAAAATATCTTGTGTGGATAAATATGTTTTATTTTATTTATTTTTGTTTCAAATTACGAAATATTGGTCTTAAAAAAATTAATTTCGTATGATTTTGGATGCAACTTAATTTTTTGGTAATTTTTTGAGAGTTAAATATAAAATATAAAAAAATATTTTTGCTTTACCTACTGAGTTAATATTGAAGAAATATATATATATTTTTTTTAAATATTTAATATGGATATATAATTGTTCAATAGAGTTATATAAATTACATATGGTGTACATACATAGGATACGGTTACATACTAAAATATTGTGCACTTGGGAGAAATTCGAAAAATCTAAATAAAATAGAGATGAATATAGATTAATAATAAATAGAAAGAATGAGAAAAACAGGTAATTATTTAGTTAATTATTCCTGATGAAATGTATCTTCGGTTTATATTTTTTTATATTTCTGTAGTATATGTAGTATATTTTTTTTAAATAATTACCATTAATTACAAGTAATGGTCAGAGTTGCCTCTAATATGATTAAAAAGATGAGTTTGAAAAATGGGATATATTTGTCAGATTATTTAGGAAACCGTGGTGAATCAAATGGTGTAAACAAAAAAAAATGGTCGAAAACCTCACATGGGATATTTTGTGAATGCAAAGACGATATGTTCTCAAGAGTTTTGAGAATAAATATATAGATATATTTTTTTTTACGTTATTAATTTATCAAAAAAATAACATTCTTGCATCTATTTTATTATATACTTGATGTGGAAAATAACATAGTTACTATATTAAGCCAAATAATGTACATGCGGATATACAATTGGATATATGCATAATGATAATTATACTAAAAAGGTTTTATTTCTGGGAGTGCAAAAGTCATATAGCTTCATATGTGCTAGAGCTACAAAACTACACTACTTGGATGTTTCTGACCACAAATGTTTAAAAAACTGGCGTAAAAGTACTAATGACGTGTAAGCCCATAGAAGGGTTCTCGAGAAACACAGAAATGCATTGAATGAAATTGCACAAACGAATTGGTTATGGCGACCCAGCTTGAAATGCTGCAAATGGGTCCAATCTTTGTGGCGTCATTTTTAATTAAATGAGAACAAATAACTTTGTAAAAACAGCTTTATGTAATCAATATTATCAACATATTTCGAAAGCAGAGTGTTCTTCGTCATGATAAGATTAATATTAAAAGACAAACAAGTATAGGCATATGAGAATTATAGACAAAATAATAAAGGGAGAGGTGATTAATTACTTAAAAATATCACAAAATGCAATTATATAAAATGAAATATAAAAATTATTTTTAAGTTAAATACCCTTATAGTATAGCAAAGTCATTGGAGAAGCTGTGTGGAGGTTATTTTTAATGAAAGGAAGGAGAGGAATTTCTGGGTAAGTAAAAATATGAAATGATGGTGGAGAGTCCGGCTGTAGAGATCAAAAGATCTCCCTCTTCCAGTTTCTCCCAATCCGGCCCGCCACGCAGTAAGTGGACAAAATCATCCGCCACCAAAACCCATGCAGACCTCACCCGTGAACCCGGGAACCCATGCTCAGTCACCAAACATAGCGGACCACTTGGGGTGACCAAGTGGCGGGGGTGTTGGTTATCCAATAAATGGTTCCCGGGGCGATGGTACCTATAACGCCTCCCAAATTGAAAATTTATTATAGTACTTGACATAAACAATTTTAATTTTGCACAATTTTAGTATGAAAGCTCGGTCAGTATTGGTATACCGCGATGAGTCACTAAACAGAAAAAAACGAATAAAAAATATCTATTACTCGGGCAAGGACAACACTAGTCTACCGATAAAATTCGTTACATCACTACTTCGCTTTATATGTATTTGTCAAAACCCCCGTTCCCCGGCCCCCCCCAGGAGAACTGAGCGAAAGGGACACCTGCACGTCGGGCCGAAAATACCTAAATAAAATCTTCGAAATCGATGTTTTGTATTCCCCATTTTTCTTCTCCAAAACTGGACCGATTTTAATTTTTTTTTTTCACTAACTGTATTAAAAGAAAATATTCTATGTCGGTACGTTTTGCTTTTTTTCAAAATACATTGTTTAGTTTGTATACTGAACGTTTTTTGACGGCGTTTAAATTAGGCAATTTTATTCATTTTTGGAAGGTCCTAACTTCTATAAGAAGTAAATTATCAAAAAAAGCAAAACGTACCGACACGCTAGTGGTCGATATCTATATTATGTAAAAAAAAATTTTGCTCTAGGGTCAAAATCCAGAGAGATAAACGGGGAATACGTTTGTATGGAAAAACACCGCTAGTATTTCCTCTTAAGGGTCGACCGATATAGGTTTTTTGTTCACGGCAGAGACCGAGACCGAGAATAAATTAAAATCTCGGCCGAGACCGAGAATAGATAAATTAAGAAAAAGAAATGAAAATGCGCTATTTTTGCATAATATAGCATATTTAATAATGTAATAATAATTTGTTTTAAATAGTTTTAATAATCAAAATTGAACAACATGATGTTGTAGCACATAAAAAGCAATTTTTCTGCTTTTTCACCCTGTCGTGTCGCCTCATGTCGTATAATTGACTAGCTCTGCTAAAGAGCTGTTCCCTTGCTACACTAGTAGGCGGTGCTGATAAAACTTTTTTGCTGCAGGCCTAAGTACTTGATATGGTGACGAACACCAATACTCAAAAATATTTGCATTTTTTGCAGTCTTGGCTCTCTAAGAAAGCTATCAAGCGCTGTTTCTATCACAGCACTTGAACTGCTTTCATCAATGGTCATTGGGTCATCTCCCATTTTTTGAGTAAAGAAATTAAAGTGTTTAAAATAATTTTCGGACCAGACTTTGCGATTTTTTTCTATCGAGGGAATTTCATATAATTTGCATTTCGGTGTGAAACGCGTCTAGATATATCTTCAAAAATAACATGTATTTTTTAAGAGCTTAAAAACTTCAAATGTTTAAGGGAGATAGGCATATACATCAGAATTCAATAGACTAGAAGATACAGACGAGGGGGTAAAACCAAACTATGGGGGGCGAAGAGAGGAAGATGACTGTGATTCGTTAAAAAATCAATCTGACAGTATGTAGGCATCTCGCATTACAATATCACCATTTAGTTCTTAAAAGCAAAATCTGCTTTGAATGAATAGACCTTTTTACATGGGAGCGCGAATTGCTTGCCACGTTAATAACATATTTGCTAAGGCCAAATGCTCGCCCCAAAAAGATTAGCCCCAATACACATGGCAATATTTTGTTGCCGTGTTTAGTTAAAACACTTTTACAAATGTTTCATAATTTACTTACCCCTGTAACCTGCGACGAGCACACTGGAGAACCGCCCACATTCGCTATGTGCACATTGATATGTAGGTATATTGTATAGCACAAGCTATTGTTTTGGCGTGTTATTTCGTTAAGGATGTTAGCTTCGCGCTGGTCACGGCAAGAATGATGACGTCACACATTTTAGATTCAAGCGAGGCTCTATCCACTCCCCATGGAGCGAGCCGGTTCCAAGGAGGAGCTCTAGCCGGCTCCATGGGGAAGGGGAAATAATACGTTTTTATCACTTAGGGCAGGTCCAGATATATTCATATGTCCGTGGAGATAGCTAAGAAATCGGTAGAAATTCGGATAGCGGCGGCTTAACAAAACCCGCGTTTTGAGTAAATAATTGTAATTTAAAACAAATCGAAACGAAATGTTTGTAGAGGTAATGCATAATCATACATTTAAAAACATAAATAACAAACATTCAACAGTGAGGTTCTGGAAATCCAATAATTTAGATACTATCATCCCAAATAGATAAACAAAACATTTGCATAAAACACCCTCTATGTTCGTGATCATAAAACGTGATTCAACACAACGAGCAGGTTGTTTTGAGTGGAAACAAAAAACAACAAACTTCGGTCATAAATCTTCTTCAAAATTAAAAAATGAATCGCCGAAATATATGTACGCGCATAACTTTCGAAAGACTGCACCAAATTGGATAATTCTTTTTTTGTGTTTGTTATTGTCAGGACACGGTTTGTATAAAAGAAGCGGTGAGCTCTGGCATTATGAAATTTGTATAAAAAAATTGCAATAGTTGGCACGCGAGCTGTTTGAAAACTGAATGTACCGGGACTGAATGTATAAATGCGGGACTGAATGTATAAATGCGGGAGGGGGGAGATTCGAAAGGCGGGGGAAGCGGGAGAGGGCAATGGGGAGAGGGAAGGCGGAGTGGGAACGCGTGAGGGGAAGGGGATACGGGAGAGGAAGGGGAGGCGGAGGGGGAACGTGACGAATTGGAAGGGACACGCAGGCAGAAACAATTTCTTTATTGTGGCATAGCAACGCATGCCGGGAACCAGCTAGTATTCAATATTATTATGCAGAGTGTGCCATTTTCCTAGAACCCGATAACTTTATTGTAATGCATAATTCAACAATAATGCTAGTGACAGACCGAGCTATAAAAGCGCTAGCGTTTTTTGGCATGGCCTATTTCAGCACATCGCTCGCCATACATTCCCAATGGGAATACAAAAAACGCTGGCGCTTTTATAGCTAGGTGTGACGCTAGCATAAAGGTTGAACATTACTTGTCATACATCATCACACTCATCAGTCTCACGTTACATGAAATTTCAAACATACGAGTATCAAAACGTGATATGTACTTCAGTTACATAATATGTTCTTACATAACACAAAACGTTTTGTACCTACTATGTACCAAAAAAACACTAGAACGGTGAAATTTGGCATCTCGAAATTTGCACAGCCTTTTCTGTCCATTTAGGAAATTGATTTTTTTTTTACATTAACTCCACACAGAACGCCCTGAGGAAAATAACTTCCCTCAGGGCCTATGTCATCTTTGAAGACGCTGTCTGGAGGGTCTTTTTGAGGAAAGGAAGGAGTGAACACGGGTCTTGAAGAGACCCATGTTGTAAGAGAGAGGAAACACAGAGGCCGGCAAATCGTTCCACAGCCGAGCCGTTGAACTCAAGAACGAGTCATAGAAACGACCCGTTCTAATGTGACTAATGTCAACCGTGTACAAATGTTGGGCGCGTGTTTGGCGTGTTTCCCGACTGTGCACCGGTGCCGAGGGGATCAATGACGCTAGTTCCTCGGAGCATCTTCCATTGTAATACCGGTAGAACAAGGATAGCATTCCCACCTGACGCCTGTGCTCTAAAGATTGCAGTCCGTCTGTTAGGATGGGAGAATCTGTCAAACGAACCGCCCGTTTCTGCAGAGTCAAGGTTTTTTTTTTTAGGTATTTTGGAGCTCCAGACCAGAGGTGGCTGCCAAATTCAACCGTGGGGCGCACTTGCGATTTGTACAGGGTTAGCAGTTGTGTACTATTAAAGTATCTGCAGATTCGAGAAAGTTAACAGTTCAAGAAAGAATTTCGATATTTGGAAATGAAAAAAAAACAATTTCCCCAGAAATCTACATAGTAAGTATAAAGCAAAGTTGCTCCCGCTGTCTGTACGCTTAGATCTTTTAAACTACGCAACGGATTTTCATGCAGTTTTCACCATAGATAGAGTGATTAACGAGGAAGGTATAGGTAAATAATTTGTCAAGGTTTTGTGTAAATTGATTGAAATATACAATATATAAAGGGTGCGGGCTGGCAAGCGGGCGGTGTGGATTTGATATGTATGCAATTTTTTTTATTTATTTTTTGTTTTATTCCAGTTAGTCGACGGCCGGCGTAGTCCAGCGTTAAGGCTCTTGACTAGCACTCGGCCGGCGTGGCAAATAAATTTTATTTGACTAATTTGTGTTATTTCACATTTATTCATTTAAAAAAATATATAGTATATTTGCGGCACGTTCCAGAGTGGAAGATACTCTCAGTATCGCCCTGGCGTAAGACCACCATTCAGAATTGAAACGTTGCTTGAAATGGCGTTAGCCGTGTTTGGTGACCAGATCTGAATAGCCAGGTACTTCCTCACCTCCCTCTTCCCCATCTCCTTCCCTTCCCCATTACCTTCAGCCTCACAACATACCCCAATTAGGGATGCCAGAGTCCCACTGGCTCCAGACGGGAGCAGTTGGGACTCTTGTGCGGTATTCATGTAAAAAAAAATAAATAAAATGGGAATAAGTACAACTAAACACGACTTTTTCAAATTTGAAAAAAAGAACCTTTACTAAACCATTAAAACGCCGACCATCTTGAAACCGAAACGTACAATAAAATTTATAGACAGACAAAATGCAAAGCGGTCGAGTTGAAACAGAATAATGATATGGAAGTACTGTTTACACTTATTAACACCACATTTACCCCACACTTTTTTCCTTTCTAACTGCAATGAACTTACTACAGCACATAGGTACATAATACATATCTACATTATTTAATTACTAATAAATTAAGATTAGTATTAAAATCTCAGATGGAAAAAACTGCAATGAGAAACCGGTTTTATATTAAATAATAAAATAAAATTAATAATAATAATTCCTTAAACCCACAATTACCTAACAAATCAATAATATGAACCGTCAAAACAACTCCATTTCAATTTTATTGGTCATAAAAGTGACGCAAGTATTTTCCAATAGATAACTACACAACAAATCTCGATACTGACTGCAATTGGATTCAATTGGATATTTAAAAAAAAAACTATATTTTTGCAAACCAGTTTCAAAGGCAGACGTTCATAATATGCACGTTAAAATAGCATGATCAAAGAATTAAATTCGTATGTATTTTCATGAAAAATAAATATGTTGTTTCGGTGGCAATTTCCCTGGTTAAAAATTTTATTCATCACTGTAAAATACCGGAATATTAGTTATTATGAGTTGTATCATTGTATCATTGTTCTGTTGCTTATGCTATGCTCGGGTTACATGGTGTCGGTTACGGCGTGTGCCGAACATAGTCGGCCAGAGAGGGACAAGTTATTCCTTTTTGCGAGAGCTCGCCAGTCAAAACCTAGCTAGAGAGTTTTAAGGACGCGTGTCCTAAAAGCATATTTGTAATAACAATAGGGGAACGTACCCATACGACGTGACCTGTTCAGGGGGGGGGGGGGTCATCAAAATAGTACGCTTGGTCACAACGGGGGGAGGGGGGGGCTAAGGTTTTTATCACGTAGTCAATCTAGAAATCTCACGTTTTTTTTCGAGCTACAAGGGGAGGTTTTTAAGTTCGCGGAATGGGAAGGTAAGTGATTAATGGGGGTACCGCTGAATTAGGTACTAATTGAACAACTCATTTTTAGGATAAACACCGGGTTTTATCGTAATTAGGTCATTAGTCTTTGAGCTATCGTCGACCAAACACTTCAATCGGGAAGAAATTGTGAAATGTGGAGAAAATTGAGTTCCGCGCTGTTATAAAGTTCCTTTAAGTTAATTTAAAGATCGGAAAAATGTATTAGGGTAGTAGGTGAATATGTTGAAAAGGAAAAATAATTTTTGTTTTTATTTCCACTCCTTACCCAATCCGAAAACTTAAAAACCCACTCTCATACATTCAAATAAGTGAAAAAGTTCAGGGAACGTGTTTGTTGAAGATGATTGAGATGAAAAATGTTTATAAAAATAACAAGACTTTCGTTTCCATAAATTACGTTCCGGTTTCAATATACTTTGACATAAGTTTTATCTCGATAATATGTTTTCCACTTGTAATGCATGCACTCTTGCTGTCACGCAGCAAGCGCCGTATTAATAAAGACAAATATAAGCCAAATAGCATTTTTTATTTTTTGTTAGCAAAAAATGATTCGAAACCATATTTATGAAATACTACGTGAAAACTGTAGGGGAGGGTCTTGGAATATACTACACGTGGTCACCGGGGGGGGGGGGTAAAAAATTGCAAAAAGTGTGTCACGTAGTATGGGTACGTTCCCTAAGCAGTAACTGTGAGTTCAAAGAAACAAAGTATTTTAGCCAAACGACATAGACACGGTCCAGTACTAATAATAAAATATCTCTGTAAAGGATTACAAAAAGGAGTATTTAGTAGTACCAAAAAAATATTTACAACAAAATTCAAGCTACACAATTGATGAAGTTATTATTATTCAAATCGCTGGGAGATTAAAACGGACCAAGTAACTCTATAATTGGACTACATGTTGTAATGAAGTCACTCCCAAGTGAAAAGAAACCGTAGATTACAGGACCGGATCTACTTATAGGCGCGGATGGAACGTTTAACCAGGGCGGACAATTTTAAAGGGCGCTAATGCAAAACCAACACAAAATATTATCAGATGTTAGTTACATCAATTCGATCTCACGACCATAAAAATATTTAACAAGAAATCTGTTTGAAAACTATTTAAGGTAGAATTCTTGCTTGTGTGGTGGTGTCCTGCATTGTAGGACCCCTGGGGGATAAGAGGGGACTGCGGGCGGGTAATCCAAACTATTTAGAGTTAATTTGAATCATTATCATTTTAAGCATTAGCACAAATACATTCAAAGACGCACTCTTTAAAATAAATCGCGTGGAAATTCGACAGAATTTTTAATAATTATTGAAGAAATAAATTAATTAACTTTTTTTTAAATATAATTTTACATCTGGGTCACATATTTCGAGGGAAGAAATTAATATCACTTGCTCCAATTAATATTAAAAGGCAAGATATAGGGTCGCCGAGGGCCTGGTAGGAGATAAATGTCTTGGCTGCGAAATGTAAGAGAGTGGACCGGTATTAGAAGTGTGGAGGAGCTATTCCGGACAGCGCAAGATAGACTTATATTTACCAGAGTGATCGCCAACGTCAAGAAGGAGAAGAAATAAAAATCAGACGTCAAGTCTTGGATCGTCAATCAAGAGAGATCTAAGATCAAAATTTGTATGAAAACCAATTCGTAAGTATGAATTTCCAATGGAACGATGCTGATTGTCTTTTATTCTTGTTTCGAAACTTAACATTGTGTTTGTTATTTGTATTTTTGTTATAAACTGCACCTCTACTTATAAGTATGGCTTTCTAATGGTACGATGATATTGTCTGTTATTTTAAGCTGTAATATTGTATTGTCATTTCTATTATTATTTTAAACTGCTCCTGCTCTCAACACACGAGTTCCTAGTGGGACAGACACAACACACCACTAATCATAAAAAATAATTACAAAAAGGTCTAGAAAAAAATCAATATCCTTAATACACAAGTTCGTAAAGACCATAATAGACGAATCATATTTTGAAATCGCAAAACTGTACCAGTTTGGGGAGGGGCATTTTTAGTTCTAGGTCCACCACTGGTAGTTTAGCAACAGAATTGGAGTTGATATTAAAATATGTATTTGCGTACGTGCGATTAGCTGATTTTACTTTGTGTCTGTGTATAAATAGCACCGGGCTGAATAAAAACTGGATCGATATAAATATATCCACGCCAGAATAGTACACAATGCAAATATAGTACTACATCAAGAGATAAACCCAGTAATGTTCTCGAAGCCGGGATACGCTTGTAAATAACAAATCGCGTATGCGTACGGGTTCGTTTTGAATATTTCACGAATGTAGGCGAAAACAAAAACGAACTCGGCTGTTTGTGGTAGAAAGTCTACGCCTGACTTTAGAGAAAATAAACCTTGTCAATATGAAACAGTTCTGTCATAATATTATATGCATTGTGCAAAGTTCAAACGAGTGTGCACTTTAGAATCTTTAGATGGAGTTATGACCGAACAAAGTACGAAAACTTAATGGCGTAAATAATGGAAAGAATGAAGATTTGCATGGAAGCAAACTTTTCATTTGTAAAACGAAGAGACGAATAAGACACAAAACAGAAGAAACAATTTTTTTTAACAAAACAAAAGAACGACTTCAAAAAATGCATTAAAAAGTAAAAAAATAATTTCGTATTCGTCTACAACTTAATAATCAACTTACTTTTTCTACTCATCAATACGTAGGTACGATTGTTATTTTTGGAGTCGGTGTCAGCCAAGGTAGGTTTGTAACTACATACATAGTTATAGGTGAGATGTGCTTGTGTCGCACGCGCGACTTGACGAGGCGAGCGGGGCCGCGGCGGGAGGGGAGCTGTCAAGTGAACACGCCGGGCCGGGTACCTTGGATGACACCGACTCCAAAAATAACAATCGTACCTACATATTGATGAGTAGAAAAAGTAAGTTGATTATTAAGTTGTAGAAGAATGCGAAATTATTTTTTTTTTACTTTTTAGTGCTCTTTTTAAAGTCGTTTTATTGTTTTGGTTAAATTTTTGTTAATTTTTTGTTTTTTAGTGAATCGAAGTACACTAACTAATTGGTCTGAATATGGGTAGACCTTCTAAATGTGCTGCTCATATGAGACAGACATTACTTGACCATTACGACGTTACGGTAGGTGACGCAAAGATCCGGATAGCCTATAAAAGATTCGGCCGAGTATCGTTAATTTGCTCCCAAGAATTGAAGAGTTCCGTTACTTTCCAATAAAAAAAGAATCATCGAAATCGGTTGGCGTGTTATTCGTCCATTTGTCGCACACATACTTAATGCAAATTTAAGACTTATATGGTTTTTTCATGGATGTCAATGTCAAAACAGGACCAAATTGAAATGGGAACACACGGGAAGCACCAGCTTTCAAATAAAGAAAGAATCATCAATATCGGTTCACTCAGTCGAAAGTTCTGAGGTAACAAACATAGAAAGAAAGAAAAAATACAGTCGAATTGAGAACCTCCTCCTTTTTGAACTCGTTTAAAAATTAGCAGCATTTGAACACAAAATACTTTGAAGGTGTTCGTTTGAACTTAAAACTATAAAATGAATCATGTAGGCTCAAAATCAATCACAAACTCGATAATCTAATTGTGGAAGAAACCTTTGTAAGCTTCTGTGGAACCTCTAGATTGCTATGGGCTGGTCATGTGGAAAGAATGTCAGATGATAGAACACCCTACGATCATGGCTATATTTAAAAGAAGAGATGACGTGGAAGATCAAAGTAGGATGGATGAAATAAATTGGGGCTGAATCCTAAGCGACGGGAGTAGATGGAAAGCGTGTGCGAAGGAGATCAAATTCCATTCAAGGACAAAGCGTCGTGATCATAGACATCAGAATGAATAGACCAGAAGATACAGGTGAGGGGTAAAACCAAACTATGGGGGGCCAAGAGAGGAAAGATACTGTGATTCGTTGAAAAATCAATCTGACAGTATATAGGCATCTCGCATTATAATATCACCATTTAGTTCTTAAAAGCAAAATCTGCTTTGAATGAATAGACCTTTTTACATGGGAGCGCGAATTGCTTGCCACGTTAATAACATATTTGCTAAGGCCAAATGCTTGCCCCAAAAACATTCGCCCCAATTCACATAGCAATATTTTGTTGCCGTGTTTAGTTAAGACACTTTTACAAATGTTTCATAATTTACTTACCCCTGTGACCAGCGACGAGGACACTGGAGAACCGCCCACATTCGCTATGTCTATATAATATGTACCTATAATGTATAGCGCAAGCTGCCGTTTTTTGGCGTATTATTTCGTAAAACGTATGGACGTTAGTTTCGCGCTGGTCACTACAAGAATGATGACGTCACATATTTTAGATTCAAGCGTGGATCTCTCCCCTCCCCATGGAGCGAGCTGGCGCCAAGGCGGAGCTAAAGCCGGTTCCATGGGGAGGGGGAAATATTACGTTTTTATCACTTAGGGCAGGTCCAGATATATTAATATGTCCGTGGTCGTGATAGTGAAAGATTTGCAATCCAAACAGTTTAGTGGAAACGAATCGACAAGTATTTTCGACAGTTAGTCCTGCAGGCTGGAAGATATAGAAGAGTCTATACAATCTGTGACGGTGACCATTGGGAAGATAGAAATGATAGCCGAGTTTTCAAACCATCCACCAACTAAACAGTCTGAAGAAATGTGTGAAATGGTCGATTAAACTTAACTTATAATTACAAGGGTTTTCCACGAATTAAAGACCGTTTTAATTTTAAAAATCAATGAAAATTTATATTTACAAAAAAATATGACATTTTAGGTAAATATCCCAATTATTTTTCGACATAGTCCCCGTTATGATCGATGCAACTGGTGAGCCGTGGCATTAGGTCCTTGACTCCCTTATCGCAGAACTCCGCCGCCAAATATGCTATCACCTCTCCCTCCGCGTCGTAGTTGGTCTCCGAAGGTTTTCCGGCCAAAGGTTACTTCAGGTGAATAAAAAGATGGAATTCATGTTATTGATTGCATTTTTGATTCCTGGGTTAGGTGCTACCCAAAAAACTTTACCTTGGTTGGAGGAATCGAAAAAAGGAGATCTGAGCGCTTTCCATACGATTTTGCTCTTCAGTTTTTTGGGAAACCAACGAGCACGCAATTTGCATACGCTATTTTTCCCTCAAAATCATTTGTGTGGTAAACTTATTGACGTCTGGGATCAAAATTCAACAGGGCGGACTCCCTCTTAGTTGATACAGCGAATAATTAAGCGCATTTCGTAGTCGGCGGGATTCGACAACGGAGCGTCGATCGCAAACGGACGCAAGGATCACACTGAAGCAGCTACCAAGCCGGATCACCACTCGTTTTTTAGGGGAAAGTCTGAGCTACACGCTAGTGCCGCCATATTTTGAGAAATAATGTCCAGGTCGCCGAAAATAAAGAAAGACAACCCTTACGAGCCGTGTTAAGTTTAATCTAAACTAACAATAGAGACATTGTCCATTGTGACTGTAATAACTGGTAATATTAAATTAAATGAAAGACACCTACCTGGTGAGGGTAGCCGAGATAGCAGTAGTCGATGTCCCACAGCCAGACCTTATCCCACAGGATGACGAGCCCGTAACAGAAGCTGCACAGGTAGTAGAGGCATCTCCAGGCGTTCTCGCAGAACTTCACCAGCGTGGAGGGCTTGTCCTGGCTGCGCCGCATGCGCCACCACCGCTCCACCTGGCGCTCTGTCATGTCCAGTTGCTTGCTGAGGGCAACCACCTGCAACAACAAAAGAACATGCTTAAAATGCGGACAAAACTATTGCACTTTTTTAACAAATCATCATCATCAAACGGAATTAATAGCCTAGCGACTGTAAAGTTGAAATTTAAGAATCCGGCTAATACAACTCTGACGCCGTGGCTTACGCAAAACACTTTCCGTACGTGGAGTTTGTTTGCAAATCTACTTTTGTAATAGAACCAAATTAAAGCAATGCCAAAAGATGGCGAAACTTACATTAACAGCTAGCGTGAGGAGCATCGCCTGACAGGTGTAAATATGTACTATTGGATTTGTAATTTCGTTAATCTCTCTGGATATGGAGAGATTGACGATAATATGATTATTATTGTAACTGGCAGTTGTGAATAATAATACCAAGCGTCTATATATTATATATGACGTCATTGCCTGTTGCTGTTACTTTGTCCCGGTGCCTAACTGTCACTGGATCCCAGTGGATCCGAGGAACTGACTATTTTTGGAAGCAGTTCTTATCGGATTTATAAAATGGTCACCAACACTCAAACTGGGCGAAGCCAGATGCAGGGCCTAGCAGCAAAAACCTGCGGAGCGGGTTTTTAACTGCTGATTTACAATTTAAGTAGTCCAGCGAGTGTTTTTATTTCAAAATCTTGTTATTATTACAATCGGTAAATTGGTAAATCTACATCTCATAGAGAACCCGTAAAATATATTTTTTAAACTAAGCTAATCGATTGTTTCTTTTTAAAGTTTTTGTTTCGGCACTTTAAGGGTTAAAAAAAAATTTTGGAGCCGGATCGAGATTTCGACAATTTAAAATACATTAAACAGCTGAAATTAACCCCCAGACCGACTTTTTTCAAATTTGAGCTCAAATTTCCAATTTTGGTCTCCATTTATTTGAAAAAGAAAGCTCATATCAGAAAAGTTATAACACAAAATGTATGCAGATAATGTGATGCAGTTTCTACAATTTCAGGCTTATACTACGAGTTTTCGGACACCGTGTAAATGGTTCACCCGCTGAAAGCTCACAAGAGAAAGAATGGGAGATTACAACGGAGCTTTTAACGGCCTGCCTTTAACTATGCCCGAAGGAAGATGTATGTATCTCGACCATAGACATATGAATATTAGTAGACATGCCCTAGGTGATAAAAGCGTATTATTTCCCCTTCCCCATACCGGTTCCTTGGAACCGGCTGGGATTGAGTATGGCTTCGCGTGAATCTAAAAAATGTGAAGTCATCATTCTTCTGCGAGCCAACATCGAGCGCTCATCGGTGCATTTTACGAAATAACACCGCAAAAAATATGGTTTGTTTTTTGAAAACCTGTAAATATATACTATCACTCGAGATACATGGCGTGTGCTCGTCGATGTTTACGGGGTAAGTAAATTATGAAACATTTGTAAAAGTGTCCTAACTAAATACGGCAACAAAATATTGGAGACTGAAAATAAACGAACTTTACTTTGCCGTATTTAGACTTCGCAAATTTGTTCAATACGCGGCGAGCAATTCGCGCTCCCATGTAAAAAGGTCTATTCATTCAAAAGCAGAGTTTACTTTTAAGAACTAAATGGTGATATTATAATGCGAGATACCTATATACTGTCATATTGAGTTATCGACGAATCACACATCTCTAAAGTCATCTTCCCGCTCTGCGCCTCGCTGTAGTTGTTGTCCTCCCCTCACCTTTATGTTCTGGTCTACTAATATTCATATGTCTATGATCTCGACCAACTTTCTTGATTTATCTTTTTCAACAACCGTTTTAATGTTTATTAATCAAACTCAACAGCTATATGACAAAACACACAAATAATGCTAAGTTTAATCATCATGACGGAAAGCATAACCTGCATTATATTAAGTGTCCACCGGACTGTTTTTGCAATAAAGGGGAGAGACAATAATATTATCAGTTACACCTGCATACGCTCATTATGGTCCCCTAAGCTGCACCTGCCAATTGGTCACCAAAGGCTGCGTATAATTCTCAGTTCGTAAATTTATACGCAGAATGACATACCTAATGCCCAAAGGGTTTACGCTTCGCTCTAACAACAGCGACACATTGACATGGCTTGTTTTTTAAATCAAAATCCTGTTGAATTTCATGTTTAGCGCTAAACACGACAATTTCTTCTCACTGAGATTCCATTTCTACAAGACAGTCGCAGTATTCTACTTCTAACACCATTTATCGGAAGTTGACTATCGGGGGGAACCAACCTGCACCTTGCGTGGTGCAACCCAAAACAATTGCATCTAAACTAGTCAAGTAGGTTTTTAAACTATTTGGTGTGGGTTCATTTGTACCAGTCTCCCCTCAATATTGGTATTGTAGTAAAGTTTTTTAACTAATTCATCTAATAAATCATTCATTGAACAAGATACGAACGATCATTTTTTCAGTAAAGGCTACTTAGACAAACGAAGCCTCATTAAGGTGATCCAACAGTCCAGGAAAAATCGAAATCGGAATCCACACCTTTTATGGGAGGGATTTAAAAATAATTAAGAACAAGCTTTTGAAAAGGTTGGAAAAGGTATTTGAGAGTTGTTTTTTACAGGTTGATTTCGTAAAGGCCTGTAAAAAACATTAACTCTTCTCTTACGCATTGTTTATGGTAATAAGTAAATTTAAAATTATTTCTCGGAACCAGGCGACGCAGAGTCCAGGGACTTCTATTCCCCACCGCAGACAATGGATAAGATAACAAAATGGGTGTAACAAGTGCAAAGTTCTTACGTCCATGGCCTAAGATTCACTTTAAAAATCCAAATTCGTCGAGTGCAGGCTGTCTTGATTGATGTCAAAAATAACAACGCGAAATTGCATATTTTATTTGTTTTGTGAAGTTCAGGCATAAATATATATTTTTTGCAATTATTATTTAAAAAAAACTGAATTTGCCACATTATACAATATAACCATACCCGAAAAAGGGTTTATAAGTAGGAGAATTTGCACTTGATAGTGTTTTTTTACAGACCTATTACTTTTTTTTTTGACTTAAAAAAAAAATTATCGATAATTTTTAAGGCCAAGATGTGTTCTACTTACAGTATTTAATTGAAGCATCTATAATACTTTTCAAAACAAAACACATGATATTGTATGATTTCGCATGGCTTCATCTTAAGGCTCTGCAACCGGGCCCGAAAAGAAGAAGATGGAGAGATACGAAATTACGAATGTTAGAGTAGAGCGATAACATTTACAGCGCCAAAATCGATGCGAAAATTGCGAAAATGTTTAATAAAACACAACTCGTTCAAAATAGAGCAAAAATCTCGCGGGCATTATCTTAAACAGCATTTAAAGAAACACTGTGAATTTTTCATGCATATTTATTTATTTATTTGAGACATAAACAGGATATTTATATAACATTTTTGTGGGTAGTATATAATAAATTAAAATACAAATATAAGTATCCCTAGATTAATGTGTCTGCATTAATCACATATGCATTTTCACAGAAGCAAAGTCTTGAAAAACAACGCAAGTATTATTTATACATAACTTGAAAACTTAAATACAAAATTGAAATACATAATAATAACAAGTATACAATATTTATAAAGTATTTACTGAAAAGTATCGAATAAAACTTTTTTTTTTTTAAGTGCACAAATTGTGGAGATATTTTTTGAAATATGTTATATTATTTGCAAAAATATCTATGGAACTGTGTATTTTGACAAGATCGTTGTATGACCGAGACTATGGGCCAGTATATCAGTTGAGCTTAAGCTCGGCTTTGGCGGAATGTGGAGCTCAGCGTGGCTTAGCACGTAATCCGTATATCAGTCGTAATCCTAGAGTTGACCAATTTTAAACGCTTAGTCTATGATAATTTCTATGCAGAACCAATCTATTTATGTAAGTATCTATGGACTCTATGGAAACCAAACGTCAAATGTCAAACATCGATATTTTGTATTATTTTCTGGTAAGTTTTACACATTTTTTACGCACAATTGTGTATTTAAAAGCTCGATTTATTATTGTTCATTATAGTTTTTATTTTATTTTTACTTCGATTTAGATTAATCATTAGAATTGACTAGTTGGATAACGAGTATGAAGTTCTTTGTTAACCTTGCTTTACGTGAATCATTTCAGAAATCAAAAATACTAGAACACTAAATTTCGCGGAAGAGGGGGTGAAATTGCTGGTGGAGCTGGTCTCATGAAAGTATTCGCTCACTTTGGAGAATAAAGCGTCCAATGCGGTCAATTGGAATTGGATGAGCTGACTTAAATATAATGGGACCGTTGTTCACCCAGTCGACCGGAGTAGAATCAACAGTCTTCAGAGGTAACTATTATTAAGTATGCATATCAATTAATTGTAATATGAAATACTAACTTTATTAAGTATGCATATCAATTAATTGTAATATGAAATACTAACTTGTTATGTTTGCCATATCAATTGACTATATGAGGATGAACGAAGAAAGGATGCAAGGAAAATATATGGCACGAATGTGAATGGTAGAAGAACCCGGGGGTCGTCCGAGGAAGACTGGCTTCATTAGTTGGACCACGCCAAGAGTTAGAATCACAGTAGGGCATGTAAAAGAAGATGTATGCACGTTTGGCGATTCATTCTCTGATATTATGTCAGTTGGTTAGTTACTTACTTAACTTAAAATTGATTTGAACTCATATCTTTCATTTCTGCCGTGTGAATTAATGTGAATATCCCACAAGAGTTCCAACCTCTCCCTGCTAACCGAAGTCAGTGAGAATGCATCTTCTATGGGATATGTTGTGAGGGTAAACGGGGTGGATAGGTGAAGGAGTTAAGGCAGAGGAAGGTACGGAAGTACCTGACTATTCAGAAATGATCACCAAATAAGGCTAAAGCATTTCAAGCAGGGACAGTTCTAGACTTTTCGTAAGCTAGAGTGGTAAGAGTGAAAAATGTGACATTATTGATAACGTTGTAACTGAAAATATATATATATATATATTCAATTTGGGAGGCGAGAGTGGGTACCGCCGCCCCGGCAACCTTTATTGGATAACCAACACCTCTGCCGTAAGTCACCCCAAGTAGTTCGCTTCGTTTGGTGATTTAGCAGGGGTACCCGGGTTCATGGGTGTGAGGTTTGTCTAGTTCTTGGAGGTGGATGACCAAGACACACCGAACCCTACCAGATTCCTACCCACCCCTTAAACCCTTTTCCTTCCTCGTATTCTCCTCTCCTACCTTTCTTAAAAAAAACCCTCCACACAGCATCCCCAAAGATGATATAGGCCCTGAGGGGAATTGTTTTACTACTAGCCACTGATTTCAAATAGTATTTGGATTCTGAGTGGATGTATCACCAACACCAAGGTGATACTGATAATATCCTACCTGAAAGTATGGTGTAACAAAATAACCTGCATTATTTATAATATATTTATCCACCCGACCACCATAACACGGGCTTGAGCATAGCATGGTGCTCGAAAAATCCACAAATGATGTAACCATTCAAAGCAATGAATAAAGAAAAAATAAAAAAAAATACAGAAAGGGACGCATGGGCGGGTAGAGCGAATGAACGAAGAAAGGAGTGTTAGGAGAATATATATTGCAAATGTGAATGGTAGAAATTGGCAATACATTGTGAGTCGGACCATGTCAAGAGTCAGAATAATATAAGAGTATTTACGAGACGATGTATGAATGTGAATGAGGCAAGGAATGTATTTTTTTATATGAGTAGGTACCCCACAAGAGTCCCAGCTGCTCCCGTCTGGAGCCAGTGAGACTATGGCATCCTCAATTAGGGTATGTTGTGAGGCTGAAGGTAGTGGAGAGGGAGAGATGGGGGAGTACCTGGCTATTCAGATCTGGCCACCAAACACGGCTAACGCCATTTCAAGCAACGTTTCAATTCTGAATGGTGGTCTTATACCAGTCTTACACATCTGTGCTGCTAATATAATATACATTATTTTAAATGAATAAGACTGAGTTGTTTGGTGGTCCATCCTCTCTGCCTACCTCTCTACCCCGGAAATGTGGTGGTGGTTAGTTATCAAAACACAAAAACTTAGATACTCCTACATCAAAACTTTTCAAATTGATCAGTTGACATTAAGGAAGAGAATATAGAATTTTCATGACGAAAAGGTTTATTTTGCAAACATGTATATAAGTTATTTCCAGTTATATTGTGAAATACATGGGTGTGGAATGAAGCAAGTTAACAACTTTTTATAATATTATATTCTTCTTTTTCAGCAGAAAAGAAAATCTACTACCGCAACCACCGAGTGGAGCTCTTTGATAGAATTTGAAATGAAAATTTTTGCTTCAAATCTCCAAAATGTGCAGGAGGAGCACCTCCTCAAGGTGGAAGGCATCAAGACTAAACTCCAGGAAAACGAGAAAGAACATCTGCTCAGGGCCGAAAACCTCAAGGCCGAACGCCAGGAAGAACACAAGGAGCACCTCCTCGGGGTGGAACTGATGAGGAGGAAAAACTAAAATACAAATACTACTTCCATATTGAGTAATATTTGTACTTTTATACACAAAAATAATAATTCAATTTAAAATACTTTCCTTTTTTATTGTTTTTCAAGTTACAATCCCGTTAAACCGCAATTAAGCAGTTTGTCAACAGGATGTTAATTTTCAATTACAATTTAAACATATATACATAATATTACGCCTTTTTGTTAAACTGAAATTTAATTGTATGGTTATTTCCTTTTGGGGTGTTATGCCGTGTTGCGCTACTTCCTCCTTTAGCCAACGTTTCGGACAGCGTTACAGTGTCCATCATCAGGTCACACACATCTGCCCTGATGATGGACACTGTAACGCTGTCCGAAACGTTGGCTAAAGGAGGAAGTAGCGCAACACGGCATAACACCCCAAAAGGAAATAACCATAATATTTTTGGCCGTGAAAATCTAAAATCATATCTGAAATTTAATTGCTTCAAAATTATTTTGTCTTAATCTTCTACATTCAAACTTGAATTGTATAATGTAAGAAAAAAATACTGATTTTATTTTATTTTTATAACTGTCATATTATGTAAACAAAAACCTAGATAACAACCACTCTATAAATTGCCATCTCAACACAGGCGTTTCACACCTAGTGAGATGAGCAATACTCTAATCAAATGTAATATTAAAATAATGAAATAAATAAAATAAAAAATTATTACTCCTACTATAACTACACCGATTGTCACGCATGACAATATAGACCAGCTTAATTTAGTAACCATTAAATAAAGTAGGTTATTTCTATGTTGTCGGTGAAAGCTTTCACCTGAAATATATCCGGATTTTGACTTCATTTTGAAGTATCAAGTCTGTTAAGAATTCTTCTTTTGTGTAATTTGTTTGTATTCCTTTGAATATTACACCTGAATAAAGACATTTAAAAAATAAACACTCTGTTATACTTCCTCAGACATTTTTTTTATTTTGATAAGTACCTATATTATTAATTTTCAGTATGATTGAATGCTGAAGAGGCCTGAGGTAAATTTACAACTACGTTAGCTCAAAAAATAAATAATTACACTAATATAAAACATGTAACCCCTGCCACCTTGAAACGATATTGGTGAATCTGAGATTGGCATCACAAATAGCTTTCATGTTGACAGAAAAGAAACCTTTTTCGGTTCTGGTGAATCTCTGCGTTCCATCCACCTAAAATAATGGTTCACTAATGATTAGTCTGCACATTCATAGTCGAATAAGGTATGCAAGCCAAGGGGGACATGTTTGTCGATATTGGGACAAGCACTTGGATAAAATGACGTTTAACTTACCAACTTACTTACTTTTAACTTACCGCATGTGCAATCAAGAGCACCAATCACTTTAGGGAAGTAAGCTATTGCAAAAAATCCTATTTTTTCTTCCAAACTTTCAGGATCATTTTTCAAAGTAATGAAAGCAGTTGATTGTAAAACATACAATTGATTGTAAAACTATCCAAATGTGCTTGCTTGCGGTAGTTTTGTGAACTTTGATTAAGTCCCCCACAGCAATCAGCATGGAGCCAGATGCTAGGTATCTGATTGTCAAAAGTATCTGGTGTTTTGGATTTTGGAGTGCTTTATTCCTGAAATGAAAACAAGCACACTATGCAGACGGGTACTATATTGTTAGCTACTTTTTTATACCTTTTAAAAAGCATTTTCACTTACCAGTTAATTTTAGATTTGACATCATCCCTTATCAAATCTAACAAACAATTTACGACCCTTTTGGAGAGACGAAACCTGTAATAAAATTGAATTTCATCCACGCCAGGAAGTCGTCAGACCTGTTTCTATATATTCGCACTTTGCGTGGTCTGTTTAAATGTTTTACGAAATAAACGATATCTAAATCCTCAACGCTCGAAGAAGGCTCAAACGCCATGCTGATGGTTAATTTATTCATAATGTAATTTACGTACGTAGCAGATGTATATTGAAATCAATTGAAATCGAAACATTGGCAAATGTCAAATTTGACAGATGTGTTATTGCCAATAGCGCCACAGCGTCTAGCAAAGGAACTATTCTGCGGCTTAAGCGGCCGATTTGGTCGGTTTAAGTTGAGCGAGGAATGTGCTCCTTAGCAATGACTGATATACCGGCCCTATAACTTGTAAAATAATTGAAACAAACGTGTTAATAATAATTTTTGGAGCATACTTTGCGATTTTTTTCTGTCGAGGGAATTTTATATAATTTGCGTTTCGACGCGGGCAAAGTCTAGATATTATCTTCAAGAATCACAATATATATTTTTTAAGAGCTTTAAAACTTACCGTGTTTAAGGTAAATATGTAATAAATCGGTACAAATCCGGGTTGCGGGCCCTTAAAAATAAAGTAAAATGTTCGGGACTGACTATCAGCGCCTGACTACAGCGCCCTTGAGGTGATTTTTCACAAAAACGGCGCTTTATAAATTATCCAATTATTATTATTATTATTATTATTATTATCACGACTCTATAAGTTCTCCATGGTGGATTCTTAACTGCAAAAATGATCAAAGAAAAATTTGATTAATTTGAAAAGTAAATTATACCTATTAAAATTGCAAGATTTGGAAAATGACTCCTTAGAACCAAGACACAAAGTCGATGGACCACAACTTAAGAGCGTTTAACCAGCCAGCGGACGAAAATCCACATTTCGTCGAAAGTTGTTCTTACGATCGTGCAGGGCGGTTACAATGAGAAAGATTAATTATTCTCCGTACCAGCTTTTTAAAATTATAACTCCATATCGAATTTATTTCAATCCAAATTAGCTTTAATTTATACCTTCATCCAAAAATTCTGAAAGGCGTGATGATAAAACTATCAAAATAATGTACGTTTTGTAATTATTTTTTGATTATAAGTATTTATCATTTTTCAATAATGTCTAAATTTAATAAGAATGTTAAAAAAATCTGAAATATATTAGTTTGTAAGTGCGCAAATAAATACACAAATGGACCAATTTTCGTCAAGAAACACATGTACGTACATATTTTTTAATGATTTGATTGAAACTAAAATAAAAATTTTAAAACATGCGTTTGCTAGATAATGTATTGATTTATTTTACTGCATGATTATATTATTTGAAATGGGTGTGGTATAATACAAAATCTTTTATGAAAATTGAACAAATGTGCCAACGACCTATGGAATAACCTTATTGTACTAAAAATTAAGAAATTTTCTCAAAATTTATTACATGCGAATGCTAGATAAATCTGATTTGAAAATGATATATTTCTGGTTTTCTCTGGTAATGCCCTCTTAAAGATCTCTTTTTTGAACGAAGCTTTAAACTAAAGCCTTGTTTATTTCTTTCGGCACTATATTGGACACCAATATTCATCTTTATTGGAACAGCCTATTGGAACGTTCACGCAGCATTGGGTACTTGCTTTATTAGCAAAGTATGTTCGACCTACGTTTATTCTGTCTAGACTAGAGCAAATATTGTTGGATTGTCAACTTCGTGATTTATGCCATTTACCTAAAACGGCATTTAGAGCACATGTATCGCTGTGATTGGATACCCAATTATAGCGATACATGTTATTTATACAGACACACTTCTATAAAAAGTATTGAATGTCTGCTTGTTTGCATGTATGTTTGTTTGTTGTTTGCGAATTGATATAATTAAGCATAGGAATTGTTTGAAACTTTCAAAATACCTTCTTTCCACCCTCGCGTAGGTTTCTGGGTTATTACAACTACGTGTCAATACATCTGAAAAGTTTTTTAATCATTACAAAAACTCTTACGAAGCTGTCAAAAATTTCACAATTTGAGATCAATCAAAATTCAATTTTCGAATAAACTCTTTAAATTGATGAATTTACCTGAAGTACTCACCTATGATATATTATTATAAATTTAAGTCCTCCGCCGCGTCTGTCTGTCTGTTCGCGATAAACTCAATAACTACTGAACGGATTTTCATGCGGTTTTCACTAATAGATAGAGTGATTCATGAGGAAGTTTAGTAGTTGTGTAAATTGGTTGAAATATATAACATATAAAGGAGAATGTCTGTATGTGGCGGACGAGCGGGCTGGCAAGCGGGCGGTGTGGATTTGATTTGTATGCAAAGGAAGGTTACTGTCTACATTTGATTTCGAAAACTCTGTGTAAAGCCCGGGCATCGCCGGGGACTTCAGCTGGTTGAATATAATCAATCAAGAATTAAAGGTATATTAAATAGGTAGGTACCTAAGTTAGCAACCAAATTTCATTGATTATGCTTATAATATACAAAAATGAATGTTTGTAATATCTATGAAAATTTAAAATTTGTATAAAAAATTGCAATAGGTGGCACGCGAGCTGTTTGAAAACTGAATACATGGAACGCGGGAAAGAGGTGGGAAAGCGGGGAAGGTGGAGGGGGAACGAGTGAGGGGAAGGACACATGGGAGGGGAAGGGGTGGCGGAAGGGGAACGGGACGAATGGGAAAGGACATGCAGGGAGAAAAAATTTCATAATTAAGAGGCATTGCAATGCATGCCTGTAACTCGTTAGTTTTTATTTTTTTATTATTGTAATATAAAAAATATACAATTTGGGAGGCGGGAATGGGTACCGCCGCCCCGGGAACCTTTATTGGATAACCAACACCTCTGCCATAGGTCACCCCAAGTGGTTCGCTACGTTTGGTGATTTAGCAGGGGTGCCCGGGTTCATGGGGTGAGGTTTGTCTAGGTCTTGGAGGCGGATGACCAGGACATACTGAACCCCAGATTCCTACCCACCCCTTAAACCCTTTTCCTTCCCAGAACTCTCCTCTCCTTCCCTTCCTTAAAAAAAACCCTCCACACAGCATCCCCAAAGATGACATAGGCCCTGAGGGAAGTTATTTTCCTCAGGGCCTCCTGTGTGGAGCTCATGTAAAAAAAAAATATATATATATAAATTATATGTATATATATTATACAAATATATTTTACAAAATATTATAATAAAGGTCGTTTTTGGTCATGTATACCTTTATATCAGAAAAGAGGAGCTCTTGTAAGGGAGCCACGATTCTTACTTAGGTTGTAAGTTATAATATGTTATGCATAAAATATTTACTTATTACAAGTTTTTTTTAATTGTTTAATTTTATTTATTTCTTGTATTACATATTCATTTAACTGAATAACTTTTGGGAGCAACGATATGTTACGATGTTTTATTTTAACTTGAAAGTTTTCCATCGAAGAGTACGGGAAGTTAATGGCCCTCGAAGTAAGCCAATTACAACAAACTAATTAGGTATTAATTCCGTCAGTTGAGTTGGGGTTAACTTTAACCCACGATTTAAGCCGTGGATTATTCCTGGTTTTTCATCAACTTCTGAAAGCTTGGCTTAATAATGAAAAGGGTCCACTAGGTGTCACATTGTTTTCGCGAGTTTTTTAATTGACATTCATCCTTTTCGTACCCGAGCACACTTTTCCACATTATTAGATTATTATAACAAGTACAAAGATTTATATAAACACGTTTTTATTACAATAAATGAATAAATGACGACGGATGTGTGACATTGAAATCTTAACCCCTCAGACCTCAACCATATTTTGTCACAGGGTCAAAATATTTTCGCATTGCAATAAGTCATTTAATTTGGGAGGCGGGAATGGGTACCGCCGCCCCAGGAACCTTTATTGGATGACCATCACCTCTGCCAACCCCAAGTGGTTCGCTACGTTTGGTGATTTAGCAGGGGTGCCCAGGTTCATGGGGTGAGGTTTGTCTAGGTCTTGGAGGTGGATGACCAGGACACACTGAACCCCAGATTCCTAACCACCCCTTAAACCCTTTTCCTTCCTTTTCTCAACTCAACTCTCCTTCCTTTCCTGAAGCATCCCACGGGAACGCAGGAAGGGAAAGGGACGCAGAAGGGGAACGGGTACCTGTGGGAATGGACATGCAGGAAAAAACAATTTATTTCTTTGAATGGCATTGCAACGCATGCCGGGTACCAGCTGGTATTCAATAAAAATCTATACTTGATGGATAAATTTATTAATAAACCTTGGCTGCTTTACAGTCATGGCGTTATCCTGCCTGGGGAAGTGGTTTCCGGTATAAATTATCATTGACGGATTAGGAACAAGGCGAAGATATCCGAAAATGAAGAGTCCAGTGAGCTCTGCGAGGGGTCACCAAGCATCGAACGATGACCTGAATATTATGTATATAATATTATATTATTGTGATTTTGACCCGTCCCAATCCAAATACCTATCTATTTTGCACCCTATTTTCTTTACAGTTATAATCGCATTTATTTTATTGTTGTGTTTTTATATTTAGGTTTATCACTTGTTGAATCTACACCTGTATTATACATTTTTTTAATTGCTGCTTTGTCCTGTTTTTTAATTATCTTAAATATTCTAGTTTACATTCAGTTACTTTTATGTTTCTAAATACCTATCTGTGAACATTAATAATTGGTCTGTTTTTTGTCATCCTCTTATGTATATTATGTTACTAAGGGGGTTTCTCACCATCCTCCCAATAGTTTAATCCATACACATAACGAATATTAATAAAAAAACAAATAAATACTAGCAACAGGTAAAAACTTCGGATAATTTATCCTATATGTAGCCATTGTTCATAGGTTCAAGTACCGAATAGTAAACTCAGACCTTTGAAATAAATAAATCCTGTAGAATTAACCCGTCTGCTTGGTTCAATATATTCGCATCTCACAATCTGGAAGCCTCAGTTTCGCGAAAAAAATTAGAAACCTTCACTTTGGATCGAAATTGTAAAATATCTATGCAAGATAGATTTCATATTTGAAAGACAATAAGAAGCATTATTTCATTCTCTTTCTGGTTAAAAGAAAAAAAACACATGTTTGGATGAGAGGAAGAGAGATACATAGCTTTTAAAATGTAAGGTCGCTCGGGACGTTTTTGGTCTTATGAAAGTATAACGCGATTACGTGTTTTGGGATGTTTTAATCCTAAACAAGCAGACGGGTTAATCCAAAATATTCATTATGTGTATGGATAAGCTATTGGGAGGATGGTGAAAAACCCCCTAAGACTGTTTATGATCCTTAAATAAATAAATTTTGATCAGAATTGAATTTGTAATGCTTTGATAAGCACTAAATGCCCACGTAATTAAATTGTACGCGAAAAATCATCAACATAAACATAAACATTGTCATGAAAATATATTTAGGTGGAAAAAAAATCATATTAACCCTACTTTTTTCAAGAGTTGATTGCAATATTTCATTTCACTGGCTATTTTCATATTTGATACAGCGCCGGATCTGCCATACGTTCAAAAACGTGCAAAAACCTGGCGCCAACTCCGAAGGGGCGCCGCGGCGCCCGTGAGAAAATAAATATTGTATTAAAATTTAGTTATAATATTCCCTGAATCGTTTAAAAATTACCCGTAAGTACGAAATAATTATTACGCTCTAGCAACACTTTCCAAAGAAACAGAATGCGCACGCATCTGGTTGGTATCAACGGCTTACGAATTTATAGTCAGTTACAGAATTTTTTTACAAATTCCATATATTTAGTTTAAACGTAAGATCTATTTTTCCATATATCTTTTATTGTCTTTTACGACGAATAGGTGCGATCCAAATTCAATAACCAATCACAGCGCGGTATTTTTGTTCGTAAGCCGTTGATACCATACGTCAGTGTTTAGTGTATGTTCGCTCAACACAGGGGAAATGCAAGGCACAAATTTGAGGTTATATTCTTATTATCACTGCTCACTGTCTCTCGTCGGGACTGCCTGTCAGAAGCTAGTAGATGCTATTCTTGTGTTGTACGTTGCCATGAGAACGTATTTGTATTTGCTTTTTCTAATATTCGCGTTGGGTATATAGTTACATAAACGCGTAAATCTCAAGAATGTCTAATGGACCTAATTCAGCGAAACCACCCGCATTGTCTCGTAACCTATATTTTAAATCATGGTACGGGCACAAACAAACAATTCGTTGTATTATTTTAAAGCATAACTTGCAAAGAGTTTTTCCTAAAATAATTAAAATAGCACCATAATTTATCTTTACCCAATAGATTCAGAGAGTAAAGGGCTCCTGGCGATCCTCTCTTTAAAAAAAAACGAGTGTGAGAGCTACCGCCAGGTCACATGGAAAAGTTACACCCTTTATATGTCTTGATTTTATTTGATAAATTAGTGTAAAAAAATAATAATTAAATAAAAAAAAAAAAAAATTGGGGTGAACGAATTTTTAATCAAAAAAAAATGTAGGGGGGGGGGGCGCCATCGGTACCTACTGAACAGGGCGCCAGATTTCGTAGATCCGGCCCTGATTTGATATCCATTATCTATTTATGAAAAAAGAAGGGTAAATTACAGTAGGGCCTCGCTAATCCGGATAGGTAAAAACAAGACCCCTTCCGAATTATCGAGGCGTCCGGATTACAGTTTGCAATATTTTAATAGGAATAAAACACATTTTAAACTTGCGTTTCATTTATTAAAGTAAAAATTTAAAGTCAATTTAGACAAGAATATGTATACGTACATAATGTACTTATTGAAAAATTCAAACATGTAAGAAATTTGCGAATTCTTCCATGATTTTTTTAATTGGGGATGTTTTGATATCCTTCCGCAATTAACCGAAAAAAAACTGTATCCTTTAGGGTCGAAAACGTTCCTCTCGCCCGTCCGGATTACAGCGTGCACCGAAGTAACGGGGGTCTGGATTAGCGAGGCTCTACTGTAATGCTTAAAAATATTGCAACGTGTAACGAAAAATAAAGGATTATCAGTTATTAGTTATTTTAAGTACAAAATATTGGCTGATAAGAACTTTGAAAGAAGGTTGAATGCAGGAAATTGTAAAGTGCAGTAGTCGTCAGAAAAAAATGTCAGAAGGGATGTTAGAAGTCTACAATATGGTTCTGATACACACGATGATGATTTATGGTAGTGAGATACGGAACTGGCAAAGGTAAAATGAAAACCGACTGAAAAATGTAGAAATTAAGACCCCTCAGTAAAACCATATAAGACCGTGTCACGAATTAAGAATGAGGAGTTCCTTAAAAATGCAAAAATGCTAGATAGTTTAGACTTGTATACAATATGTACTCTATGGTGGACGAAGAATGGAGAAAAAGATTCGCTCAATCTGGGGTCAATGTGTCTAGGAGTGACGGACGTATGAGTCCATCCCTCCCATTGCGATGCAAAGGCAATGGGTCGAGAGAGTCGGGCTGATACGACGTCCACATTGAATGAATGCAAGAAGTCAATGATGTTAGAGGAAGACATGGCACAATCAAAGAATTCGAAAACTTAAGTGAGGTCATGTACAAATACTACGAATGCGAGTATAAAATAACAAAAGATACAGCTTAATGGAGGCCTCAGCAAAGGTGAGCTACCCAGCGAGGCCGACATTGCATTTAAAAATGTTATATATTATGTCAAATAAATAAATAAATTGGGTGCTTGCTTTATCAAGTGATTAAAATTCTCAATTAATTGTTTTTGTGTTTAATTGGTAGAACTGCATTAATTTTTTAAATTATTAATGTAGGTAAATCAAATTTAGTAGTTAGTAATATTATTAGTAAGTTCTGTAATAATTTTAGTTTTTTTTTTATTATTGTGACAGCTGTTTCAATGTTAAAAACCATTTTAAAACTGAGGGTAGATCCATCCCATTGAGACGACTTATTTACATGATTCTATTTATCTGTTTTCCTCATATTAAATGGAAATGTGTTCTTAATTGTTTAATAAAATGACAAGACTGCTATTGACTTACTTAAATGAGTTACATATATTGTTTGGGTCTTGTAATGTAGGGTATAAATAATTTTCCTAACGTTATTGATTAATTTTACGTTTGGAACATTATTTGTTCGTTTATCGATTTCCAATTGTTTAAAAGCGTTTAACCATCCAGCGGACGAAAATCCACATTTCGTCGAAAGTTGTTCTTATGATCGTGCAGGGCGGTTAAAATGAGAAAGATTAATTATTCTGCGTACCAGCTTTTTAAAATTATAACTCAATATCGATTTCATATCATTCCAAATTTGCTTTAATTTATATCCACATCCAATAATGCTTAAAGGCGTGATGATAAAACTACTAAAATTATGTACTTTTTGTAACAATTTTTTGATTATAAGTATTTATCATTTTTCAATAATGTCAATATTTAATAAGAATGTTAAAAAAAATCTGAAATATATTAGTTTATAAGTGCGCAAATAAATACACAAACGGACCAATTTTCGTCAAGAAACACATGTACGTATACATTTTTTAATGATTTCATTTAAACTAAAATTAAAATTCTAAAACATGCGATACCCAGATAATGTATCGATTTATTTTACTTAATGATTATATGATTTGAAATGGGTGTGGTATAATACAAAATCTTTTTTGAAAATTTAACAAATCTGCCAACGCCCTATGGTATACCTTATTACACTAAAAATAAACATTTTTTCTCAAAATTTAAAACATGCGAATGCTAGATAAAAGAACAATCTTTTGAAATCCATTTATATTTTGTTGTTGTAAAGAGTAAATACGTCTATTCTCCGTCCACCTTTAGATCAACTTGGGAGAGTACGAAATTTGGTTCGTATTGCGCATACCCCGCCCCCTTCTTCGGTCCCTTCACCACCGCTGTGTTACACCGCCCATAGTCAGTCGCAGGGGCGTATCACTTCGTTCAAATTTTTCAACCGTGGTCCGTGACGTAAAAGTGCTGTCACACATAGATAAAGTTTCATAGATGGAGCTGTAAAGATAGGTTTGTAATTTTTGATTTTCACCATCTCTCGCTCAGGGTTGCCAACTTAGGGGTAAAATAAGTGAGATGGGATTTTTTTACTGGTTTAATAGGTGTTTTGGGGTATTTTTTGTGGTATTTTTGGGGGTTTTGTGATTCCATATATTTTTTTAAATTTTTATTACATCGTATACACGGAGCACTCGCACACTTCTTATTTGAGGATTTATTTTTATTGTACAAAAACTTGCTGCAACGACTTGTGCCTTCACAATAAGGAACTCCAGTGAAAAATATTATGGCTTTAAAAAAAATATGTTCATACAGACCAATGAACGCTGATTCTGAATATATAAGTTTTATTTCATAATATTAAACGTAAAGTTTTAAAAATTTATTAAAAAGTGCATTTTTAAACCTCTCGTCAAAACACACTGTAAAGTTGGTATTACTGAAATGGTTAGTGCTGACGTCACGCGTCACCAATCATTGTATTGAAACTTTGATTATGTAGGTATGACATAAGCCATCAGTACTAACAACATTTCATGTTATTCGTTATTTTATACTGTTTATAGATATTTAGTTGTTGTGTTTATAAGGCATCTCTTATTAGATTATCTCTATTATTGAAAATGTTAAAAAAACTACTGTACAAAAAAAAATAGTAATGCTATTTCTAGGGAGAATACTTCGAAGAACGGAATTCAAAATGGCGGCAGTAGATCAGCTGATTGCCCAATCCTATACTAATTTTTCAGGAGTGATGACGACACACGATTCACCATACATCGGTGGTTTTCGGAGGGGTCTTGAAAAATTAAAACTTTAACAATTATTTTAACTATTATAACTAACTTTAAAAATAAAAATAAAGGTGCAGTTATTTAAGTTAGAAGGTCATTATTTATTAAAAAGAATAAAAAAAATGTACTGGAGTTCTCTATTGGAAAAATTAGTGGACTCTTGAAGTTGTAGATTTTTTTTTTAATTTCCGAGAACATCTGATGCATATAGCTTCAATTTGTTTTGGTTTTGATTTTCTAAATATATCACAAGATCTTGAAGAAAAGGATTTTTTTTTACAGTGAATACCGCACAAGAATCTCAACTGCTCCCGTCTGAAGCCAGTGAGACTATGGCATTCCCCAAATTAGGTATGTTGTGAGGCTGAAGGTAGTGAGAAGGGGAAGGAGGTGGGGAAGAGGAGGGTTGGGAAGTACCTGGCTATTCAGATCTGGTCACCAAACACGGCTAAAGCCATTTTCAAGCAACGTTTCAATTCTGAATGGTGGTCTTACACCAGGGCGATACTGATAGTATCTTCCACACTGGAACATGCCGCAAATATACTATATATTATTTTAAATGAATTAATTGTGAAATAACACAAATTAATCAAATAAAATTTACTTTCGCATGCCGGGTTCGAACCCCAATCTCCGGATCGTGAGTCAAGAGTCTTACCCACTGGACTACGGAGGTCGTCAGGTCATTTGATGGATGAAAATTAAAATCTCTTGATTTTATGAAACAAACAGCCCCGTATTCTGCGTATCGCTTGTGAAAGATATGTTTTATAAGGTAAATAACAAATCGCGTACTGGCAACACAAAATATTTCTATTTCGAATGGCGTTTTTGATAGCATTTAACGGTCTTGGTTTTCTGCATAACAAGGTAAGATATAGCATTTTTCTGTTGAAAATAATAATTATACTGTATATAGATGTTTTATCTGATCGATAAATATGATTTCCATTCAAAAACATTGGTTTTTCATTTTGTTTTCGCTAAAAGCGTTCATGTTCATGTGGTGGCGCATTGGCTTCTTGTTTTGGCCTTTTGTATTGCTTTACGTATTTTAATTTGATTCTTTCAAGATGTATTTTATTTTAATGTTTTCCGGTAGACTATATATAACTTATTGTTATCATTTTTATAGATGGCTGTTAGAGGTTTGTCACATGAAGAAATAACTATTGCACTGCAAGGAGACATTTCCGATGTCAAATGGGAGTCTGACGGTGAAGGTGAAGAGAGCTGGTCAGTGGAGTATCTACAAGATGACCAGGATCAGAACCAGTACCAGGACATCGACATTCAGCATTCGTCCGTAAATTAATTTGAGGTTAGGTCGGTTAGGATACCTTAGTTTTTGTGTTATGTTTTATTATCAATTGTCTTATGTGTTATTTATTATCAATTGTCTTTACTGAAAATAAACATATTTAAAGATGTTCTTAGAGTGTTTCATTTGTCTAATGTAACATTTTCCTGATTCCAATAATTTTGTTCTTAAATAATTTATTGGGCTAATGAAGTAGGTCGAGAGCGATTATATTGTCTATGGTAGACAAATAAGTTTCCTCTATCTTTAGTCTATTACTGCTGGCAGGTGCGGGAAGGGCGAGGGGGGGTGGTCTGGTTAAGTTGGTGACGAAAACCGCTAGGAGGAAAAAGCCTTAAGTGATCGATCTAGGGGTTAGTATATTTATGGTCAGTCGTTCGTCGGCTGTCGCGCTGTGTGCACGTAACTTGAAATTTTAACCCTTTCAGACCCTGTGATAAAATGGATATATATATATAGTATTGTTTGGTTTTGGGAGAGGTCTTTTTCCGCGCACTTTTTGGTTGACGCAAAAACGACCAGTACGCCCTTTGCGTTTCACCCACCTCAAGGTTCACTTTCGGTTGAAGCAAATTGGGACTGAAAACTGTAAGCAAATTTTTTTCGACAAAATGAAATATATACAGGGATTTATTCTCCGATACGAATCGGCGGCGAAAACTAGAAGCTCTACTCGAATCACTCGATTCGGCTCGGTTGTATTTCCCGCCGACAGATAGCGTTTCAAAAAAAAAATGACAAAAAAAGACTTAGCATTTTCCTCAAAGGAAAATGCTAGGTCTATGGTCAAAATCTTAGATGTCAAATTTTTAGCCTAACAAAACGGAACTCTCGGCGGTTTGGGTCGTTGTTTTTCGGAAAACCACATTGCCGCCGAAAAACCGATTCCGGGCTAGATGTTTTTTGAAAATACGATAGCCGGATAGATTCCGCAACTTTTAACACCAATAAAACATATGATTCTCATATAAAATACGTCAGGAGAAGCTGACGAAACTCGAAATTTTCCGAAAAAAAATCACCAAAATACGCGCTCACAGATTCCATCGGAAGTTTAAATATTTGCTGGCCAGTTCAAATTAACACGTTTTTCATTCGGGGTAGGTACCTACTTACTTCGGTAGTATTGCAAATATGATGAAAAAAGCTAAGATTGCCGGAATCTAAGGAAATGCGCAGGTACCTACCTGAATGGGTACCTACACAACGAATTAGGTTTTAATGCAATAAATACTAAGGTAAGGTTGTTTCGATGATACTAAATAATTCAATTTTTTTTTTAAAGTTAATTTTCACGTTCTGTGTTGGTTCTACTCAAATTCTGTTTTTTCTCAATAAAGGCCAGTTACATCACAAAACTGAAATAATTACGGAACTTTCTAGAACTGAAAATTGACAAGAAAAATTTGTAAAATTGTCAATTATTTTTTTTAAACAACCCAGCCTTATTATTTTTATGTTATGTTATTTTTAAATGTGCAGATTATTTATGAATAAAGCGTGGTTCTATTTAGATATTGTGAAATAACAAAAATATATATATTACGCTGTTCTAGGTAGGTACTTTCTTGCAGGGACTTTTTTCCTTTAAAAATAAAACATGATATTGAATAAAATTATTTGTGCTGAAAGGAAGTTTTTATAAAATTATTTTATGCTCAACAACATAATGGCGTCGTTTTGGTGAAATATTACAACAAAGTACCTACTCAGTACTTACAATACAACTACAAATAGTGAGCTCTGGTATCATGAAATTATGCATTGCTAAACCGTTCATCCGATTGCGACGAAACTTTGGGGGAGCGGTCGACTACCTGTTCCCTTTGTAGGCGCTCATTCCTCGCTTCATCCGTATTCAGACATCGTTTTTTCTTCATATATATTTAATTTAACACACAATCCTGCTCGCTTCGTCTTTAAGGGAAACAAAGGAGAGAAGAGATCTGGGAAGGAAAAGGGTTTAAGGGGTGGGTAGGAATCTGGGCTTCAGTGTGTCCTGATCATCAGACCTAGATACACCTCATCCCATGAACCCGGGCACCCCTGCTAAATCACTAAACGTAGCGAATCACCTAGGGTGACCTATGGCAGAGGTGTTGGTTAAAAAAGAGGGGGGAGGAAAACCAGGGAGGGGGGAGGGTAACCTGGGAAGGGGGAGGGGAACCCGGGAGGGGGTTTTGCGGGATGAAGGAAGGGGGGGGGGGGGAGTAGAGTACGCTATGAAAGAATATTTTTTCTGTTCTTTTTTTACTCGAATAAAACTAAATTTTAAAAGGATAAATGCCAGGAGTGCAGAACTAAGAAAGGGAAAATATATTAAGAACATGTTTTTTTTCAATTATTTCTGGCTTTTTGGGAAAGGTGAATTTATATGCATTTAATTTTCTTTTACATGAGCTCCGCACAGGAGGCCGTGGGGAAAATAATTTCCCTCAGGTCCTATGTCATCTTTGGGGATGCTGTGTGGAGGATTTTTTTTAGGAAAGGAAGGAGATGAGAGTTTTGGAAAGGAAAAGGGTTTAAGGGGTGGGTAGGAATCTGGGGTTCAGTGTGTCCTGGGCATCCGCCTCCAAGACCTAGGCAGACCTCACCCCATAAACCCGGGCACCCCTACTAAATCACCAAACGTAGCGAACCACTTGAGGTGACCTATGGCAGAGGTGTTGGTTATCCAATAAAGGTCAACTTTGGGGATTTGTATTTCTACATGACACTATATACAACGGGTACCCGGCATGCGTTGCAACAACATTGTAACCTCGGGGTCAACTTAACTGTAATGGTTCCATTCCAAGTTCCGGGAAACTACATTATAATTCAAGCGCCTTGCAAACGCATGCAATGTATTATAACATTATATACAACGGGTACCCGGCATGCGTTGCAACATCACTGTAATCTCGGGGTCAACTTAACTGTAATGGTTCCATTCCAAGTTCCGGGAAACTACATTATAATGCAAGCGCCTTGCAAACGCCTGCTTTATATTATAACATTATATACAAAGGGTACCCGGCATGCGTTGCAAGATCGCTGTAACCTCGGGGTCAACTTAACTGTAATGGTTCCATTCTAAGTTCCGAGAAACTACATTATAATACAAGCGCCTTGCAAACGCCTGTTTTATATTATAACATTATATACAAAGGGTTCCCGGCATGCGTTGCAACATCACTGTAACCTCGGGATCAACTTAACTGTATTCCATTCCAAGTTCAGGGAAACTACATTATTATGCAAGCGCCTTGCAAATGCCTGCACCATATTTTAACATTATATACAACGGGTACCCGGCATGCGTTGCAAAGTCACTGTAACCTCAGGTTTCTTCATATAATTAATTTAACACACACTCCTCCTCGCTTCATCCACATTCACACGCAAATCGCAAAGTGTTTTAACCCGTCAGTTGCTTCTGCAACGGGCAAAACCTAGTATATATAGTATTGTTTGGTTTTGGGAGAGGTCTTTTTCCGCGCACTTTTTTGTCGACGCAAAAACGACCAGTACGCCCTTAACGTTTCACCCACCTCAAGGTTCACTTTCGGTTGAAGCAAATTCAGACAAGGAAGCCGGGAGTTTTTTTTTTTCGACAAAATGAAATATATACAGGGATTTATTCTCCTATACGAATCGGCGGCGAACACTAGAAGCTCTACTCGAATCACTCGATCCGGCTCGGTTGTATTTCCCGCCGACAGATGGCGTTTGAAAAAAAAAAAATGACGAAAAAACCCGCTTATTTCACAAAGGAAAATGCTAGGACCGTTGACGCAGATCTCAAATGTCAAAGTTTTAGCCTAACAAAACGGAACTCTCGGCGGTTTGGGTCGTTGTTTTTCGGAAAACCACATTGCCGCCGAAAAACCGATTCCGGGCTAGATGTTTTTTAAAAATACGATAGCCTGAGAGATTCCGCAACTTTTAATAACAATAAAACATACGATTCTCATATAAAATATGTCAGGAGATGCTGACAAAACTCGAAATTTTCCGAAAAAAAATCATCAAAACACGCGCTCACAGATTCCATCGGAAGTTAAAATATTCCTGGCCAGTTCAAATTAACACGTTATTCATTCCGGGTAGGTACCTACTTATTTCGGTAGTATTGCAAATATGATGAAAACAGCAAAGATTGCCGGAATCTAAGGAAATGCGCAGGTACCTACCTGAATGGGTACCTACACAACGAATTAGGTTTTAATGCAATAAAAACTAAGGTAAGGTTGTTTCGATGATACTAAATAATTCAATTTTTTTTTTTAAGTTAATTTTCACGTTCTGTGTTGGTTCTACTCAAATTCTGTTTTTTCTCAATAAAGGCCAGTTACATCACAAAACTGAAATAATTACGGAACTTTCTAGAACTGAAAATTGACAAGAAAAATTTGTAAAATTGTCAATTATTTTTTTTAAACAACCCAGCCTTATTATTTTTATGTTATGTTATTTTTAAATGTGCAGATTATTTATGAATAAAGCGTGGTTCTTTTTGGATATTGTGAAATAACACAAATATATATATTACGCTGTTCTAGGTAGGTACTTTCTTGCAGGGACTTTTATCCTTTAAAAATAAAACATGATATTGAATAAAATTATTTGTGCTGAAAAGAAGTTTTTATAAAATTATTTTATGCTCAACAACATAATGGCGTCGTTTTGGTGAAATATTACAACAAAGTACCTACTTAGTACTTGCAATACAACTACAAATAGTGAGCTCTGGTATCATGAAATTATGCATTGCTAAACCGTTCATCCGATTGCGATGAAATTTTGGGGGAGCGGTCGACTACCTGTTCCCTTTGTATGCGCTTATTCCTCGCTTCATCCGCATTCAGACATCGTTTTTTCTTCATATATTTAATTTAACACGCCTGCTCGCTTCGTCTTTTAGGGAAACGAAGGAGAGAAGAGTTCTGGGAAGGAAAAGGGTTTAAGGGGTGGGTAGGAATCTGGGCTTCAGTGTGTCCTGATCATCAGACCTAGACACACCTCATCCCATGAACCCGGGCACCCCTGCTAAATCACTAAGCGTAGCGAATCACCTAGGGTGACCTATGGCAGAGGTGTTGGTTAAAAAAGAGGGGGGATGAAAACCAGGGTGGGGGGAGGGTAACCTGGGAAGGGGGAGGGGAACCCGGGAGGGGGTTTTGCGGGATGGAGGAAGGGGGGGGGGGAATAGAGTACGCTATGAAAGAATATTTTTTCTGTTCTTTTTTTACTCGAATAAAACGAAATTTTAAAAGGATAAATGCCAGGAGTGCAGAACTAAGCAAGGGAAAATATATTAAGAACATGTTTTTTTCAATTATTTCTGGCTTTTTGGGAAAGGTGAATTTATATGCATTTAATTTTTTTTTTTACATGAGCTCTGCACAGGAGGCCGTGGGGAAAATAATTTCCCTCAGGTCCTATGTCATCTTTGGGGATGCTGTGTGGAGGATTTTTTTTAGGAAAGGAAGGAGATGAGAGTTTTGGAAAGGAAAAGGGTTTAAGGGGTGGGTCCCTCCAAGACCTAGGCAGACCTCACCCCATGAACCCGGGCACGCCTACTAAATCACCAAACGTAGCCAACCACTTGAGGTGACCTATGGCAGAGGTGTTGGTTATCCAATAAAGGTCAACTTTGGGGATTTGTATTTCTACATGACACTATATACAACGGGTACCCGGCATGCGTTGCAACAACATTGTAACCTCGGGGTCAACTTAACTGTAATGGTTCCATTCCAAGTTCCGGGAAACTACATTATAATTCAAGCGCCTTGCAAACGCATGCAATGTATTATAACATTATATACAACGGGTACCCGGCATGCGTTGCAACATCACTGTAATCTCGGGGTCAACTTAACTGTAATGGTTCCATTCCAAGTTCCGGGAAACTACATTATAATGCAAGCGCCTTGCAAACGCCTGCTTTATATTATAACATTATATACAAAGGGTACCCGGCATGCGTTGCTAGATCGCTGTAACCTCGGGGTCAACTTAACTGTAATGGTTCCATTCTAAGTTCCGAGAAACTACATTATAATACAAGCGCCTTGCAAACGCCTGTTTTATATTATAACATTATATACAAAGGGTTCCCGGCATGCGTTGCAACATCACTGTAACCTCGGGATCAACTTAACTGTATTCCATTCCAAGTTCAGGGAAACTACATTATTATGCAAGCGCCTTGCAAATGCCTGCACTATATTATAACATTATATACAACGGGTACCCGGCATGCGTTGCAAAGTCACTGTAACCTCAGGTTTCTTCATATAATTAATTTAACACACACTCCTCCTCGCTTCATCCACATTCACACGCAAATCGCAAAGTGTTTTAACCCGTCAGTTGCTTCTGCAACGGGCAAAACCTAGTATATATAGTATTGTTCACTTTGGGAAAGCTCTTTTTCCGCGCACTTTTTTGTCGACGCAAAAACGACCAGTACGCCCTTTGCGTTTCACCCACCTCAAGGTTCACTTTCGGTTGAAGCAAATTCCGAATGAAAACTGTAAGTCAATTTTTTTCGACAAAATGAAATATATACAGGGATTTATTCTCCGATACGAATCGGCGGCGAAAACTAGAAGCTATACTCGAATCACTCGATTCGGCTCGGTTGTATTTCCCGCCGACAGATGGCGTTTGAAAAAAAAAAATGACGAAAAAACCCGCTTATTTCACAAAGGAAAATGCTAGGACCGTTGACGCAGATCTCAAATGTCAAAGTTTTAGCCTAACAAAACGGAACTCTCGGCGGTTTCGGTCGTTGTGTTTCGGAAAACGACATTACCGCCGAAAAACCGATTCCGGGCTAGATGTTTTTTGAAAATACGATAGCCGGATAGATTCCGCAACTTTTAACACCAATAAAACATATGATTCTCATATAAAATACGTCAGGAGATGCTGACAAACTCGAAATTTTCCGAAAAAAAATCATCAAAATACGCGCTCACAGATTCCATCGGAAGTTTAAATATTTGCTGGCCAGTTCAAATTAACACGTTTTTCATTCGGGGTAGGTACCTACTTATTTCGGTAGTATTGCAAATATGATGAAAAAAGCTAAGATTGCCGGAATCTAAGGAAATGCGCAGGTACCTACCTGAATGGGTACCTACACAACGAATTAGGTTTTAATGCAATACTAAGGTAAGGTTGTGTCGATGATACAGAATAATTGAACTTTTTTTAAGTTAATTTTCACGTTCTGTGATGGTTCTACTCAAATTCTATTGTTTTATCATTACAGACCAGTTACATCACAAAACTGAAATAATTACAGAACTCGAACGGAACTTTATAGAACTGAAAATTTACTAGAAAAATTTAAAGAATTGTCAATTTTTTTTATTAATTATTTTTTTATTTTTAAGTGTGTTCTATTTGAACATTGTATATATATATACATTACGCGTGTTCTAGGTAGGTACTTACTTGCGGGGACTTTTTTCATTTAAAAATCAAAACATGATATTGAATGAATTTATTTGTAGTGAAAATTATTTTATGCTCAACAGCATAATGGCGTCGTTTTGATGAAATATTACAACAAAGTACCTACTTAGTACTTACACTTGCAAAATGAAATACAATACAACTACAATAGTGAGCTCCGGCATAATGAAATTTTGCACTGCTAAACCGTGCAACCGATTGTTATTGTTAATGGACTATTTGTGCGTAAATAAATTAATTATATACAGCGGGTACCCGGCATGCGTTGCGAGGCCACTTTAACTTCGGGGTCAACTAAACCGTAATGGTTCCCTACCAAGTCCCGGGAAACAACATTATAAAATTATGCACTGTATAAAATTATATACAACGGGTACCCGGCATGCGTTGCAAGGCCGCTTTAACCTCTCTAAAACTGTAATGTTTCCATCCGAAGTCCTGGGAAACTACATTATAATGCAAGCGCCTGCACTATGTAACATTATATACTACGGGTACCCGGCATGAGTTGCAAGGCCACTTTAACCTCAGGGTCAATTAAACTCTAATGGTTCCATCCCAAGTCCCCGGAAACTACATTATAATGCAAGCGCCTGCACTATATAACATTATATACAACGGGTACCCGGCATGCGTTGCAAGGTCACTGTAACCTAGGGGTCAACTTTACTGTAATGGTTTCATCCCGATTCCCGGGAAATAAAATTTTAATGCAAGCGCCTGCAATTTATAACATAATATACAACGGTTACTCGGCATGCGTTGCAAGGTCACTGTAACCTCTGGGTCAACTTAACTGTAATGGTTCCATTCCAATTCCTGGGAAATTACATTTTAATGCAAGCGCTGCACTACATAACATTATATACAACGGGTACCCGGCATGCGTTGCAAGGTCACTGTAACCTCAGGTTTCTTCATATATTTAATTTAACACACACTCTTCCTCGCTTCATCCACGTTCACACGTCAAATCGCATAGTGTTTAAACCCGTCAGTTGCTTCTGCAACGGGCAAAACCTAGTATATATAGTATTGTTCACTTTGGGAAAGCTCTTTTTCCGCGCACTTTTTCGTTGACGCAAAAACGACCAGTACGCCCTTTACGTTTCACCCACCTCAAGGTTCACTTTCGGTTAAAGCAAATTCAGTGCACCCTCAGTACTTTGATTTTGCGAGGTCAGTTTTTTTCGACAAAATTAGCGCCTTATTCACAGAAAAACTGACGCGAATCAACGGCGAAAACTAGAACCAATAGTAAAATTACACTCAATTCGGCCAGGTTACATTTCCCGCCGACAGGTTCGCGTTTCCAAAAAAATGATGTCATTTTGGCCATCAGTTTCGATGCAAATGAAAATGCTAGGAATATTGAGTCAGGTCAGGGATCTCAGACGTCAAATTTTTAGCCTAACAAAGCAGACTTTTCACGGTTTTCGGTAGTGGTTTTACGGTACGCGGCATTGCGGCCCCAAAACCGATCCCGGCTCGGATGTTTTTCAAAAATCTAATACAATAGAGAATTCCGCAACTTTTAAAACCAAAATTGTATGCCCATCCCATATAAAATAGTTCAGGAGATGCTGACAAAATTCGACATTTTCCGAAAAAAAATCATCAAAACACGCGCTTACAGATTCCATCGGAAGTTAAAATTTTGCTAGCCAGTTCAAATTAACACGTTATTCATTCGGGGTAGGTACCTACTTATTTCGGTAGTATTGCAAATATGATGAAAAAAGCAAAGAGAAGAAAATGCGCAGGTACCTACCCGAATACGTAGATACACAATTAATTAGGTTTTAATGCAATGGTAAGGTTGTTTCGATGATACTGAATAATTCAACTTTTTTTAAAGTTAATTTTCACGTTCTTTATTGGTTCTACTCAAGTTCTGTTATTTTATCATTAAAGGTCAGTTACATTGCGAAACTAAAATAATTACAGAACTCGAACGGAACTATCTAGAACTGAAAATTTACTAGAAAAATTTAAAGAATTGTCAATTTTTTTTAATTAATTATTATTTTTTTATTTTTAAGTGTGTTCTATTTAAACATTGTTAAATAAAAAAAATAATAAAATATATATATATATATACATTACGCGTGTTCTAGGTAGGTACTTACTTGCGGGGACTTTTTTCATTTAAAAATCAAAACATGATATTGAATGAATTTATTTGCAGTGAAAATTATTTTATGCTCAACAGCATAATGGCGTCGTTTTGGTGAAATATTACAACAAAGTACCTACTTAGTACTTACACTTGCAAAATGAAATACAATACAACTACAATAGTGAGCTCCGGCATAATGAAATTTTGCACTGCTAAACCGTGCAACCGATTGTTATTGTTAATGGACTATTTGTGCGTAAATAAATTAATTATATACAGCGGGTACCCGGCATGCGTTGCGAGGCCACTTTAACTTCGGGGTCAACTAAACCGTAATGGTTCCCTACCAAGTCCCGGGAAACAACATTATAAAATTATGCACTTTATAAAATTATATACAACGGGTACCCGGCATGCGTTGCAAGGCCGCTTTAACCTCGGGGTCAATAAAACTGTAATGTTTCCATCCGAAGTCCTGGGAAACTACATTATAATGCAAGCGCCTGCACTTTATAACAGTATATACAACGGGTACCCGGCATGCGTTGCAAGGTCACTGTAACCTCGGGGTCAACTTAATTATAATGGTTCCATCCCAAGTACCGGGAAACTACATTATAATGCAAGCACCTGCACTATATAAAATTATATACAACGGGTACCCGGTATGCGTTGCAAGGCGACTTTAACCTAGGGGTCAACTTTGCTGTAATGGTTTCATCCCGATTCCCGGGAAATAAAATTTTAATGCAAGCGCCTGCAATTTATAACATAATATACAACGGGTACACGGCATGCGTTGCAAGGTCACTGTAACCTCGGGGTCAACTTAACTGTAATGGTTCCATCCCAATTCCCGGGAAATAATATTTTAAAGCAAGTGCCTGCAATATATAACATGATATACAACGGTTACTCGGCATGCGTTGCAAGGTCACTGTAACCTCGGGATCAACTTAACTGTAATGGTTCCATTCCAATTCCTGGGAAATTACATTTTAATGCAAGCGCTGCACTACATAACATTATATACAACGGGTACCCGGCATGCGTTGCAAGGCCACTGTGAACTTAGGTTTCTTCATATATTTAATTTAACACACACTCCTCCTCGCTTCATCCACGTTCACACGTCAAATCGCATAGTGTCTTAACCCGTCAGTTGCTTCTGCAACGGGCAAAACCTAGTATACATAGTATTGTTTGGTTTTGGGGTAGGTCAGGAAAACTCACTCTTTTTTGTATGCAAAAATTAAGCCAAACCTGTCACGCCAAAACGACCTTTCGGCTCCTCGAGATTCGTACACTTTGAGAGGTCAGTTTCGGTCAACGGGCAGCGTAACTAAAATCGTATGAGAATTTTCAGCCATCGATCCTCAAGCCAAAGTGGACCTTGGCGTTCAGCATTTCGGAAGGCTTCACGGTTCAATCTCCTTCGAAGTCTTCGGCACGAGCTTTTGTTTTTTTTTCTGGATCGGGAAACATTTTTAATTTTAATTTATACGTTTGCCAAAACTTTACGGGAGACATCTAGCGGTGCGGAATACGAGTGTGGATTGTTCACATTAGAAAAAATCAAATGTCTATCGCATACGGTTGTAGTTCTATTTTTATCCGTTCGAATAGCGGGGTCGTCTGATTTTACACAAAAATTTCCAATTCACGAAAAAAGGGCACTCAACATGACTCAATACAGCGACTTTCTTAATATAATGTTGCCAGGTGCTTGATTTTGGAATGGCTGATTTTGGAATGTAGTCTCATTGATTTTAATACGGGTTCACAATGTCTCTTACTAAAATTGTTAATTTTGACAATAAATAATATGGATACGTTAAAATATAAAATACATTTCATATAAATTTAATTGGATACCTAAATTAACTGCTTTAAATATACCTACACTAACTAGAAAAAATAAATTATTGAAGTTGTGGTAGAATTTCTTCTACCTCATGTGAAATTGTTTGTTCTTTTTTTTTCAACTCATTTATACTATCATATTATTATTTGGAAATATATTTTAAATGGAGTTCTGCATATCAAGTTTGAAAACAGCAAAAAAAATGTGTAAAAAAAAAATATTTTTCGGGTGTGTTTGTTGTTAATTTTTCAAAAACATGTTTTTTTCATTCTATTTGCGGGTATATTGTAAAATGTTACGAATAATAAAGAATCAAAGTTAATATATTTATGTTTCGTTGCTTTCTTATTAAACATAAGATTATTTTACTTTCTACTTCTTACTAAACATAAGATTATTTTACCTCTGAAATAGGTTTTTTTTAGAAACGGCAACACTAAACTCCGTATTCAAGGTGGCAACTTATTTACTGACACATAAATATTAAATATGGCGTCGCGGCTTCGCTTTGAATTGGTATATTTATTCTTTGATTGATACGGGTAGAAACTGATTATGAATTAAATTACTGACTGCAAATATGTAAGATATAAATGAAATAATACTCTATTGATAATTTTATGTCACTTAAAGACAGATTAGCTCGAAAATAAGCTAACACGTCAGACGTATGATATAACCTAAATCGTAATTTCTTACGGGAAAGATTTTGAAAATGATAAATCGTAATTTATTTACTTACAGGAAAGATTTTGAAAATGCCCCCAATATTGGATATATATTTATTCCATAAATTGAAGATGTTGGTATGATATTTATACTGAAATACCGAGTGACACGAAAACTAACTAGCTAACGAGGCAAGCTTGCAAAAATAAGACTCTTGATCAAAGGAATTCATTTTAAAAAGGTATTTATTTATTATTTTCATAAAAAAATAGAGCAATCTACAAGATAATTATTGTATTTAAAAGATAATTATGTATTTCCTATTGTTTTAACCTTCAAAAGTGCCGCGGCCACCGGGTGACAAACGGCAATCCAGAAGATAAAATCACCGTATTATTCCTTTGGCTGCAAGAAAACTTACGAATCTCTTATAAAATATGTCAGCAGAAGCTGCCGAAAATGAGACATTAGCTACAAAGAACGCAATGCTAAAATTCAAATTCTATGAAATATAAAACTAATCTTAAAAAATATTATTGATTACAGCACGTTAGTTCACGCATTCGTGGTAGCCTGGGTGTCACGGACAGAAACAGTAAGCTGGAGGAACGACAGGGCACATAAGACGGAGACCATCAGACCACACAGTGAAGCAGGTAATGCCTATGGAGCTTCATCGACAGTCGTCCAGAGAAAGACCAAAAAACTCCTAGATGACTCAATGCTCCAAAATACTGCAAAGAAACGGCCTGGATGAAGGCGATACTCGGAACTGAAGAAACTACAATCTAAGAAGTGAAGAGCTGACTCCAACAGCCTACCTAGGCATGAGTTGGGACAGCACCAGGAAGAAGAAGAAAGAAAGATTGATTACAGCAATCAACTACTTGGTCCACCTTTTTTTTTACAGTGAATACCGCACAAGAGGTCGCCAAACACGGCTAAAGCCATTTTCAAGCGACGTTTCAATTCTGAATGGTGGTCTGGGTGAAATGCAAATCCCGCCAAATGTGGAGGATTTTAATAAAAATGCACTTTCTAGATGGGAAAAGTGTGGAAAAGTTGAATAAAAAAGAAATTAAGGCGCGCTCGGCAAAATTGAGGGAGATACAGCCGTTTAAAGAATGTATGAAATGACACTTCATGAACCGATACTGTCAGCCATTTCGTTACTATAATGTTGGTATCTCAGACTTGCTATAAACGAAGGTTGATATGATTGTAGTCAACTTCGTGTGATATATAATACGTAATTATGAAATACAGAATTAATAATGGTCATAAACCATGTTACACAAACCTGGCGTAGCCGCTAAACTACTTGAAAACTGGGATGTTTTTCTTGCGTTGACGCGAGTAGGCGTTATAAAGGGGCACAGACCATGTTACATAAACCATGTTACACAAACCTAGCGTGTAGCCGCTAAACTATTTGAAAACTGGGATGTTTATCTTGCGTTGACGCGAGTAGGCGTTATAAAGGGGCACAAACCATGTTACACAAACCATGTTTAGCGTAGTTAGTTAGGTTACTTTAATTTGGAAGGTGATAAACAGTTTAAAAAATCGTTGAAAAAAAGTCCGCTAGACAAATTTCATAATTACGCGCCTCATCTATCACATGAAGTCGGCTACAATCGTATCTAGGCTCTTGGTTGATTACGAGTGCTACCAACTTTAAGGTAATAATTGAGTTTACAAAATGGCTGACAGTATCGGTCATTTCATACATTCTTTAAACGGCTGTATCTCCCTCAATTTTGCCGAGCGCGCCTTAATTTCTTTTTCATTCAACTTTTCGACACTTTTCTCATCTAGAAAGTGCATTTTTATTAAAATCCTCCACATTTGGCGGGATCTGCATTCCTCCCGGTGGTCTTACACCAGGGCGATACTGATAGTATCTTCCACTCTGGAACATGCCGCATATATACTATATATTATTTTAAATGAATTAATTGTGAAATAACACAAATTAATCAAATAAAATTTATTTGCGTATGCCGGGTTCGAACCCGCGACCTCCGGATTGTGAGTCAAGAGTCTTACCCACTGGACTACGGAGGTCGTTGTCTGGTAAAGGATGTCAAAATTATTTTTGCACAAGGCGCTGTTTGGGTTATCAGGATCAGCTGTGATAACAAATCATGATTTTAAATAAGTTGAAACGTAATATAATGCAATTTTTTCTGTTATTATTTTATAATAAAACATTGCCTGTAATTTATAAGGTATTTTGCAAGACTCCAGTTACCAATATCTACAGCCTGTATGTAGGACGAATATCTACATAATTATAACGCATGAGATATTAAGTGTCCCTTTAACGCACACGATTGCATTTTGCAATAAGATATTACTTAGTATCTCCTTCAAAACCTATGTAAGAACTAATTAGTTCAATTTTTCCGGAATGAAACAAATGATTCCGACACTGTTCATATTATTTTGCGGTGTCGCCTTTTTTCCATACATTTGGCAACATTTACTACTTCATAATGACACTATCCAACTGTGCGGATTGGAACCTACCTCAGTTCAACAAGTAGAGCATTTGCGGGGGAGGCCGCGCTTATGAATTAGTATATTTTGATTGATAATTATTTTTATCTTTACATTTTTAAATGATTTTGTCAGATTTGGTGTTTTTCTCTCAGTAAATTAATGCACGCAGTTTGATTATGCTATTCTGTGCACTATGTCTATGCGCATAAAAGTCGTTTTCTGCGCATTGGATGCTCTCATCGAATGCGTATTCGGCTTCAGACAAAACTAAGCAGGCAAAACTTAATGCGCATGCACAAATATCGTACTCTTTCTAATACTGTGAATACGGAATGAAGCAGAGAATCCACTGATGCGTTTACGCGAGCATTGAGAATGGTGTTATATGTGTTTCGGCCCGGTCCGCAAGTGGCATTTTGTTTTTGGCCTTTGAAGTTGGGACGGTGTCGTTAATTACACTATCTATTGCTGTTTACCGCTAGAAAAAAAGAAAGCCAAAGGTTTTTAATTCAGAATAAATAAATAACAATTATTATTGTATTTATTATACACCTAAAAAGGAAGGAAAGCGCAACATCCACAGTATGTATGGAGGGACCCCGGGAACCACTTATTGGATAACCCGCAACCCTGCCATAGGTTACCCTAAGTGGTTCGCTATATTTGGTGACTTTGCAGGGGTGTCCGGATCATGGGTTGAGGTTTGTCTAGGTCTTGGCGGCGGATGTGTCTGTCCACCTACTGCGTGGCGAGCCAGATTGAGAGAGACTGGTTGAGGGATATCTTTAGACGTCTCCAGCTGGACTCGATTCGTTACCTTGCACCGTAGTGGGAGGAATGCATTTATATGTTCATCACTCCTAGACATACTTACCCCCAGATTCCTACCCACCCCTCATACTTTTTTCTTCCCCAGAACTTCCTCTCCTTCCTTTCCCTAAAAAATCCTCCACAAAGCTTCCTCAAAGATGACATAGGCCCCATGGGAAATTATTTTTCTCAGGGTCTACTGTGGAGTTAATGTATAAAAAAAATCATTTTTGTTATTGGTTTTTGGGATTTTATGCCGTGTTGCGCTACCTCCTCCTTTAGCCAACGTTTCGGACAGCGTTACAGTGTCCATCATCAAGGCAGATGCGTGACATCACACATTTGCCCTGATGATGGACACTGTAACGCTGTCTGAAACGTTGGCTAAAGGAGGAGGTAGCGCAACATGACATAAACACCTCAGAAACAAATAACAAAAATACTTTTGGCCGTGAAAATCTAAAATCATATTCACAGTGCCTTTGAGGTTATTTTTCACAAAACCGGTATTTGTCAAAAATATTAATCATTTATGTCACAACGGACAACTTACTCGGAATGAAATCAACTCAACATCTCCTTTGAAAAGTCATTACTAAAATCTTATTATTGTATTTGATATTAGGGAACGTACCCATACTATGTGACCAATTTTTTGCAATTTTTAACCCCCCCCCCCCCCCCCGGTGACCAAAATCGTAAGCAAACCGCCGCTCATTTGTACAAAGCGTGACATTTTGAACACCCCCCAAAGAGGTCACGTAGTATGGGTACGTTCCCTTAGGTAGACTTTTCATGCTCATATCATGATGGCATGCAGTATTTCATTGAAAAGGTTGGGTTTTATCCTTTTGCACTGTTTCACAATTTTAGAGACACTGGGTTCTCACAGTACTATACAATGCTTTGATTAGGAAAAAACTTGAGTTGGCCAGTGGTTTAGAGCATACACCAAGTGAAGTATTCCCTCATGTTAGAGAAGATTCGGAAGAAATTTCTGAGGTTTCTCTGCCCGAAGGAATATGGCTACTTCCCATAACTTTACCTTAATAGCTTTCTCTTGGATATGCTCAGATGAACCATCTAAGGGTCAGAAGGGACATGCTCATTGTAACACATTTCTTCAGACTGATTCGTGTATGGTTTGAAAACTCCACCATCATGTTGCATTAGTTTCTATGTTCCCGATAAATCTCCGTCACCGACAGCATAGACTCTCGGCTTGCAGAACTAACTTGCTAATGGTCATACAAATCCGGAGAGCAGTTTTGTTGTTAAATAAAATCGCTTTGTTGCTGCAGTCATTTTTTTAAATCTGCTTATCTAATATTAATTTTTTTTTTCTTTAGAGATTTTAAAATTTAATTTTGTAATGTTTTTAAAATAAATATATTGAATTGAATTAAAATTGATGAAAAAAATAAAATAAATAGGTTATCAGTTATTTTTCAAATTTTTCCCACATATAAGGTTTTCCTGCTTGAAGTTTGTTTTTTTTCAGTCCCTTGGAAAACTTTTCTAAAAAGGGTTTCACTGTAATACCATATTTTGTGTATTATTTCTAAACAGCATTTTACATTGTGTAAGTTTATTGGGTGGAATTGTATACACTTTTTTTAACTTTTATATATATGAAATGTCAAATAAATAAAAAATGTCATAATTAACAGAATGTGGTCAGTTTTTTTACTGGGTTTTTCTGACAATAAAAGATACATTATTAACCCAGCATATTAAGAAATAAAAGCTTTTATGAATTTAAAACGTTTTTTATTCCATCAAACAAGCAAGAATGTGAATGCAGTACACGTTGTACAATCAAAGTTATTTAAATATAAGATATGTGCTATCGGCAGTTTTTAAGGGGTGGGAATGTGCTCCCTGGTGTCACTGATATTGTTAACTAATATTACAGCACACCTTTAAAAAAATCAATTAATTTACGTGTTCAAACTATATTGTTAACCAATACTACTACACACCGTAGAAATATCAACTAAAATTCAAATTAAGACTATTAGAGCATAGTCTGCTGACAGTTGGGTGGCCATCATAGCATATCTCTATATTCCAATATCTTTATGTTCATTCCACTCTACAGAAAGAAATCATCTTTTCTTTTACATTAGCTCCACACAGAAGGTTTTGAGGAAAATTATTTTCCTTAGGGTCTATCATCTTTGGGGATGCTGAGTAGAGTGTGTTTTAGAGAAAGAAAAGAGAGTAGTTTATTAGTTTGTTTTTTGATTTCACTATGCATATGAAAATATATTTTATTCTTTTGTTATTCGGCGATACATTCTCTATGCACATCCCTACGAGGTCACTTATTATGGAGTTAAATATTGTGTAATTTTGTGTTAATTATAAATTGAAACACAGTGACTTACAAAGACCTAAGACTTGTGTAAGACGCTTGCTTAACATTTTATGCTCCTATTGAAAAGTTTTGTAAATCAGCCACAAAGACGTTGGATTTTGTCACACATAATTTAAAGCATTCGACCAATCTTACAGTTATAAGGCTGCTTTATGTTAGCTTGGTGTGTAGCATTCTCAAGAATGGATCTCAGGTATGGGAGTCAGAGGACATCATCTATGTACTACTGGCCGAGAAAATACAAAAGAAATTTTTACGATATCTATATGAAAGAGTTAAGTTTTTACCCATGGCTGTTTTCAACGGAAATGCTGGGTATCTGCAACCTTAGTTCCAGAAGAGATGTTGCATTACTGATAGCTTATAAGTTTCTTAATGGTTTTATATCGGTACCAGATAATTTCACACAAGGCTGCCAAAACAAGCTTTTAATTTTTCCCAGGTACAAAACTAACATACCAATGGCGATACCTCTGGGAAGAATCTCTAAGATAATTAACTGCCTCGCAGGAAATGCGGATATTTTCCACATGTCCTACAACGATTTTAATGTTTTAATTTGTAGCTTAAATTTTAAAACAGATTAGTTTGTAAACAAGTTCTGCTGTGTAATTAGTAATTATTACTACGCCTGACGACTGTTACTGACAGGAAACAATTTGGGAGGCGAATATGGGAACCGCCGCCTCAGGAACCATTTATGGGATAACCATCACCCCTGCCATAGGTCGCCTTAAGTGACTTAGCAGATGTGGCCGGGTCCATGGGATAAGGTTTGCATAGATCTTAGTGGCCAATGCGTTTGTCCACTTACTGCATGATGGGCCGAATCAAGAGAGATTGGTTGAGGATGATCTAACCTTTGTTTATGTGAATACCTCACAAGAGTCTCGGCTACTTCTGTCTGGAGCCAGTGAAACTGGCATCCCCGATTGGGGTATGTTGTGAGACTGAAGGTAATGGAGAGGGGAAAAAGATAAGAAAGAGGAAGGTGGGGAAGTACCTGGCTATTCAGATCTGGTTGCCCAACACGGCTAAAGACATTTCAAACAACGCCCCAATTCTAAATGATGATCTTACTGCAGGGCGATATTGAAAGTATCTTCCACTCTGGAGCGTGCAGCAAATATACTGTATATTATTATTATTAAATGAATTAATTGTAAAATAATGCAAATTAATCAAGTAACATTTATTTGGCCACACCGGGATTAGATCCCACGATCTTCGGATTGGGAGTCAAGTTATCCCTTAACCTCTCCAACCGCTCTCTCTCGACCATCGCCTTGCACCGCAGTTTAAGATATGGATTTATACATCCATCACTTCTGGACCCCCAGATTCCTACCCACCCCTTCAATCAGAGTAGTTTGCATGCAAAAAGATTTTGTTATTTTTATATTAGTTAAGTTTATTTTGACGTAATTTGCGAGTTTTATTTATTCAAAACATCAAAACTTATTATATTTATTATTATTTATTTATACTTTTTATTTCAAAACAGAAATAATTACGGAACTTGAATAGAATTTGAACAGAACTTTCACAGAACGTTTAAATTAACTTGAAAAATTGGAGATTTTTAAATATTGTTTTGAACAACCCAGCCTAAATATATATATATATATATTTTTTTTTACGTACGTGCAGGTAACTCTAAACATTAGTAGCATATAATTTTTTTCAAAAATGTTAAATTTATATACCTAGCGCTTTTTTTGTATATTGCATTTTTATGATAATCATTCAATATGGTATTGGTACCGCCGCCCCGGGAACAATTAATTGGTTTCTATATAAAATAATGAGCTTTGACATCACAAAATTATGCATTGCTAAACTGTTCATCCGATTGCGAGGAAACTTTGGGGACACTATGTGCGCATTCCTTCGATTCTTTCTGTATAAAATGGTGAGCTCTGGCTCTGGCTTCTATGACTTTGGGGATTTGATTTTTTTTTTACATGAATACCGCACAAGAGTCCCAACTGCTCCCGTCTGGATTCAGTGGGACTATGGAGTCCCCAATTGGGGTATGTTGTGAGGCTGAAGGCAGTGGGGAGGGGAAGGATATAGGAAAGAGGAAGGTGGGGAAGTACCTGGCTATTCAGATCTGATCACCAAACACGGCAGAAGCCATTTCAAGTAACGTTTCAATTCTGAATGGTGGTCTTACACCAGGGCGATACTGAGAGTATCTTCCACTATGATGTGTGCATTCCCTCGATTCTTTTTTTTAATATAAAATAGTGAGCTCTGGCGTCATGAAATTATGCATTGCTAAACCGTTCATCCGATTGCGATGAAACTTTGGGGATTTGATGTGTGCATGCCCGCAATGGTTTTTGAATGCAATAGTGAGCTCTGGCATAATGAAATTACGCATTGCTAACCGTTCATCCGATTTCGATGAAACATTGGGGATTTGATGTGTGCATGCCCGCAATGGTTTTTGTATGCAATAGTGAGCTCTGGCATAATGAAATTACGCATTGCTAAACCGTTCATCCGATTTCGGTGAAACTTTGGGGATTTGATGTATGCGTGCCCGCAATGGTTTTTGTATACATAGTGAGCTCTGGCATCAAGAAATTATGCATTGCTAAACCTTTCATCCGATTGCGATGAAACTTTTGGGATTTGATGTGCGCATCCTGTCGATTCATTCTATATAAAATAATGAGCTCTGGCATCATGAAATTATGCATTGCTAAACCGTTCGTCGACTACCTGTTCCCTTTGTAGGCGCTCACTCCTCGCTTCATCCGCATTCAAACATCGTTTTTTCTTCATATATTTAATTTAACACACACTCCTCCTCGCTTCATCCACGTTCACACGTCAAATCGCATGTGTTTTAACTATATCCAATAAAGGTTCCTGGGGCGGCGGTTCCCATTCCCGCCTCGCAAATTGAACCTCAGATCCGGTAAGTAAACAAGGCCAAAGCCATTTATTTATTTATTTATTTATTATTTATTATTATTACATACAAGATATAACAATATAAAAGGAAGCTTTGACAGTCCAACTAGGAAGGTTTCCCGTTTTAGGACAGTCAATTTGGCAGGTTGCGTGTACATAATTTCACATTAATGGATTCAAAATAATTAATAATAATGGTACATTTCGAACAAAGTTTCGATTCTGAATGGTGGTTTTACACCAGAACTTATACTTTATAAGTTAATTAACACAAACTAATCGATCAAAAATTATTTGCACACATCGAGTTCGAACCCGCAATCTTCGGATTGCGAGTCGAGAGTCTTACCTCTCGACCTAGAGGGCCCTAAATTATATTACGTTATTTTGATAACCAATTTCAAAATAATTTTAATTTCAAAATCCAAAAAATTTCAAAATCCAAAAAATAATCTAAAAAATTTTAAAATCGAAAAAATTTTAAATCCAAAAAATTTCAAAATCGAAAAAAATTTCAAAATCCAAAAATTTCAAAATCGAAAAAAATTTTAAAATCCAAAAAATTTCAAAATCCAAAAAATTTCAAAATCGAATAAAAAATTTAAAAATCCAAAAAATTAAAAATCCAAAAAAATTTAAAAAACGAAAAAAATTTTAAAATCCAAAAAATTTCAAAATCCAAAAAATTTTAAAATCGAAAAAATTTTAAAATCCAAAAAATTTCAAAATCGATAAAAATTTAAAGATCCAAAAAATTTTTAAATCTGAAAAAAATTTAAGATCCATAAAATTTCAATATTATAAAAATTCCAAAAAAAAAATTATTAAAAAAATAACTTTTAGGCCTATACTGAACCAGTTGACCGAAGTGGCCCTATAGTAGGTGTACCAAATTGAGCAGTCTACTGCCTGTGCCCTCTATGTGGCACACATACCTCGCTTCGTCTACATTCAAACATCGTTTTTTTCTTCAAATATTTATTGAACACACACTCCTCGCTTCATCCACGTTCACTCATCAAATCGCATAGTGCTTTAACCTGTTAGTTGCTTCTGCAACGGGCAAAACCTAGTATATATTAATACACAGTTTATCGACCGCTCACTCTTCGACTTTACGCGAAAACCGACCACTCTGCCCCTCGCGTTTCTCCCACCTTAAGGTTCACTTTCGCTCAAAGTCACATTCAGCCACCCTCAGTACTTTGATTTTGTGAGGTCAATTTTTTTCGACAAAATTAGCGCTTTATTCACAGAAAAACTGACGCGAATCAGCGGCGAAAACTAGAACCAATAGTAAAATTATACTCAATTCGGCCAGGTTACATTTTCCGCCGACAGGTTCGCGTTTCCAAAAAAAAAGATGTCATTTTGGCCATCAGTTTCACCCTCAGTACTTTGATTTTGCGAGGTCAATTTTTTTCGACAAAATTAGCGCTTTATTCACAGAAAAACTGACGCGAATCAACGGCGAAAACTAGAACCAATAGTAAAATTATACTCAATTCGGCCAGGTTACATTTCCCGCCGACAGGTTCGCGTTTCCAAAAAAAAGATGTCATTTTGGCCATCAGTTTCAATGCAAATGAAAATGCTAGGAATCTTGAGTCAGGTCAGGGATCTTAGACGTCAAATTTTTAGCCTAACAAAACAGACTTTTCACAGTTTTCGGTAGTGGTTTTACGGTACGCGGCATTGTGGCCCCAAAACCGATCCCGGCTCGGATGTTTTTCAAAAATCTAATACAGTAGAGAATTCCTCAACTTTTAATACCAATTATACATGCCCATCCCATATAAAAAAGTTCAGGAGATACTGACAAAACTCGACATTTTCCGAAAAAAATCATCAAAACACGTGCTTACAGATTCCATCGGAAGTTAAAATTTTGCTAGCCAGTTCTAACACGTTATTCATTCGGGGTAGGTACCTACTTATTTCGGTAGTATTGCAAATATGATGAAAAAAGCAAAGATTGCAGGAATTGAAAGAAATGCGCAGGTACCTACCCGAATACGTAGATAAACAATTAATTAGGTTTTAATGCAATACTAAGGTAAGGTTGTTTCGATGATACTGAATAATTAAACTTTTTTTAAAGTTAATTTTCACGTTCTGTATTGGTTCTACTCAAGTTCTGTTATTTTATCATTAAAGGCCAGTTACATTACAAAACTGAAATAATTACAGAACTCGAACGGAACTATCTAGAACTAAAAATTTACTAGAAAAATTTGAAGAATTGACATTTTTTTCTTAAACAACCCGGCCTTATTATTTTATTTTATTTATTGGTGTGTTGATTATGAATGAAGCATTGTTCTATTGGACATTATTAAATAAAAAAATATATATTTTAAGCGTGTTCTAGGTAGGTACTTACTTGCAGGGACTTTTTTCCTTTAAAAATCAAAACATGATATTGAATAAATTTATTTGTGCTGAAAAGAAAATTTATAAAATTATTTTATACTCAACAACATAATGGCGTCGTTATGGTGAAATATTACAACAAAGTACCTACTTAGTACTTAGCCGTGCAAAATGAAATACAATACAACTACAAGAGTGACCTCTGGCATCATAAAATTTTGCATTGCTAAACAGTGCAGCCGATTGTGATGAAACTTTGGGAATTTGATGTGCGCATCCCCTCGATTCTTTCTGTATAAAAAAGTGAGCTCTGGCATCATGAAATTATGCATTGCTAAACCGTTCATCCGATTGCGATAAAACTTCTTTACGCACCCTCGACATGGGGGGTAAGCTGGTGAATGCGTTACGAAAGAGAATATAAATATTATACATTTTATGCGAACGGTAATCGATGCGAATCGATGGTGATCGGGTGAGGCGAACGGTCGGGCCTTTACGCACGCTTGACTTGAAGAGTGATAAGGATAGGGATGCCGATGGGGATGGGGACAGGGACGGGGACAGGGACCGGGACTGGGACGGGGACCGAGAAGGGGACGGGAATGGGGACGGGGACGGGGACAGGGGCGGGGACGGGGACGGGGATGGGGATGGGGATAGGGAAGGGGATGAGGAGGGAAAGGATAAGAGGGAGATGGAGATATTAGTTAGTTAGTTTTTTTATATTTTTAATGGACTATTGGTCCGTAAATTAATAAATTATATACAGCGGGTACCGGCATGCGTTGCAAGGCCACCGTAATCTCGGGGTCAACTTAACTGTAATGGTTCCATCCCAACTCAATGCCTGTGCAAGCGCCTGCACTATATAACATTATACAAAACGGGTATCCGGCATGCGTCGCAAGGCCATTTTAACCTCAGGTCAATTAAACTGTAATGGTTCTATCCCAAGTCCCTGGAAATTACATAATAATGCAAGCACCTGCACTTTGTAACATTATATACAACGGGTACCAGGCATGCGTTGCAAGACCATTTTAACTTCGGGGTCAACTAAACTGTAATGGTTTCATCCCAGATCCCGGGAAACTACATTGTAATGCAAGCACTGCACTATATAACATTACATACAATGGGTACTTGGCATGCGTTGCAAACTCACTGTAACCTCGGGGTCAACTAAACTGTTATGGTTCCATTCCAAGTCCCGGGAAACTACATTATAATGCAAGTGCCTGCACTATATAACATTATAAACAACGAGTACCCGACATGCGTTGTAAGGCGACTTTAACCTCGGGTCAACTAAACTGTATTGGTTCCATTCCAAATCCTGGAAAACTACATTATAATACAAGCACATGCACTATACAACATTATATACAACGGGTACCCGGCATGCGTTGCAAACTCACTGTAACCTCGGGGTCAACTAAACTGTTATGATTCCATCCCAAGTCCCGGGAAACTACATTATAATGCAAGCACATGCACTATATAACATTATATATAACGGGTACCCGGCATGCGTTGCAAGGCGACTTTAACCTCGAGTCAACTAAACTGTATTGGTTCCATCCCAAATCCTGGAAAACTACATTATATTGCAAGCACCTGCACTATATAACATTATAAACAACGAGTACCCGGCATGCGTTGCAAGGCGACTTTAACCTCGGGTCAACTAAACTGTATTGGTTCCATCCCAAATCCTGGAAAACTACATTATAATGCAAGCACATGCACTATATAACATGATATACAACGGGTACCCGGCATGCGTTGCAAGGCGACTTTAACCTCGGGTCAACTAAAGTGTATTGGTTCCATCCCAAATCCTGGAAAAGTACATTATAATGCAAGCACCTGCAATATATAACATTATATACAACGGGTACCCGGCATGCGTTGCAAGGTCTCTTTAACCTCGGGTCAACTAAACTGTATTCTTTCCATCACAAATCCTGTAAAACTACATTATAATGCAAGCACCTGCACTATATAACATTATATAACATTATACCCGGCATGCGTTGCAAGGTCACTGTAACCTCGGGGTCAACTTAACTATAATGGTTCCATCCCAAGTCCCGGGAAATTACATTATAATGCAAGCACCTGCACTTTGAAACATTATATACAACGGGTACCCGGCATGAGTTACAAGGCTACTTTAACCTCGGGGTCAATTAAACTGTAATGGTTTCATCCCAAGTCCCGGGAAACTACATTATAATATTTGATATTTAACCGATTGATATTTGATTTAACGCACACTCCTCGCTTCATCCACGTTCACACGCAAATCGCATAGTGTTTTAACCCGTTAGTTGCTTTTGCAACGGGCCCAGCTAGTATTTATTATTACTAATTTTTCTTTATTCATTGCTTTTTATGGTAACACACTTTGCGGATTTTACGACAATGCTTACATTTTACGGCACATGCCCGTGTTATGGTGGTCGATTATTCAAACATCAATGTTTCAGCCAAGTCCTAATTCATTAGATATCACTGTCACTAATTGCAAATAACAAAATAGGAAAGTATGACATTAATAATTATGTCCTTATATTCGAATTGCAACAATATGAACACTGGAGGTTTCCAACCGCATACCCACCCCGGTATAAGTAACTTATGGCTACTCCTTCAGGGCTCTCACAAGGAAGCTAATTTTTTTTTTAATATGAACAATGCATATTTATAAAACAATGGTGTTACGTACTGTACTATAAAATTACTGAATGTTGGTGTTAATCAGTTTTATTTTTTTATAGGCCGTACACAAACCTCAACTCACAATTATTATTATTGATTAATTTTTTTTTTTTTTTTACAGTGAATACCGCACAAGAATCTCAACTGCTCCCGTCTGGAGCCAGTGAGACTATGGCATCCCCAATTGGGGTATGTTGTGAGGCTGTAGGTAGTGGGGAGGGGAAGGAGGTGGGGAAGAGGAAGGTTGGGAAGTACCTGGCTATTCAGATCTGGTCACTAAACACGGCTAAAGCCATTTTCAAGCAACGTTTCAATTCTGAATGGTGGTCTTACACCAGGGCGATACTAATAGTATCTTCCACTCTGGAACATGCCGCAAATATACCATATATTATTTTAAATGAATTAATTGTGAAATAACCCAAATTAATCAAATAAAATTTATTTGCGCATGCCGGGTTCGAACCCGCGACCTCCGGAATGTGAGTCAAGAGTCTTAGCCACTGGACTACGGAGGTCGTTATTATTCATTATTATTTGTAAAAAAAAATATCTGGAGAACATGATATTTCGCAAACATCATACAAAATCGGTGATTTCATTGAGCATATTTTCAAAAATTGATAAAATGCAGTGCGTTTATTGGAGAACCATTACAATAATTATTTAAATTAATAAATTGTTAAAACTTTTGATTGCAGGTGGGTGGAAAATAATAATTAAATAATTTAGTTAGTTTATTTAAACTCGTGAATCTAATGGGTTAACGCGCATTCAAGCAGCAGACGGGGGGAGGGGTGGAGACATGCGCGGTCACAGGTTGTTCTTATTTTGGACGGAGAATAGAATCTGATTTTAAAATGACCTATTTCTCGTTTTCTCTGGAAATACCCTCTTAAAAACTAAAACACTTCACGAAATATTTAAGCTACGATACATATTATGTTTTTTATCTAAATTTATAACACCATAATACGTGTAGTCCCGCATAATAGTGATTATAATCACTATAATCACGTTTAAGTATATCTTACCGCATTATCTTCAAAAGTATTTCCCACAATAAACCTTCGAAGGCGTCATTTCACTGAGAAATTGTCTATACTAGGTCGCGTGTTACTAATGCTGAGTCAATTTACCCAAAAGTACAATGCTATCGTGATTTTATTTTTATCGTCAGTGGATTTTCTTTCAAATGTCGACAAACGACAGCGTTCACGGATTATTATTAAAACTTTTTGATTTATGGTACAATGTGAGTTATGCGATATGTAATTCTGAAAAGCTAATAACACTTGTGTGTCATATTGACATAGAACTGAGTAATTTACTTCAGTCACAAATATAAATATGTACAAATACATCATAACAAAATACAAATGCAAAGACTTGTCACAGGCAGAAAATAAAGACACTTTATTTTTGTCATTGACATTTTTTTAAATAATTATTATCATTAACTCACAAATAATTGCCAAAGTTATCTCCAAAATCATGAAAAATATTAAATTCTTTAGTGGCTTATATTTTATAATAAGGAACTCCAGTGAAAAATATTATGGCTTTAAAAAAATATGTTCATATAGACCAATAAACGCTGATTTTGAATATGTAAGTTTTATTTAATAATATTAAACGCAGAGTTTTAAAAAAATTATTAAAAGTCCATTTTTAATCGTGTCGTAAAAATACACCGTCGAGTGGCATTATTGAAATTTTAGTGGTGACGTCACCGTTCGACGTGTCGTGACGTCACCGTAAAATCATTGTATGGGAATGCATGATATGACACAAGCCATCGTTTTAATTTATTCGTTTATTTGGTGTCACTTACACTAAAAAATACAGTCATATTTACATACTGTTTATAGAGATTTAGTAGTTGTGTTTATTGAAACATTATTTAGGCCTAAATAATGTTTCAAAAATAAAGGTATCTCTAATTAGTTTATCTCTATTATTGAAAATATTCAAAAACTACTGCACAAAAAAATAGTAATGCTATTTCTAGGGAGAATACTTCGAACAACGGAATTCAAAATGGCGGCAGTTGATCAGCTGATTTCCCGATCCTATAGAATTTTCAGGAGTGATGATTTCAAACGATTCACCATACATAGGGTGGTTTTCGGGGGGTGTTGAAAAATTAAAACTGACAACTATTTTAACTATTAAAACCAACTTTAAAAATAAAAATGCAATTATTTAAGTTAGAAGGTCATTAATCATTAAAAAAATTTATAAAAATTGGACTGGATTCCTCCATTAAAACATATTTGACACATAATAAATAAAGTAGTGCTTCAGCGTCATTAAATAAAGTAGCGCAAATCTGTACTAGATATTTTGATTCAAAAAATATTTTATCGGTATGGTTGGGTATTTGGTCTCAAATCCAAATTTAAGTTTTATACGAAAAAGACCGCGCAACCTTGTGTAGGACTTTGTACGTTGGCAAACTTAGGCAGGTTAGCATTAGAGTCTTTAGAAGGAATGCCTATTACATCAGACCCAATATGCTGAATAACCTGGAGAGGTTGGGAGAGAAGAAATGCCGAGAGCAAAAAGCAATAAATCATCGGAAGTTGAAATGCATCATTATGGGAGGCAATCTCTACAAAAATTGTCGAACTAATGGATCATCAGAAGTTGAAATGTATCATTATGGGACGCAATCTCTACAAAAATTGTCAAATTAATGGATCATCAGAAGTTGAAATGTATCACATGTCAAAGACATATACTCACTGACACAAATTCTTCCCTTTACCATTCTGCCAAAATATAGCATCACCACTGCCATCCTACAAATAATTCAACACTCGTCTCACACCAACACTAAACCAGCCTTTAATTCCGATATACACCAGCACAAAACACGATCACAAAATCAAATACACCTATCGTCATCTACACACACAACTAAATTTGGAATTAACTCCTTACAATACATCGCACATACGCAATACAACGCATTACCTAATGTCCTAAAACTACCAGAATCAAAAAAAAAATATTGGCAAAGGCTCTAAAAGGATATTTTCTCAGTAACTTTATTAACCAGTGACGAATTTAGCTGTCTCCCTTTGTAACTCTTGTATACTCTTCAATTACCTGTATCAAGTGTGTCTAGTCCATTTAAAAATCTATGTATTGTTCATTGATTTCCGTGTTCTTATGTAAAAATAATTTTCCTTTAGATGTATAATGTTGTCCTTCCCGAAATGAGTTTTATTAAACTCATTGGGAGTAATGTATTATAAATTTTATGTAATAATTTTGTAATATATTATCTCTCTAATAAATAAAAAATAAATAAAAAAAAGAACTTACACAGAACATGAAAAAATAACTAATAAAATCATTATGGGACGCAATCTCTACAAAAATTGTCAAATTAATGGATCATCAGAAATAGAAATGCATCAATTTGGGACGCAATCTCTACAAAAATTGTCAAATAATTGGATCATCAGAAGTTGAAATGCATCATTATGGGACGCAATCTCTACAAAAACTGTCGAATTAATGGATCATCAGAAGTTGAATTGCATCATCAAGAAAGATTTGTCTCTGCAAGAGCAACATGGTCATTAAAAGTAAGCAGGCAAACCTTTAAATTGCGCGCCAAACATAAATAATCTTATTGCAATATTGAATGACAACACACGGTCCAAAGTTCCCAGCCTTCTAAAGGTAGTGTCAAAGCAAGCTGTTCTCAACACGAGACCGTCATAAATTTAACAAAATTCGAAAAAGATCGTAAGCCTTCCAAAGAAAATGTTTTTGTCACTGAAGTTTATTGAAGTTTAGAATGGTTCCATTGATATCAAATGCTAAAATATGATTTATCTGAATAAGTTTCAAAAATGATGTATTGAAACCAGCCTGACGTGTTTTTGACAGCTTATCCCAAACTGTATAATTCAGACGACAAGCTGTTTTGAAAATGTCGTGTTTTAACATTTGTAACTCATTTTTTTCGTAATACATAGTTAGAAACACAGTAGAAAGCGAAAAAAACATTTTTTGACTTGTTCCCAATTTTTATGCAATACTATACATAGTTTTAGACATCACTTATTATTGAACAGTGTGGATTCAATTAAACCGCGTCCACCCGAATTTCTACCGATTTCTTACATATCATCTCCCTTAAACATTTGAAGTTTTTAAGCTCTTAAAAAATATGTTATATTTATTTGAAGATAATATCTATACATTCCACACACCGAAACGCAAATTATATGAAATTCCCTAGATAGAAAAAAATCGCAAAAAGTGCTCCGAAAATTATTTTAAACATGTTTGTTTCACTTATTTTACAAGTTATATGTATGAAAAACTTCACAGAATTTCTTTGAATGCTGTTTTAGATAACCCCCACAAGATTATTTTAAACGTGTCGTGTTTTAAAACATATTCACAATTTTCGCTTCAATTTTATCGTTTTAAATATAAGCGCGCTCTCTCCAATATTCGTAATTAACAATGTGGGGTAGTGCCTATTTTCTAGGTATTGATAATTTATGACTTCAGGGCTCATGTTAAAAATGACGGTGTTCAATTTCATACAGAAAAATGTATAACTATGTAATTTTTATGACTTCAGAGCTCGAGTTCGAGTTTAAATTTAACTCAGCTAATAGATTTTGGCTTTAGTTATGATCGTCAGCAATATAAAGTTTAATATTGGATGAACAAGAAAACTTCAATTCAAAGTAAAATCTGTTGGTTAAAGGAGTTAGGAATAATTCTAAAATGAAATTTTCTTAGTGAAACTTTGTCGAACTCGCAAAACACCAAAATTTCTCTGCACCTATTATATATTTCTTCATTTATAAGAGAGAAAGTTGTGGAGGCATGGCAGGGTGGCCACAAAAAACGGATTTCAAAATTCCCTGATAATTCCAGGTTTTCCAGGGCAGTTTCCACATTTTTCCCTAATATGTTTAATTTGATATAAAGGGATATCGTTCGTTAGATAAATAATAAAGAGAATTCCGTCATCTATAGCATTTATTATTTCTTTGCATCACAATAATCTATTCAAAACAAAACTTGTTACAAATTTATGATATTTCGCCTGAAGAATTTTTTCAAGCTTTTGAAACGAACGATAGAGATATAATCATTAAAAAACTATCTAAAAATGGAATAAAAGGAAAGGCATTGAAATGGTTCAAGGATTATTTAACTAATCGATATCAAACCACAAAAGTGGGTGAGACAATCTCCCAACCAATGAAGATTACATTGGGAGTACCACAATGGTCTGTTCTCGGACCTATTCTTTTTATAATGTACATTAATGATATGGTAAAAGTAGTGAAACATTGTAAAATAAGATTATTTGCAGACGACGCATTGATATATATAGCAGGAGAAGATTATGAACTCATAATGAATCATTTGAATGAAGACCTACATAATATATCAATATGGCTGAAGAAAAAGTCGTTGATGTAGGGAGCATTGAAGATATTTGGAGAATTACCAGAAGAAATAAAATTGGAAGAGCATGAAGGCATTTAACATTAAATTGCGAAGATATGTGATTGATTTGGTATAGATGTGTTATTTTAAGTGTATGTATATATAAGGATTGTATTAGGACATAGATAACTATGTACCTATTTAAAATATCGCAATAAAACAAAATAAAACAACTTTGGGGTTTCAGAAATTGCAAAATAACGAATTTAGTTTTATTTTTGGAATTCCCTGACAATTATAAAAAAAAAATTGAAATTCCCTGATAATTCCAGGTTCGGTAAAATTCCCTGATAATTCCAAGTTTTCCAAGTTTTCCAGGTCTGTGGCCACCCTGAACGGGGAAATATAAAAGTTCTACAATTAATACTGCAATGCAGACAAGGGGAGGAGAAACTGGTAACATGGTTGGCTTCAGTTTAAAATTATAACATCGTTACAAATTACAACACGGTAAACAGATTTCATTGTGGTACTTAATTACTATGTTGGCACAAGATTTAGATTACTGCATTAAAAACCGACCACAACACGGGCATGTGCCTAGTCTGGTGTTAGGAAAATTCGTAACAACTGTAATAAACTCATAAAATTGTTAACCACGATACAGGCTTAGTACTAGTGAGGTTAAAAAAAATCGAGTACAGTTCACAAGCGGTAAAAGCGAAACTTCACCAAAACAATCTCCATCAATAGGAGCCTTGAAAAGTGAGATCAGAATCAAAGCGGCCAATGAGCGCAGTTTTGACTCTTCATAGGTACTTTAATGCGTCATTTCCGTTTCATCCGAGTTTCAACAATCTCAACCAATAGGAGCCTTGAAAAGTGAGATCAGAATCAAAGCGGCCAATGAGTTCAGTTTGACGCTTCATAGGTACTGTAATGCGTCATTTCCGTTTCATCAGAGTTTCAACCAATAGGAGTCTTGAAAATTGAGGTCATAATCAAAGCGGCCAATGAGCGCAGTTTTGACTCTTCATAGGTACTTTAATGCGTCATTTCCGTTTCATCCGAGTTTCGACAATCTCAACCAATAGGAGCCTTGAAGAGTGAGATCAGAATCAAAGCGGCCAATGAGCGCAGTTTTGACGCTTCATAGGCACAATGCGTCATTTCCGTTTCATCCTAGTTTCATATCACAACGGTGCTAAAGAAGTTTCACTTCAAAAAAAACTCTGGAAGAAAATAAACAGGCCGTGTCTGTTTCAACGGTTGGTCGAGTAAAAGTAAGAGTAAAAGACGTTGCCACAGTTAAATATCACAATTCGTTTTTCAAGCAATTTAGCGACCTGTTTTAGTCATATTAAACTTTTGCTTTTACTTTCCGAGTTACTCCACTATTTTGACATACTTGACAGTTCTGTTGGAGGGATGGTACGAAATTGCGCGCTTCAACATTGATTATTAATAATGGTTAATATAATAAGTAGACGATGATGATAGTGACGATAAATTCCATACCCAATATGTCTTGCAGCGAAAAGGTAAAAAAATCATGAAATTTGTGTGACGTAATTTATGGATGCCCCCTTACTGTAATAATTTTGTAATGTATTCTGTTAGCGAGCCAATAAAAAAATTAAAAATGGTTATTTGGGACGATTCAGAATTTTTGGCGCGGTCGAAAGATCTCGTAAAATTTGTGACACATCAAATTCAATGATACCTACATTTTTTCCGTGTTTTAAACATAAATTATTTTTAAACATTCATACAAAAAATTTTATAGGAACAAAATCGTCAGATCCTACCAACGACGCGAAACAAAATTTAGCTGGATATTTTGACAAATGCTCCGATTTTTTCAAATTTAATTTATTTTAATTTTATTAATTTAAACGCCATAGCATGGCTTTTACATTGAAGTGAGTACATGATATTATAAGTATACAGTGGTACACAGGAGATTATCAATAATAACAAAGTAGAAATGAACATTTAACAAAGTAGCAAGTATTTAGGTAAAGGATACTATTATGTGTTACTAAACTACTGTTACTATACTAAAAAAATAATATCAATGTTATAATAACAGAGAACATAAAATTTAGATAGGATTATTTAGAATAAAAAAGATGTACCTAAACAAAGGGGACTTGTCAAAAAAGTTGTCAACAGTATTTATAGGCACTAAATAGAGTAAATTTGGATTGAGTTTATTGTTACCTTCAAAGTTAATCTTTGTTTGAAATTATTAAGCAGGTATTGCTAATTAGCTAACTGTTTCAAGACTGTCAGTTAAATATTTAATAATAGTTTTAGTTTAAAAAAAAATTTATGGTGTGGTCGCACCAAAAAATAATGCAGCACGTCATGGGCGTAACCCGGGGGGTGGGTTTAGGGGGTTCAAACCCCCCCCCCCCCCCGAAAAGTTAAGATAACAACATAACTTGCATTCCATTTTTCGGTGATTGCGGTTGATTTTTATTTTGCAACGTGATTTTTATTTGGAATTCCGTTTCTAATCAGTGGTAAGTGTATACGTACTTTGAAATTAATATTTCACTTAGCAAAAAGTGTTTAATAAACATATAACAGGATTAGTGATACAGTCAGGTGAATACGTACTTGCATAAATGTGATTATTTGACTAATTTGACTGCTTAAAATGTTATAACATGTACAACTAACGTTTATTTTGTTTTGAAAAGTTTTATTTTCCATATTCCTTTGTTACATTTGTTGTTTTATTAAAAAAAAATTAGGTAACTAATGTACATAAAAAATAAAAGTTTTCAACACAAATACAAAGTCCGACAATACCCCCCCCCCCCTCCCCCCCCCGACATGAGTTTTTATTTTTATTTTCCTGAACCCCCCACCGAAACTAAAACCTGGCTACGCCCGTGCAGTACGTATTTTTACACAATTTCGAGAAAAATTCTGCTTTTTAGGCTGGTCACACTAACAATTATTGCTTTAGCAAAAGTATACTTGAAAATACGCGTGGTCTTATTTAACATTCGTGTTACTCTGACGGTTAAAATTAAAATTTAAAAAAAAAAAAGTTCACGATTTAGCTTTCTGTGAAACAGACAGCCCTAACAAACTAAAAAAATACAGAGTGTGTACCTCATTTACAAGCGGTAGAAGTAAAACCAAAGCATCGCACAAAGTGGAAACCGATTATACTATCTCATTCTCTCGCAGGCTAAATTCTATATAATAATAATAATAATTGGATGACTTCTATAGCGCCATTTTCGTGAGAAAATCACCTCAAGGGCGCTTAAATTATATATGTATGTGTTTGTCTCTTTTTAGTGTCGCTATTTTTCATTTCATCGAATTTCAAATCACAGCGTAGATAGACGTTTTCACTTCAAAAAATACGCGAACATTGACTGGTTTAATGATTCCAAACGAAATTCCAGACTAAATTCAAGTTAAATTGGGTTTTAGATACGAAAACGTACTCAAAACACGTCTCATAGTTTATGGAATGGTTATTCTTGGATGGTTCGAGCAACATAAATAAGCCAATCATAATTAGCCGAGGCGTGAAAGAAAATCTCCTCGAGGCTTGCTAAGCCCAGCTAATGAAGCTTGTTAGGTTTCCATTCGATACAATGTATGGACGGAATAATAACTGGGGAGGTTACAATAAGACGCAGAAACAAGGGAGACATCGCTCAACTATTTTACTTGCAAATTGTAACCGGCCTCTATTCTATCTACACACCGAAAGCGTACTTTGTAAGTGCGTGCGGTTTGGTCGTAGATCGCGGGATGCGTCTGCCCACCAGCTGCATGGCAGGATCGGGAGAGAATGGCTGAGGGGGTCCCTTTGATTTCTCTAGCAGTACTCTCTAGGTGTATCGCCTTGCACCGCAGCGGGAAGGATGGATTCATACGTCCGTCACTCCTGGACACACTGACCCCCATATTCCTACCCATCCATAATACAATTTTCCTTCCCAGAATTTCCTCTCCTTCCTTTCCCAAAAAGACCCTCCACACAGCATCCCCAAAGATGACATAGGGCCTGAGGGGAATTATTTTCCACAGGGCCTCCCGTGTGGAACTAATGTAATAAAAATCTCTTTGTATTTTTTTGTAATTAACTATGTAACAATTTCTAGACATTTTGTTTTGATGAGTTTTACTTCACATCTGCCAGCAGATAAATTAATATGAAGAGTGTATAAGGGAACGTACCCATACTACGTGACACGTTTAGGGGGGGGGGTCTTCAAAATGTCACGCTCCATACAAATGAGCGGCGGGTTGCTTAGGATTTTGGTCACCGGGGGGGGGGGGGTTAAAAATTGCAAAAAGTTGGTCACGTAGTATGGGTACGTTCCCTAACCAGAGAAAACCAAAAATGACTCTTTTCCACAAAAAATTATAAATTGATTTCGAAAGATTGTTCTTTTATCTAGTACACGCACGCTTTTAATTTTGAGAAAAGATGTTATTTTTAGTATATAATAAGGTTAAGGTCGTTAGCAGATTTGTAAAATTTTCAAAAAAGATTTTGTATTACACAATACCCATTTCAAATCATATAGTCTAGTCATGCAGAAAAATAAATCAATACATTATCTGGTAAACGCATGTTTCGGAATTTTAATTTTAGTTTAAATAAAATCTTTAAAAAATATATACTCATATGTGTTTCTTCACGAAAATTGGTCCGTTTGTGTATTTATTTGCTAATATATTTCAGATTTTTTTACATTCTTATTTTGCTAAGACATTATTGAAAAATGATAAATACCTATGATCAAAAAATAATTACAAAAAGTACATAATTTTAATAGTTTTATCATCACGCCTTTCAGCATTTTTGGATGTAGGTAATAAATTAAAGCAAATTTGGAATGAAATAAAATCGATATTAAGTTACAATTTTAAAAAGCTGGTACCGAGAATAATTAATCTTTCTCATTGGAACCGCCCTGCACGATCGTAAGAACATCTTTCGACGAAATGTGGATTTTCGGCCGCTGGCTGGTTAAACGCCCTTAAGTAACAAATGTACTTGTGAAATAGAACTCTACGAAACAAAAAGTTTAATGTTCAGTTATTTTTAACAATTAAAAAAATTGATCATACGTATCAAAGTCGGTTGAAATCGGTTCAAATCGTTTTGATTCATATTATATCTGAGGTAAACGAGCTTTCCTTCAAACTCAAAAAATTAAATTAAAAGGTCAAGTAAATATTTTCCCGAAAGCGAAAATGCCAATGTTTCTTCCTGCCATCGCGCCTCAAATGAAAATAAAAACCTTCGTGCTTATATTATTATTTTACAAGGAATATTTTCATGCGTACAAATGGGTGGGTTTTCCAGTATAAATGGGTCAGTATAACATGGGCTCGTCTCTTATTAAGGGTGGGAGTTTATTTGGTGAATTTGGTGCCATTGTGACACAGGCTGGGCCTGTTTGACGACGGAAACGAAAAAATATTGATCTTTGACTACTACATTGTAAAGAGTTTGATAGTGTGTGCGTTTGGTGAAATTGTTTAGATTTTTTTTGCTTGTAGTCAAATTAATAAATGGATGTTTTTCCTTTATTTTTTCCCATTATATCTTGATACATTTCAAAAGTAATTCTTTACATATTTTCTAAATATATATAACATAACACAAGATGTAAATAGTGTAAAAAAGTAAAAAAATATATGTAAGACAAAAAGTAGATAATGGGAACCCAAAAGGCACTGCCTGTGCGTGGGTAATTGGGTAATATAAACTGAAGTGCTAAATTACACTAATAAGTGGGCAGTACAAGTAAAAAATGTAAATTTCAAAGTGAAAGTTTAAAAATATAGGTACGTATCTTCGAAAATATTATTGTAACGTGACACATACAAGTTAGTTGATTTTTTTGTTACGGTTTCAAGAAGATAAAGTTAGTCTTGAAGTTACAGTAAAATTGTATTAAAAAGTGAAGCATGAAGGTTTACATAGGCACAGTTTATAAAAAAAGTGTTTCAACATCTGCATAGCCATAATTTTAATTATTTTATGTAAAGTGATATTTTATCTGTCATTTGAATGTGTTTTGGTAGAAGATTTTGGTACGAGAACCAATAAAACTGCTATGTGTTTGCATTAATTTGGGGAACTTGAAACACAATATTAGTCCTTTTGCTAATTCTACTTTCGTTTTTACGAAACAATTTTTGTTTTTAAATACGTATTTCATAGTTTGCAATATAAATAATTTACGGAAATTGAAAATTTTTGTCTCTTTGAATAATAACTTGGTCGGGAATGTTTTATTTCTATTATACTTAACTTTAATGAAGCGCTTTTGAGCATTTTGAAAAGGCTTAATAAACGCATCAAGCGCACCACCCCATCGAGTGCAGTTCACACGCGGTAGAAATGAAATCTTCACGTACAAAATCTTAACCAATCGCAGCCTTGAAAAGTTAGCTCATAATCAAAACGGCCAAAGCGCGCAGCTTGGCAGAGCGCGACGCTTCGTAGGCACTGCGTAGGAAAGGTTTCATTCTATCTCATTCTCTCGCATGCTAAATCCTATAGATTATAGATGTATGTGTTTGTCTCTTTTTAGTGTCGCTCATCGCCGTTTCATCGAGTTTCAAATCACAACGGCGCTAAAGAAGTTTTCTCTTCAAAAACGTTAAGAGTGAGAGATAGATACAAGATACCTATTCTCAAAATGTATATCCCACATAAAAAAGGCAACACGGTTTATAAACCCAAAATTAAAACCAAAACCTTATGTGCTGTGCTGTTGTTCATAATAAAATAAAATAAAAACATTTATTCATCAAAAGATTTTTACAATTTTATACAATTCTATTGACAAAAATGTCACTACTCAGCTATACATTCAGGATCTCTCCTGAAGTGCAGCTGGTATTCAGCAGTGCCTCTAATAGTTTAAGTCAGTAATTTATTCATATTTTGATCTTGTCTCCCGATTATATTATAATATTAGGTCCTTACATATGAAATTGGCGTTTTGCCGTACTGGCAACTTTGATCTCAAATATCTTCTCTTTGGTTAGGAATTCCAAATTCAAATTTATACAGCTATTTACTCATGTATTTGTGTTTCGAAAATTATAATTCATTTGTTTTTTCCTTAATTGTTTTTTTTTTCTTTGCGTCACTTAGTTTACAAAATGGAAAACTTGAAATATCGCGTTATTTACGAGTACGAGTTCCACCGTGGCACCAGTGCTGCAGAAACGGCTCGAAGGATTAATGACGTGTATGGCGACGGTGCCGCAAAAGAAAACACAGTGCGTTTTTGGTTCCAACGTTTTCGTTCTGTAAATTTCGACCTGCAGAACAAGCCCCGTGGACGGCCGGAGACCAAAGTTGATAATAAAGAATTAAAGGCTATTGTGGAAGCGGATCCATCGCAAACCACGTCCGAGTTAGCTGCAGGCTGCGGTGTTAGTGATAAAACTGTTTTAATTCACTTGAAGAAAATTGGGAAGGTGAAAAAGCTTGAAAGGTGGGTCCCTCACGAATTGAGTGAAGCAAATCAACAAACGCGCGTTGACCGCTAGACCACACACTGCACAACAGACGGCTACCAAATTAGAGGAGCTTCAATTGGAATGTCTAAGATATCCACCGTATTCTCCGGACCTTGCCCCAACAGATTATCATTTTTTTTCGAAATTTGGATAACTTCTTGCAAGGGAAAAAAATTCAACTCCGATGGGGCAGTCCAAACCGCCTTCAAAGATTTTATTGATTCCCGTCCGAATGGTTTCCCGTCCGTCCTATGGCAAAAGTGCATAGATAGCAAGCAGGTACATACTTTAATTAAATAAATATATTATATTAAAAAAAATCGACTTTATGTTCCTCCCATACAAAACGCCAATTTCATATGTAAGGACCTAATATTAGGTTTTTGTTTTATATAATTCTGTTCTGTTAATTCTATTCATTTCTCATCACAAGTACGAAATCCACAATAATTGGTTGCATTTTTGGTATAATGTAAAAAATATTAAATGCAACTATTGATTTTCCAAAGATTAGTAAATAAATAAATTATTGACGGTGAAAATCTTAATTCTCTAACTGCTAGAAAAGAAAAATAATCTCACATCGCATTCGAAACATCAAACACAGCTGTCTATAGAACGTATGCACTTAGTACGTAGTCCCGTCAAATCATCGTATTTATACAACAGCATGCTTCGCAGCCCGTGAAGACCTTGGCCTCCTCCGGTATTGCAGCGTCCGATCAGAACATCGATCGGATTATAGCCAGTCACCGAAGCGGCATCACAAAAACCACCGGCGGCTGCAGATAACGCAAGGAACGTTCCGTTGACCCTACGTTTGGTATTGAGTAATGAAAGCGAAGATAATTGTTTATACATATAACTGTCAAGGAACCCATTAAAATAAGATCAATTACGTTAGGAGTCGATATACCTAGGTGTTTTGGAAAAATAATGGACGAGATAAAACCGAAACGCGGTCAGGGTTCATCGCGTTTGGGTCCCACCCAGGCGTTCCGTGTTCGATTTTCGAGCTAGATTTAGCTCTAAATTAAGGCAGAGTCTTTTTTAGGAGAGGAAGGATAATGGGTCTTCAAGAAACCCACGTTTTAGGAAACACAGAGGTCGGCAAATCGTTCCACCACTGAGCTGTTGAACTCAAGATCGAGTCATAGAAACCACCCGTTGTCACGTGACCAATGTCAACAGTGTACAAATACAAATAATATGCTCCCAAATTATCTGAAGAGTACTTATTATGTTTCAAGAAAATGTTCACAATTATCCTACGAGAAGACGCGGAGACTTTAGGCTTCCCAAAACTAAACTTTCGTGCACACAAAATAGCGCATTTTATAAAGGGCAAAAACTCTATAACAGTCTGCCAAATGCCGTAAAGGAAGCCTCAAGTCTCAGCAATTTTCGTAGGATGTGTGCATTATATTTAAAAAATATTTTTTGATTACTCACCAATGTTATTCTCAGGTCTCGTTCTTTTATAATGTATTTTTGTATAGTTATCTTTTTTATTTAGTATTCTTTTTTTTAAATGTAGTTGTGAATATTCCTGTACCTACTTCGTAAATTGTATTTTTTATATTTTCCTACTAGATGTATGAAAATATTTACATACATCTAAATAAAAAATTCAAAAACAAAACAAAAATGTCGGGAGCACGTTTGGCGCATCCCTCGTCTGTGCACGGGTGCCGAAGGGATCAATGAAGCTAGTTCTTTAGAGTACCATCCACTGAAATAAAGGTAGAATAACTTACTCCATTTTCAGCACAACTCACAGACGTCTGAACAATAAATCTCAGGGTTCATAATTATTTTTTTAATTAGTAACTAATCATACAATACTATTGTTTAATTCGCACTAAAAACCATTACATTCTAGAAAGATAAAACAAATCTTCCAGCAATTAAATTCAGCTCGCGAACTTTAATAGAATACAATAAATAGCTTGTAATTTACTCTCAGTTTTATTTCCTAAGGTCACTTCTGACGGCTTCAATGAGAAACTGTTAAATTAGTTAGCAATTAGTACTAATAGAAAGGAAAATTAAAGGAAATTAAAGTTTTACTGTAAACAAAATTGAAACAATGGTACATGTTATCTTTTCTGAATATTGAAGACTCATAGATTTCTAAATTAGTATAGAGTGGAATCTGTTGGCATTGTATTATTTACAAAATAAATTTCAAAGGTGCAATGCCATTTTGAGTGCATTCTTGAACATCTCTATAATAATATTTTAATTGCATTCTTAGAGAAAGTTGAATACTTTCAAAATGACCCTGCGACAAGGCCAGGGTTAGGCCAAGTATAACGGGTTATTAATGGTTATTTGTTGTGTTAAGTGACAAGAAATGTATGGACAGGTGCTTTCACTTTCGCAAACTCCTATTGTTGTACGGCACAATATGGCGGTGATGCAAACATGACAACAGATAATATGAAATAAGACATATAATAACTAAACATCACGATATTTCGCTGAAGGCGTGGGTAGGCAAAGAGGATGAAACGCCCGACTCCAGATACTAATATCTACAGCATGTACGTCGGACGAATATCTACAGCTCATATGTTGGACTTCTACGAACTTCCGAGTGAGGACTAATATCTATGAACTTCAGAGTGAGTACTAATATCTATGATGGTTCCAGTGATGACTAATGATATCTATGGAGCGTAGGTAGGACTAATATCTACAGAGGGCAGCTGAGCAAGAGGTTGTACGGAAAACCTAACCTAACCTACGCAATATTAGGTTATTCCAATATGCTACACATAATTGCAAATCCAACCTCTGCCAGTGCTGTAGATATTCGTCCTCACTTTAGTTCTCATAGATATTAGTCAGCAGTTTGAGCTGTAGATATTCTTCCTCACTTTGGTTCTCATAGATATTAGTTCGATTTGTTCAGTTTTTGGAATTCCTGTAGATATCAGTAGACGCCTCCGAAACTCCCCGCACTGTTAACTCATACACACTCATAATTCCTAAACTGTTATTACGGACTCCACACCCGAAATATATTTGTTTGTTTTTTACATTAGCTTCACACAGCAAAACTATTTCCCTCGGGGCCTATGCCATTTTTGGGGATTCTATTTGGAGGGTCTTTTTAAGAAAAGGAAGGAGAGGAAGATCTGTTAAGGAAAAAGGTAGATATGCAAGGTGTCCAAGAGTGACGGACGTTTGAATCCATCCTTCTCACTGTTAAGGCGATGGGTCGAGAGTCCGGTAAAAAGGTTTCTCTTAACCAATCTCTCCCGATCCGGCCAGCCACGCAATAGGTGAGCAAACGCATGTGCCGCCAATACCTCCATAAATCCGGGAACTCCTGCTCAGTCACCAAACAAGCGAACCACTTGGGGTTACCTATGGCAGGGGTGTTGGTTATCCAATAAATGATTTCGAGGGCGGCGTTACCCGTACCCGCCTCCCAAATTAAGTAGTATTAGTTCAGTTCAGTTCTCTCGTGCATTCCTGATTTCATTCAAGCACTTTCGTATCAAATATTCTACTAACATCCCTTTCTCCGTCCATCCGCTCTACATGCCCAAAACATCTTCAGTCCTTTCGTAATCTCGCTCATTATGCCAAATACAATCGTAAGATGCTTAAAATCAACACAAATACATAGAAGCCTATAAGTGTTGGTTGTAAATACATTGTAACTTTTATTTATTCAACTTTAGTCTCGAGTTCTTCAGAAACCGGTCGAGAGTAGAATAAAACAAAGTATTATGTATTAATTTATTCAAAATATAAGTAACAAGTAAATCCCATCTTACGACTTCTACATAAATTGTTTTATTCGATGAAAGAAAAACATTTTCGCATTCGCGAATAACCTGACAATTACTTAGTACAATATACAGAATAAAAAATAATAAGAAATCACCTAAAGTGACGCACCACGTCGTGTAAAATTCGGGATCAAGCCGCCAATAACACTCCTTATAGTCCGGTCAAAATAGACATTCACCCTAGCATAAATTCCCATGAAGCTGAAAATTTACATGAACGTCAGGGATACCATTATAATGAAATTGTGAAAAGTCCCAATCGACCCCATATGTGCAAAAAAAAAAATATTCACAGTCAAAGTTCGCAAAAATGGGTTTTTGGGATTTTTTAGCGAAACGGTTAGTTTTTTGATAGCTCAAACAAAAATTTTAGATCATGCAATTATCTACAAAAATTGTCCTGACACTTTGTCCCTAAGATTCATTATTTCTGAGAAAAGGCGATTCTAAAATTTACTAATGTGGTATTTCCTATACTATGCACACGTTTCCACGCCACCTGTGAATTAGTGTATTTGACGCGGTTTTTTTTAAACGTGGTTTCCCCAGTAGGCCTACTCCACTAACTCCCTAAGGGAACGTACCCACACTACGTTACATACTTTTTGCAATTTTTAACCACCTCCCCCCCGGTGACCACGTGTAGTATATTCCAAGACCCCTACAGTTTTCACGTAGTTAATCATAAATATGGTTTTGAATCATTTCTTGCTAACAAAAAGTTTAAAATTTTTTTTTTTTAAATAAATATCTATACAATTCTAATAATATTAATGATAAAGAATGGCGTAAAATTTTGTATATTAATAATTTTTCAGTTCAATGTTGCAAAAATCTCCCTTCTAATATTAAACCAGTGTTTTATACAAGAAATAATATCGGTAATTTTTTGAGAAATACTAAAGATAAAGACCATAAATTGACTAATTCTGGAATATATAAACTCAAATGCAATGATTGTCCCTCATTTTATATTGGAAAAACAACTCGTAATTTTGAAATCAGAATCAAAGAACATTTAAGGTGTCTTAATAATAATAATTTTTCTGAGTTTGCTAACCATATCATTGAAAATAACCATAGTTTTGAAAAAAATACAGGGATAAATATTCTTCATATTAATAATAAAGGAAAACGTTTAGATAACTTAGAAGCCTTGGAAATTAAAAAATCCCTTAAAAATAATTAATCTATTATCAACAAACAAAAAATATTGTCATATAGCCCAATCATGGATTTGTTCCCCTACCCACCCACTCTACACTAATACCTACCCACCCAATCTACATTATTTATTAGCAACGGCTCCACCCCGACAATAATAAAACATTGTTCGAAACTGTCAAATTAGTATAAGCTTTCCCTGACGAAGGAACGTTTGTTCCGAAACCGGTCGGATTTGCGCATCATATAAGTGGTTTATACAAAGTCGAATTGTTTCATTTTTCTATAATGGATAACCACAAAGTAATAGCTACATTCAAAAATATAAAAATTAAAAAAAAAATATTTGGCTTATATTTGTCTTTATTAGTACGGCGCTTGCTGCATGACGGCAAGAGTGCATGCATACCTATAATTTACAAGTGGAAAAATATTAAAAAGATAGTGGAAAACATATAAAAAGATTTCTAGATTGATGAAAACTTAACCCCCCCCCCCCCCCCCCCCCCCATTGTGACCAAGCGTGGTATTTTGAAGATCCCCCCCCCTAAATGGGTCACGTAGTATGGGTACATTCCCTAACGTTCATGTAAATTTTCAGCATGTTGGGAATTTATGCAAGGGTATCCCAATTATTCGGGCTAACTTGACCGGACTATTATGTAGATAAGATTTACATTCCCGTTTAACACCAGCCGCCTAATTTGATTTATTCACAAAAAAAAAACATCCCCAAAAAGCGTGTTTTAAAGCGAAGCTCAGGCACAAATTGATCGATATTTAATATCGATCATTTTCTATAACCTAAAAAATATTTTTTAAAAACCTTCGTAAGCAGGAGATTTTGAATTTTAAAGCAATTCTTTTATAGGCCTGATACTTTTTTTTCTTATAAAAAGCTTATAAAAGGACTAATCAAAAAATACTCTTTTATTTCAACAACAAATAAGTGTTCTACTAGCAGTATTCAATTAAAGCATGTAGAAAATTTCTAAGCCAGATAATGATCAAACCAAAATCACCTGATTTTGCAATACTTGTAGTGCTTCACTAAAGCGCTTATTCGGACTAAAAATCAGACTGCACCTTGACGTATCAACTAACAACGTCACTATAATAGTCACCCAACAAACAAGGCCCGAAGAATTCCCATCGTGACCGTAGTAGTGAGGCGTAAACCTCTTGCCACCCATTCATGGAACTATGGAAACCTATCTGTCGTTGTCGCTTCGTATTCCGTCGTCCGTTGTCACAATTTGTATTCCGGTGCGACGACCGACCTACACTTCCTAGGACGGAGGAGGAATACGGTATTCTGCGAAAGATGCGCTAAATGTTTTGTGGCGGGGTTCGCAATATAAATTAACAATTAATTATATTATATCAATTGTTGGACCATTTTTTAATGTGAGGTTTCGAGAGAAATACATGCTATGAAATTAGCACAGATTTTTCCTTCCGAAATTTCTAGAACACAGCAAAATAAGAGCAGTAATTTGATCATTTTATAGGACTTTTTGTTGTTGTTTAAACAGCTTTTTCTGTAGGGAATTTCTTGGTAAACGCAACTGTTTTCAACTAGTAATGTTTTCTCAACCACGAACTAACAGTGACATTTCGTGTTATAAAATTAACACAGCTTTTTTCATTTTTGTTTTGAAAAGTTTCATTTTTCGATGTACATTTGTTACTTTAATTTTAAATTTTTTTGCGACCGGTTTCGACACGTCGGTATCATTAACGAACAAACTTAAAAATTCTACTACTAATTAACTTAACAATTCATATTTTAATTTGGCGCGTTAGAAACTTTAGAAATCAACAAAAAAATTAAATCTAAAATTAATTAAGTTAATAAAATAATAGCACCATGTAAATCACCTCTGCTTACGATGTTTCCATGTAATTTTGACTCCTCCCACCGTCCTCCCCCTCCACCAAATTCCCCCCCCCCCCCACTACCCCGCCTAATTAATTGTGTACTTGTATAGAATTTTTAAGTTAGTTTTAAGTTTGCTCGTTAATGATACGGACGTGTCGAAACCGGTCGCAAAAAAATTTATAATTAAAGTAACAAATGTACATCGAAAAATAAAACTTTTCAATACAAAAATGTCTAGAAATTGTTACATAGTCAGTGCCCAAGAAATACAAAAAACAGCTTTTTTTCATCTAAAAGTTCTAGGTCAAAGCAACAAAATAAGAGCAGTAATTGGATCATTTTAATACAGATTTTTTCCTTACTGTTAAAAGTTAAAACAGCTTTTTCTGTATGGAATTTCCACAATGAATAATGCAATTTTAAATAAAAAACGTTTAACTATCACAAAAATTAGGAATGCGGCCGTTTGTTTCTTATTTTTATGGTATAATCAGAAAAAAAGAAGCGTTTAAACTCTACTAAACTCTCACATTCACATACCTACACACGTACATCACGGGGTAATTACTAAATAATGTACATACGACAAATAAGATACTAAAAGAAACATATTATAGCACCCACCATGAAATATTACTTAATATCTTTAAATTGTCTTATCACTTGTGATGAATGCCAACCTTCAACCTACGAGAAGCCTACAAGAAAAAAATTTTTTCCTCTAAATATTATGTAGAGAAAATGGTACATTCGGCGACATCTGTCCGAGCAGTTGGGAACTATACAGAAATCTGCATAGTGACTGGAGCGAGGGAACCCCCATATCATAGCTATCACGAGGACAAAGGAAGTTTGGATTCTGCCAATGAGGGAGTAAATAAGGCGATTAAAAATAATTTGAACCAATCAGAGAAATTATAGGCGTGTATCGTTTTAGTGGGCTTTGATCAGATTGAGCGGCCTTGAATTCTTTCCCACAGGAACGAAAGTTCAACGAACGGAATTGTAAACAGAACTAAAGACAAAGAGCTGGAGGATTATTGACTCCGGGTCGTGTTTACATAAGACGCGATCGGGAACTGGAGATTTTGGGCACCTAACGTTTCAAATGGAAACAAGAAAATCTTAGGCGGAAATGTTGAAAATAAGTAAATGAAAAATCATCAATAAGGGCACGGAAAACGTAACATGAATGGTCCCAGGGGTCGATTTAATTAAAACCGATCTGGAATGATCACAAAAAACGGGTAGAATCTCGGAAATTTTCACAAACTGAATATAATAACCTGAAAAAGTGGGAAAATCTATTGATATGGAAATGGAATGGTGAAACGAAGTTATTAGAGCCAAATATCTCAAAAGAAAACTGATTGGAACTACTTAAATTGACTTTAATAGGTACCGATATAAGGATTACTCTGATCTGACAACACTATTCACGATGAACAGGATATTGAAAATATTGCATATCAAAGGCCACGGTACATTTTGGTCACTCTACAATTAAATCAAATCACAGGAAAAGATGCTTAACGTAGCCTGACACTGGGAAATGCGTGTGAACCGTCGAAGGAATCGCTAACCGTTTGACTAGAGAAAAAAGGTTGGCTATCACTTTGTTGATATGACTTTATCCAAATAAAATTATAGAACATGATTTCAAGCAATTAAGGGTATCATTAACACGAAACGACCTAAACAAAATTATACAAGTTAAATACGAATATTTACTCTAAAATAAAAACATTACTTTTATGGGGTAGGCATTAAAAAATGAATTACGAGCAAGTACATGAAATTTTTAAAATAAATACCTGTCAATGAGAAAATTTATGTGATTTTTTACGAGAGAGAGACACTAAACTAATTTGGTTCTAAGACATGAGATAGAAGATTAACAGAGATTTGACAAAAGGTCACATACGGAGGAACCGAATTTGGTCCTTTTTCCTATGAAAGTCTGGGCGGTCAGGAGTGATTTTCCTATGAAAGGAGAGCTCTAAAAGGTCTTTAAAAGACCATGGTTTGATAAAGAAGTGGAATTCGTTGGGAGATTGAGGGAGAGTTCGGATGAAATAACGGGAAGTGCGCGATCAAGAAAAATGTAAAGGTGCGCGAAGAAGACTAGTAAACTAGTGCTTCTAGTAGAGTTGAAAAATGTCTACAAGTGTTTGCAAAAAAATAGTAAATTCAGTGTTTTATTTTCCCTTTAAAATTGAGGAATAAAAATTTCAAAGACGATCAACGGAGAGTCCGGAAAAGTGCCTAAATAATACTTCGTGAAAGTTCGGGTGTTTTATAATGGAAGTGTTTAAAGTCAGTAAATAAGAGTTGAATGACATTCGGGGTTCTTTCTTACAACTTATATTTAGTGGTTTTATAACATTTAACAAAAATCCAGTGTCTTAAAATAAATCAAATTACCGGATAAAGGAAAATATAACACGCGATTTTAAAATTAACTATGGGTGATATAATAATTAAAACTTTAACCTTACTTTAAATAACATGACATATGTAAAATAAATAATAATAACGAATTGTTCGAGTCACGTTTAAACTACAGTGGTTCAATAATAAAGCGGTTAAAAATCCTTTGTGAATTGAATAACGAAATTGTAATAAACAGTGGTGATAATAATTCGTACACTTGGAAAACGTGCGTATCTACGGTTATTGATTCTAAAGTGATATTAAAATATTGTGAATAAATAATAATTTACCTAATTCCGGACAATAAAATTAAACATCTGATTTGTTATTTGATGAATCACCTCTCGAAGGCGAATGAAATAAAACAGTAATTAATACGAGGTTGAGGAACTAAGCGAAATGCCGAAGTGAATTTTAAATGGACAGATATTTGAAGAGTTTTTTCCATCATCAGAGTCTTTTCTCAAAAGGGGCCGATAGGAGTCCATTAGCTAGGAAACGGAAAAAAAGGGAAAACCTCGATCACAATGTCGAAGTTATGAAGGTTCCGACTGGGAAAAATTGAAATCGATCGAGGGCGGTAAGATAAAACCAATTATTAATTATTTTCAGAGACAAAGAAGAGAGGGACGAGCGTGCATCACCAATAAATCAATCGGACCTTTGAAGTTTGTCACTAACACACTAATAACAATTTTCACTTGCTCGAAAGTGGGTCAAACAGGAAATACCTGCTTTAGAGTTAGGATACATATGTAGGTATTTACTTCAGTTAGGTGAATGCGCTAATTTATTATAACTCATATGAAACGAATCGAGGCGCGTAGAACGTAATAAGTGACTATCGTGGAAGCTCTTTATTCTATATTTCGTGTGCGGGGGTATACAAGCGTCTCAAAATTAGGTCAAACAAACAAATACCTACTTATAAATTAGGTCATACAAGTACTTGTTTTAGTTAGGTAGGTCTATTGTATATTTAAGCGCGTATAAGAATAGGCGTCATACGATATCAGTTTGACTCGTAACCGAAATACCTATATTTCTCAAAAACAAGTCAAGCAAGGAATACCTTAGTTGAAACTAGGTCACCCAGGTAGCTCTTAGGTTAGCAAAGTACCTACTTAAATGATTAATGTTCGGGCAAAACTAGGTCAAATAAATAGAAAAGAATTAGTTAAACGATGAATTGTGCTTCAAAAGGACAATGACCGTAGAAATAAACAATCTCCAAAGTAGGTCAGTATACCGAAGGTCAACTATGTGAAGTGTAAACAATTAAACCATAACAAATGACGTACCTATTTAATATCGTTCATTGGAGGTAATCATTTATTGGCTCAATGTAATTAGGTATTTATTACACGATGTGAATAGAAATATGCCTCTCAAACAACTTAGGGTATAATAATAATAAAAATAATAATTTATCCCAGAATATATGCAGGGAAAGTGCGATACAATACGTTCCATATTTTAAAATTACAAATAATAATAACAATAAGACGAAGGAAAATAATTAACGACAACACATAAATTAAATAAACAAATAACCATGAGAAATGAAATACGTAACGCTAAAATCGATAGAAATAGCAAATTGATAGGTATAGCTAATACCTACCGAATCCTCTCACCGACGAGATTAGGGTATGTTATATGACCTTCGATTGTGTATCTAAAATTTCGATTAGAGTTCAATGACACGGTCACCTAAATTCCATCAACGAATAAATAAAACAAAAACACAAAAGTCAAGGGGCAGGTTTATCAATCATAGCTTACGACGGAAACTTCGCCCAATATGTGAAAGTAAAATCGACGTTAAATTCACTCAATTCTAAACAACTGGTTATACTAGGGCGATCGCCAATAGGTAGCATTGTTTTAGCATGCAAAGTTTCGCGAAGTAAAGTACCTCGACTAGCTTCAAACTCAAAGAGAGCTCATCACAATTATTCAGGAGGTCATTGATTCAATGACAACTCGATTTATCTCATTTTTAAATCTTTCTTATAGGAAGTAGGTATCCAAGAAACCATAAATACCCATTATCCTAAATACCTAACACACGAGGAGCTAGTGACCTCATTTAAACAACACTGGTGTTCAAATACTCATACAGTCCTGAATCCTAACTTGTCTTCGAATGTAATCTTCAAGGCTTCTGTATGTAGGTATGGGCCATCTGGAAATGTAAGTGGCAACCTTTCTCGAACGGACGGCTTTGATCTTGTGGCGGTATTGTCGAGGTGGGCATGCGGGGAAGAGGAAGGACGTATGCGGACAGTACGCTGACGCGGCATTAAAGCCACAGGATATTTGCATACCGTGAGTCTTGTCGAACCTGAAAGCAAACATAAGGTTCACGAGGTGAGTTTTATGTCAGCTAGTCAGAGGTGGAGTGTAACGCTGGGTCGGTCACGTGGAAGGAAGGATCTGCCCGTCACAAGCTTACGCCACATTCAACGGATAGAGGCATGATAAGGGAAGACATGAAATACCCCTTCTAGATTCAGTAGAGTTAAATTCAATCCGGAGGAGTCGGAAGTCGGAGTAAGACAGAAAAACGGCATGAAAGCTTGGTATTCTCCCTGCTGGCGTGAAGGGCCCCTTTCATAGCATGAGACGCTCGTCGAAGAGAGTAAAACTCGGATCTAAGGATAAGTCTAGCAAACGTACTGGGAGAATCCGGGTTTGTAATTGTTGTTCATCGGTTTTCACTTGGTTAGCGGAGGAGCCGACTTTTCAGCAAACATATTATCCCCCTCCCCATATCCCTCCATTCCTGCTCTTTCAACAATTTTGCGAATACTAACCAATAACACTAACTATGACTACAAACACATTATGTTAGGATAAGTTGCAGACAAGGACTTCAATTGAGAAAACTGGACTCTCGAATACGAACATTCTACACTGGTAAGGTAAGGTTTTTTTTATTTCTTGAAATGATGTAATTTATTAACTGTTGTTTATGTTATCGATGTATCAGCGGTGATAGGAAGAATTAAATAAACACACTAAATTCCTACGGAAATCAAATAGACACAAAGTCTAAGGCGGGGTTAGTTTATCAAACTCGGTAAAAGATACTCAAATAATAATAATTAATAAATCGGAAGATTCTCACCCTTTCTCTAAAAGAATCTATGGGTTACCACACGTAATACATTATCTTCTCTACATATGTGTGCATATTAAGTATGCAAACAGATGTAAAATCTAAAACAAAAAAATACACAACGCAGATTATAGAAATAATGTGAACTAAAATCTTAAATCTTGATTACTGTGAAAAAATCGCAGGGATTTAAGAGGATAGGGTAGGTTTAGCTAGATTATAAAGTATAGGGGTTTAGAAATCACGAGCCTGAGGTAGAAATAAACCGAAAGGAGGGTTGAGTCAGGCCATCATACCTAGTGGTGTGATCAGTAGGACATAAGGGTAGAATTATGAGCGTGGCTACGAGACAGGAGCTACGAGATTTAAACTACGAGGTAGAAGCTTAGAAAAGTAAATCAGCTAGGTAGGGTTCATCACAATAGGTGTCAAAAGCCAAGGGTGGCGGACCATTACACACTGTAACCAATGTACCGTTTGTTACTAAATAAATAATAAATAAGTAGGTAGATAGTCTATCTTTGTAAATTGGTTGAAAACTGGATTTAATTGTGATCAAATAAGGTATCAAAGATTATGCTAATAACCAGAGCCAGGATTCTATTTCACTCGCAATTGGAAATAATGTGCTAACAGTCGCGAGCGAGATTATGGTTTTAGCAGAAAGTAGTTCCCTAGACCTAGGAATTCAAGACAGACAAAGTTATGAATTCACTGCTTGAGAATTTATACAGCTTCATTATACAGCTGCTCTGTTCCGCTTAACATTTAGTTCAGATCACACACCCAATCATATAATTTTGATTCGCCTACGATCGAACACAAGACGCTTGCTAAAAAATATTATTCTTCCTCATTGACGGGGTCAGAGATCACTGGACGAACTAATTGGTGAGACCAGCATAACTTTGATCTGATTCTAGCTTGTGCAATACTGAAAAAGATCCAGCAATTATTCAGATGGGTTGAGTGAGTTACCGAGTAAACCTTTGCATAACAAGACAGGCAATGATATGTGTAACTATACATGTAGAAAAAATTTCAGGTGACAGGATACCTAAAATCATGATGCGGTGGGTGTTCAAGAGGCAAACGGAGGAGGTGAATAGGCTTTGGAAGAGGATTGGAGCAGGACTGGAGGTGAATAACGAGGGACCCATCCAGTGGAGAGCATTATTTGTGGAAGATGCCTAATCCCACTACAAAAGAACAGTTCACGTGGTTAATGCATCATTTTTTTATTAACGTATATATTTCGGTAAACTTTTAAATGCAAAGAGAAAGCATGGTGTTCTCTCCATCCAAAATTATTTATATCATATTATGTGCTTGACCATAATACAAAAGAAGATAGAACGAGTTTTATGAGGACGTTTTATGTGACAAATACATCACAACGTGACCCAAGTGGTTAAGGGGGTATTCTAGTGTAGGAAAAAAATTCCATAGTTTAGAGTTTAGATATTCAAAAATATCTCCTAAAAAGGATTTTTCTAAATTCGAATTATTTTAAAAGATATAGCCATTTTAGCGTGGCGGTTAAGACGGAATCTAGGTAGAATCTAAATAGAACAAAACTTTAAACGCATTTTTCTCGAAACTACCTTTTTCGACACGGTTGACATGATATCTCATGTTCTATTGAACCAATTTACTTTCAATTTGGTGTGAGCCTTCTCTATATATGACTATATCGCACTAACTAAAACAACAACATTTCAATTTTTAATATTTTTAAAAAATTCGAAAAAGTTAAAAAGACTGGTAATTTTTTATTATTTTTATTTCAGACAGCCGATATTTTTCGATTTTTTTTTTTACTATTCGTTAGTTCGGGCGAATGCAGCATTTGTTTGGATTAAGAATTAATTTGTATTTTTATTCAGATTACTACGAGCACCCCCCACTTTAACACCCTGTAACTTTTTGAATTTTTTCCTTTGTTTTTTTATGTATTCTTCAAACATTAATAAATATTTGGTAAAATAATGACCAGTAAAAATATTGTTTGTTTTTTATTGCACCTGAAAAATATCTACAATTCATGCCTCTAGACTAGATACTAGCGTGTGTCGCTCTCCATAGAGAGAAAACAAATGGCCTTATATTTAAACGCCCGGGGTCTCAAAAGTTTCGTATGATCTGTAGCTATTCGAAAACGTTAAAAAAATGAAATTATTGTTCACTATTAGCCCGCTAAAATGGCCGGAAGTTTCGAAAAAAATAGGTTTCGTGATTTGGAAAAAAATAAAACAAAGGTTTCATATTTTATATTTTGTACCAAACTTATTTTTCATTACGTAACTGCAGTACAAAGAACCAAAAAAAATATTGTTTTAAACATATATTTGATGTGTTGGTTAAAAAAATAAAAGGGGAAAATAACACTATTTCTGGATAAAATCAGAATTCTTGTTGACTTACTTGTATTCATAAAGTTGAACTTTTTTTTCATTTTTGTCAGTTATACGCATATTTTAATAATAAACAAACGTTAAAAGGTTAGATTACTGAAAAAAAAATTAATTATTAAAAAAAAAATTGTTTTAGGTTTGTTTTCTGATTTTCAATGCATTTTAGCGGGCTAATAACCATTTAAAAAAAAAATTAAATGCAGTTTATAACACAATTGTTGGTAAAAGGTTATTTATTTAAGAAAGTAAGTTCACAGATCACATAATATGGTAAGAATAGTCACAATGTATCAATTCACTAATTAACTGAGCAAGGGATCGGAGGGAACCTTGCCGTTAGGCTTTGGGAACAACAAAAGCTGACTGTGGTTCTGCTTAGAGGGTCGTACCTTAGGACGAAGCGCAACTAAGGCAGCAGTCGGGGGTCTGGTTGGTGCTTTACTTATGGTAGTAGAATACTCCTTAGAGGGTCGTGCCAGAGGACGAAGCGCAACTAAGAGAGCGTACTAGCCAAGAGCGAGCTGCAGACGAACTGACTAATTTAGGGCGCGCAGCCTGTTATATAGCCCATTCCTTGTTGCGGGGTGTGGTTTATGTAGCGGCTCGAGGGTGGGAGATGCGCAGAAGGCGTCGGCGCATCCTGGTTTGCTTAGGGGTGGGTGAGCAGGATGGCGCTGTACGGGGGAAAGAGATGGTGTAGTAGCAAGCGTAAAAACGGCGCGCTACAAGTTCTCATTTTCTTTGCAAGACGCAACTTTTGAGACCCCGGGCGTTTCTGAATTCAAAAGTTGAAATAATTGACACACGCTACTAGATACCCCCCTAATAAATTTATTTATTTGTTCATACTTCTACAGATATCTTCAGACTGGTGCTACTGCAGTCCTGCCGAGAAGAGAACCGTTGTACCCACTTTTTCTGATACATGCGACGTTTATGAAATAGTGGGAGTTACAATGAATCTATCAGCGGTATGTATTTATATCCACTGATCTCAATATGTCCGAGGGGTCCGGTTTAAAATAAATATGCGAAACAATGTTATGCCTATTAAAATGGAATTCCACCACGAATTAACAGAATTAATTATATTATTACTATTCATGTTCTTCAAAGTAAATCGATTCATCAACCCTCGAACTAAAATTTTGCTTTCACAACCGCTGTACATAAATGACACCTGCAGTCCGACATCTCCTAGAAATTAATAATAAGGAATTTGTGTGGGTTGACACTCCCTGAAGACTAACAGTACAGTCCTGAGACAATGTGCTAATTATTTCATTACATCGCCTAAAGTAATTTCTAATGGCACCGTTGCGACATCAGTTAGTAATCAATCGGCAGATATTTTCATAACACCATCGGGCCCACCGCCCACCTCACTATTCAATGTTATACTTCACTATTCAATGTTATACCTCACTATTCAATGTTATGTTGATAAATTTAATTAATATTATTTTCATGACTAGAGAAACAGTAAAGAAATTATTTATTGATACTTTGAGACATAGTCTCTAAAAATAAGATATTTTTAGATATAAATAAAAACTAAGGCAGAGAATGTTAAAATGTTATGTGTGGTCGGCCTTGCTGTATGGATGTGAAACATGGACCTTGAAAGTAAATACCATGAACAGGTTAGAGGCTTTTGAAATGTGGCTTCACCGGAGAATGCTCAAGGTCCCATGGACCGACATGATCATAAACACAGAAATTTTCAGGCGGGCTAGAGCAGATAGAGAACTGCATACATTAATAAAAATCAGGAAAATTTCATATCTGGGTCATGTACTTCGAGGGGAAGTGTATCACTTGCTCCATTTAATATTGAAAGGCAAGATAGAGGGTCGCCGAGGGCCTGGTAGGAGACAAATGTCTTGGCTGCGAAATATACGAGGGTGGACCGGCGTTAGAAATGTGGAGGAGCTATTCCGGGCAGCGCAAGACAGAAAGACATTTTCAAGAGTGATCGCCAACGTCGGGGGGACCTGATACGGCACACAAAGAAGAAGTTAGAAATAATCTGAATCGGCTATCAACACCTTGGCGCAGTGGTTAGCGCATTTGCCCGGAAAGCGAAAAGTCCTGGGTTCTAGGTCCCAGAGGTGTAAATATATTTTTCTGATTTTTCTGTTTCCAGATTTTTTATTGAGTTTCGCTAATATTGTCTTCATTTAATTAAATAACTGATTAACAAGACCTCAATGTATTCCGATCCGATAAATCTATCAAATACAGTTCGCGTCATAAATTACACGTCTATAGATCTAACGAAATACAGTTAACGACGTATTTATCCATACCTATATATTATGCATAAATCAATCGAAACGAGTTCAAAACATAATAATTCACTCTTCTTACTAGTAATCTTACACTGCATAATTTACTGTTCTGTATATCAATAATTGAAAAATAGTTTAATAATAAGCAAAATTTACTCTTCTAAAATCAACGGACCAACAAAAGTACTTACACAATGTTGTCACTACTTATGGGTATATCTACAATTTACACCTCAATAAAATGTGGCATAAATGTTTCTTTTTTTTAACCTGTCACAAGCCAGGAAAAACACGGAAATTCCTTAACAAGCACGACTTTGAATTTTGAATTGAATGTTTTGTGGATTAATTTTGAGTTATCGTACATTTTATTGACCGAAACACATTCCTAGAACAATAAACTATGTACCAAAACAACATTACTTGCGTTAATTACGTAAATAGATAGGTTTTACAATGTTTTCGTCAAGTAACACGCATCGACTTTGACAAAAAGAATCGCGGCAAATTTGACATTTTGATGCCAAAGATAGAATCATTTAAAAATATTCTGGGGTTGCAAGGTGAATGAAAATTTTACCCATCTTATAGGGAAATGTTGGCGCAAGCGATTCTGACCTTCATACAAATTCTGTACATAGAAGGGTAAAAATCGCAAACAAACATATTTTTTTCGAATTTTTTTCCGCGCGCATGCGCACAAACTGCGCGTGGATTCGCGTCTCCGGCCGATTAGAATCAGATCTGTAAATCAAAATGTTTTTCTATTGTGAACCGAAGATGACAATATTACAAGTTTTTACAATAACACCGAGAATTTATTCATTCTTATGTCTAGCTTTATATTGCATCTAGTTTTATTTCTTTACAAACGATTTGTTTCTTCAAGACCTATGTTCACTCCTTACTCTCCTCAAAAATACCCTTCACACAGCGCCCCCAAAGATGACGTGGGCCCTGAAGGAAATTATTTTCAGGGGCTCTAGTGTGAAGTTAATGTAAAAAACAAATAAATAAAAATATATCTTACAATTATTCAAAATATTAAGCCACGTGTCCCACAGCTTCAATTTATCACATAATACTATGGAACCATAATATTAAATTATCGTGAAATAAACTCTCATTGATCTGACCTTGTCTGACAATGAGAGTAGTGTAATGGAATAATATTACGCTGTTTCCCAAGAATATGATAATAATATAGGAAGTATTATAAGAATTACACGTCAAGTACTACTCGTATATTATTATACTAAAATTTGCTGCAAGCAAAAACTGTGAAAATTGCATCGCGGTATAGACTGTTTTTAAATGCGGCGATTGTACTAACTACTTATCAATTGGCAGTTATTATTTTCAGTCGTGACCTTGTCCACATTATATTCATAATATTTTATCTACACAATAAACAGGTTGGTCACCCGTGAACTTGTACCAATTATCAAAGTGCTCAGAGTCAAAAACTAATAACAACGCTATTACATATACATATTATTGCAATGATGAGTACACGTAAAGGTGTTGATAGTAACACAAGAAACTTTCTACAAACATGTCACTACCAATAAATATATCGTGGGGTAATTGCTATGTAACTTTTTTGAGTTACACACTAAAAGCGTAACTTTATTTCCTCGTCTATGAATGCCACAAACAGAAAAGTCGTAATGCATTGGAATTATCAAGTTATTTGAATACGTAATATGTTTGTGAGTATCTCCAAAAATTGAATCGTTTAATTCTACAATTAGGTAATCTTGGAGGTAACTGTTTTTCCATGTTTCAATTAGGCAACTAGACTTAACTGTTGTAGCACTAAAATTTGTGGAATCGCTTAAGATGAAGTCATAGTAAATAATGCAAAATCATATGTTTTTGTTTTGAAAATTTGATCGCTTAGAAGTATTGTAGATGCTTCAATTAAATACTGCGTATAGAACATACCTTGGCCCTTAAAAATATCGGTCATTTTTTTATAAGTTTTTTAATAAGCCTATAAAAAAATAAAGTATAAGGTCTAAAAAACACACTTTCAAGTCCAAACTCTCCTATTTATAAACCCCTTTTCGGATATGGTTTTATTGTGTAATGTGGCAAATTCAGTTTATTTTATAATAATCGCAAAAAAAGTTGATATTTACACCCAATCTTCCCAAAATAAAATAAAATATGCATTTTCTCGTTGATATTTTACAATACGGCCGCTAGTCGACGAATTCGGTTATTCAAAGTGACCCCTATGGCGTCCACCGAAGAACTACTGACCACGGCACAGTAGTGAACTAGTGGATCGCCTTAAGTTGCACTTTTTGGATGTAACAACTATGAGAGTCATTCAATGCATAAAAAATGATTAGCCATTTTCTTACTTCCAAAATATAAGTATAACGCTTCCCAACACATAAATCTACGATTTAACCATACTTAACAGTATGGATAAATTTCAATTACAACAGCTGATTTATCAGATAGATTACCAGCATTGACGGCCGGCATAGTCCAGCGGTAAGGCTCTTGACTCGCACTCCGAAGGTCGCGGGATCGAATCCCGGTGTGGCAAATAATTTTATTTGATTAATTTGTGTTATTTCACAATTTAGTCATTTAAAATAATATATAGTATATTTGCGGCACGTTCCAGAGTGGAAGATACTCTCAGTATCGCTCTAGTGTAAGACCACCATTCAGAATTGAAACGTTGCTTGAAATGGCTTTAGCCGTGTTTGGTGACCAGATCTGAATAGTCAGGTACTTCCCCACATTCCTCTACCCTATCTCCTTCCCGTCCCCACTACCTTCAGCCTCACAACATACCCCAATTGGGATGCCACAGTCCCACTGGCTCCAGACGGGAGCAGTTGGGACTCTTGTGCGGTATTCAAGTAAAAAAAAAATCTTACAATTTCCCAACAAAGCTGATTTCAGAGTTACCTAGTTGTAGTAACTATCCCACGATATTATAATAATATATCGACTGCTTCGAATATTATTTACATATGCGAACGAACTCACATTTCGACAAAACTAAACACTATCATTTTTTTCTTTGTTTTAGTTCCGTTTTTGGCAACAAAAAAATAATCTACCTATCCAAAAATCTACCCTGTCAATTGATTTTTAAAAAGAAAATTATCATTCTACATTGAAACACCCTTCAAATTTGTAAAAATTTATTTTAGCGACGATATTATGATGTTCGGATAAGGTTTGACGGTAGGGGACGATGCGAGATTCGAGGATGCGAATTCTCCAGATAACGCAGATGCAGTACGAGGTACGAGTATCATGCCGATAACATTGTCTGCCCGGCGCGCGCGGCGCCCACTAATATGATTCTATCAAGAATAATTATATTGGCTGTAGTGTAACCGTCAGATAAGGTATGCGATCTGACACGACAACTCTCATAATAGTCATAGTGACCAATGACTCTAATGACTAATGACGAATACTTAGTCTAATGCTCTGGAGTTCTAGCAAAGTTAAATCGATAACTTTTCAATATCAGATCGATAGGTGTAACTTCCGGTGATTTTATATCGATGTCCCGAACACGGCTTTACCATTGACAGCCGTACCAGTATTAATAGGGATAAATAAGAAATCGATACACGCTGGCAACACTGAAGGTAATTTCTATGTATTGAAACTCCAAAATGTCAAACCTAAACGATTACGGATTACGGAAAATATTAATAAATTGGCAATGTTGTTATTATTTTTAATTTATAAACTAACGTTTAAGACAAGATTTTTATGCATAGCACAAAGGGTAACAATTATTATAAGCAATAATTGTCAGCCAGAAAGGGAGCGTTCAAGTATTACGTAACGCAATTTTTGAAGATTTTTGACCCCCCCCCTCCCCCCCATGTAACGCGCCGTAACGTTTTCATGTTCAACCCCCCCCCCCTTAGCGTTACGTAACACCCAAGTAATAATTTTTACCTGAAAATCACAATTAAGTTGCCCACACCGTTGGCGGCAAGTATCATTTCTCGGAAGATTTTTCAATGTAAATGAGTGTTTCAGGCTGACAATTATTGCATAATATATAATAATTGGCAATGTTGTATTTAAATATTAACCTCAGTATGCATTGGCTGTCCGCATTTGATTTTTAACACTAAACGGGAGTTAATTAGTTAATGAGATCTTTAGTCATATTTCAACCACTTTAGTTTCTCAAAGATCGAACAGAATAAATGGACGCATCTTAATTGAATTATTTAAGTCCATGGATAGGTAGTTTTTACGACTTCTTTCAATTCTAAGAGCTTCGTTAGTTGAACTCCGTTCATTAATGATTTAAATTACGAAAAACATTTTCCAAACAAATTAGTATGTTGACAGTTAAACTTATCTGATAATATGGAGGCCGGGCTGAAATTTATCTCTAACCAATTGTTATCCATGATCGCAAATATTGATAACTGACCATAGACGATGGATTTAGTCAATATCGTATTGATTTAGGGTTTTATCGATCGTCCATGCTAGACCTTCTGGATAGACGAGCAACACCATTTTTGTCAACTTTCTTCGCCATAATTCAGAGCACGCAAACTGTCTCTACAATTTATTACCAAAAACTGATAAAGTACCTACACAAATGTCAAATTTCGTATTAAAAACGACTTAGGTTGTAACTTCTATGACCCGATAATCTTTCTAGCCGAGATTCATTGTAGAGATGAGGAGCTATCGGACAGACTGCTAACCCACACATTTGCCGGCCCCTTAAAACCCTTACATAATTTTTGATAACCGGGTATAATTACAGACATAAATGCTACAAATGTAGCACATTAAATTTCTAACCCCCATGCTTTGCCCTGACCAATTACCAAACCCCCATAATAAAGCTTACGAATACATTAATTTGCTTTCACTGACGACAAAACGTCAATCAATAATCATATTTGTACGAGTCAATAGAGACATCAATTCACACAATAACTTGTGATAAATGTTAATAATTTATGGTAAACATACTCTAAAATCACATATTGTATCCATTATTGATTCAAAACCGTGTGACTATAAATAACCCTATTTCAGTACATTTTATTAATATACTGCCGGAATTCAATTCAACGAAATATAAAAACGATCAGATGGCATGCCCCTGTGTGGTGTTAGGAAAGCGTATTCAAATATAGTATTCCCATACAGAGCTCGAATGCACATCACGGAGCATTCGAAAGGAACGCACATTTTATCTTGCTTCTTGTAATTTTGTTGGGTGCATCATTCTTCCATAATTAACTGGACCTTTACAATGAATTATATTTATATTAATAATGTAATTAAAGTCGAATTTAAACTTGTCTGACGTGTCGTGTCGTGAGGCGTCAGAACGGTGAGGCTTCCATACATTTAGTATTCGTTCCTCCGTGGGTGGGATTTATATTAGTGTGTCGCAATGTGTTGTGATGGCTTGTGATGGCTTGTGATGACACGACACGTCAGACAAACATAAAATCGCCTTAAGTATCTACATCTATGATTGATAATTTATGTTTTATTTGTATGCATAGGTACACTTATATATAAGTACTGAATCGAAATAAAAACGCGAGGGTGTACAATAATTTTATTTATTTATATGCATATATTTTATTTGTAAGAGAATCGTTAGTTTGTTATATTTTACGTTTAATTAGTTATATTTTGGAAATAATAACCTAAAATTGTTATATAATGTTTTCACAAAAAGAAAACAATAGATATTTGTTTTAAGTGATTTAATAATTCCAATATTCAAAATTAGGTGGTAACCTTACCTTTCATTTTGATGACTTCTGAATTTAGTGTCACAAATCTAGAAATAAGTCGTCCCGGACAGTAACTTACATCTATTTTATGACGATTAAGTCATATTTTATTATTAACGTGATATTATCGTCATAAATAAGTATGTACCTAATTAATATCACATTCTACCTCATCCTTTGTGCATTTTAGTACCAATGTGTATGTTTCATGAAAAAAGCTTTTTTTTCATTTTTATAACTGGCAATACCATAATAGTTACACAATTCGAAAGAAAAATACGTTTGCGAAACGTCTTTATTAATATGATTAAGGACATTCAAGTACATTCTGTATTTTTCATTGTCATAAAAAAAAACCCGGGAGAAGGAAGTTTTTTGAACGACTTTTAAGACGATTGTCGATGACAAGCATAAGATCTATCCCTGGGACTAATATACCAATTCCGGTTGTTGGTGTATGGGTAAGTAGGTAAGTACTGTGAAATATTACCGCGAAGAAATTAGTCATTTTTCAATCCCGCACAAAAAAATTCTGCAAATCCGCGGGATCAGAAATTGCTGAAATTGACTGATTGCGAGATTGCAAACCCTATATGAATGTGAACGATGGTTAGTTAGTTAGTTTACATACTCAATCAAGGTTAGTAATGAAGATGAAATATCAACCTGCCTATGAAATGAACAAACACAAAGAAAATAACCATACGTTCAACTAGTAACTAGTTTTAATTATATTGGTTGAACGAGTGGGCCAACATTTTGCTTCAAGGAAACGATCCGACCACGTGCGCTTCACATCGCGAAGTAAACTATTTACCTACTCAAGGTAAACAACATTTAGTACTGGAGCTAAAGAGACCGTGCATCGGATAGCCGGTTAATTATAATAAAATACATTCATACGCCTCGACCAGTCATGAAATTGCTAATCAATCTGTTCGATTTGCGAATTGTCAGCATGTTTGTAAGCATTTTCAATTTTGGTCAATATGAATAAACAAAATCCCATAACTATCATCATCATCACTATTGGCTCTACAACTGGTGGGTCTTGGCCTCGTCAAGAGTCTTCCTCCACTCATCTCGGTTTTGTGCCAGCTCTCTCCAGTTTAGAAGCTCCAAGATAGATATGTCTTTGAGGACGTTGTCGCTCCATCTTAATCTTGGTCTTCCCAGGCTCCTTCGCCCTATTGGTCTTGAGTTCAGCAGAGACTTTGGTGCTTGATGCTCGGTCATTCTCTCCACATGACCCAGCCACCTAAGTCTTCCCAATTTTATAAATTTTGCGACGTTAAGCCAATGACGTTATATAAATAGACTTGCCATAGTCTCACAAACTCAAGATATAATGTGGCAATTAATCAAAACTCTTTTGTTTTCAGCGATTTTCAATAATTTCTTAATTCAAAAGTTATTCGTGTATGATAATGATAGACGCTTAAAAGAATATGTGCATATGGACGAAACAAAAGATAGAACGCGGGCGGCATTTTCGTATTCAAAATTCAAAAGTTCCGTCGAATACCGTCTCAAGGCCGACTAAAGTAGGAGGCCTGGGCACCAATCGAATTTTTAGGTGTCAAATAGCTATAATGTTAGCTAGTTTGCAAATGGCGTTGATTGTTATTGTATTTGTTGTTTCTGCTGATTTGTATGTTGTTTTACCGCAGGCAAGTAAATAAAGAATCATTAGATTATTATTATAAAAAGTAAATTTTACTTAGCGACGGCATGGCATCGACTTTGTAATTTGGCTGTTGCGCTTCCAGACCTGTACTTTAGTAGGCCTTGAGTTCTCTAATGACGCATTAAATCTTTGGGCGGAAAGCAATTGTATTATTTTTATAATCGATAATAATAAGTAATTTGCATGTATTTACAAATGAAATGTTATTCCTTCACTTTTACTACTGTTTACCGTGCAATGGTAACATTTTCTCATCACACAGGAGGGAATTTTGGCGCTTTTTAATGCAATTTACTTACTAGTAGGACACGACCTTACTCGACGCGTGGCAGTTTAGTATTAAAGTACTAGAAATCGAGTACTCTACAATTGTCTTGTTGTTGGCTTCCCATTTTGAGATTTATACCCCGCGTCTAAAGTATGCAACGTCTTTGCGTTAAGCTCCTTAAACAAAGTATAACCATAACTATTCTCAATACTTATATTCCAAGTTTCATCACCCACCACCATCAGCCACCTCTGATCTAGAATTCCAACATACTTCTAAAAAATCCTTGACTGTGCAGAAACGGGAGGTCCGTTTGATAAATTCGCCTCATTCTTAATAGATTGCAAATCTTTACAGTTCAGGCGTCAGGTGAAAATGTTGTCCTCTTTCTACCGGTATTTCAACGAAAAATGTTCCGAGGAGCTAGCGTCATTAATCCCTTCGGCACCGGGAAATACACCAAAGGCGCGCACAACATTTGTAAACGGTTGACATTTGAACATATGACAACTGGTCATTTCTCGTTTTTTCTCGGACTCGTTCTTGGGTTCAACAGCTCGACTGTGGAACGATTTGCCTGCCTGTGTGTTTTCTCCCTCTAACAACATGTTCCCTCTAACAAGACCCATGTTCACCTCAAAAGGCCCTCCAAACATCATCACTAAAGAAGACATAGGCCCTGAACGAAAATATTTTCGTCAGGGCCTCCTGTTTGGAATTAATGTAAAAAAATACATCGTTTTAAAAAAAATTGTACTTAAGAAAAAAAAATCAGAGTGTGCAATTTACACGCGGTTCTTTTACCTGTTTATTTTAAAGTAGTTTGAAGTTTGGTTATTGATTTTACAAAAATAAAAAATGTTTATTTTTTTGATTTGGTAGGTATCGAACCTCAGTTCGCTGGATGTCTCTTTGGGCGCTGAGAGTTGGGCGCTTCATACCGCGGCGCTATTGGGGGCCCGTGCGTATTTACCGCAATAGGCATATTAGAACCGAGGACCGTCAAATAATAAATTTTTGTGACGCATTTCCATTTCAACCGAATTTCAAATCGCTAACGGGGCTAAAGAAGTTTCACTTCAACAAAATGTTTGCCTGGCTTATCGTACGTCATAATAGGAAATGTGACACTGTTTATACGTCAGTTAGATAACTTCAATAAGGCTTCAACTTGGTAATAAGAACGGCTTAACTTTGACGATTATTGCTAAATTTAGCCGTAAAAATACCTTATTTAGTTAACGTTTCCTTTACGGGAAGCCACCGTAAGCTCTTTAATCTTAGATTAAGTTATGAACGAGTAAAAATATTGTTTGTTTTTAATTAAAAAAATATCGTCCGCAGCAAAATGACGTCTACATTTTTTACTCCCAAAATGCTCGGGAATCGCTGATTAAAAGCCTTCGGATATAGTACACACCAAACTTTAATAGCAGCCTTACTTTGATACATAAATCGACGCAATAGGCGAGTTTAAGGTCAGAAAAGTGGAATGGCTCCCCGCCCACGCATTTCTCTGTTCATTGTAAAGTCAGTAACTGCGCGAGAATGGGTCGTAAGAAGTTCAGGCCGGCATTAAAGTTTAGCGTGTACTGTACGTGCAGTGTTATACCCAGTATAACATTCAGATATTATGCACAGATAGTATAAAACACGAATGACATTGACTACATAGAGAAAAATGGCAGTTAACGTTCTATGATGCAATGAACAATGGACATTGCTGGGTAAACTTGTTGGAGATAAATAATAATGAATATGAATGTTGCAAAGCTTGTTATTAAATTTCTACTTCATAGATTCACAATTGACTATTTCATTGTAAAACGGAAACAATAAATTTAAATAATTAAAAAATATATATACGAATAATAGAAAACTTCAATGGGATTGCAAACACGCAGTACAGAAATTCCGTACAGAAATTGAAAGCAATTGAGGGTAGGCGAATTCAAATTCTAATAAAGAGAGGCATTCGACAGGGATGTATTCTTTCACCTATGCTGTTCAACTTATATTCAGAAGAAATATTCAATGAAGCTCTGCAAGAAGCTACTCAAGGACTTGTAGTCCAGTCAGCCTGTGTCGTAGAACACCAGTTGAAGGAACTAAATAGTATAAAGCTAATTTTTTCCCCATCGACTACTACCATTTAGACAAGTGTTTCGCAAAAAGTCCCCGCCCCTACCCCTCTTGCTTCCCCCCCTGTGCCCCCCCAAACATGAAAAGTGTAAGGGTTTCGTAAATCGCTTCTATCTCGATTACTAAACAACATATCGGATTGCAATTTGTTTATTCTCTTTGCTGTAACATTGTCTACAATTAATGTGTAGTTAACTTTCGTCGTAACTTTTACCGTTTGTTTGTAATTCGTATGATAAGGTAAAAATTTGTATATTTTTTGGCAAATAATTTTACTTTTTGTCACATAACTTTTTACGCCGACATTTTATAAAAAAATATTTCGGACAAAAGTTGTAGCTCCTATTATTACCTTTAAAATGATATATTTTAATGTGTGCTTTATGGCTAGTAAACGCCAGATATCAATCGTGAATTCTTGGTGCGCACCATCCCTGCGTCGCTCCGCGACACTCTGATGTCGGAACTTGTTCCCTCACATCCCGACTTATCCTAGCCTGTCCTGTGCCCTTTGTAGTACTATTGGAAATCGTGAACGTGAAATAATAGTTATTCACTTTGCTGCTAGGCCCTGCGGGCGGCTTTTAGTTCGGCTTCGCCCGGTTTGAGTGTTTGTGACCATTTTGTAATCTATTTTATAATTTTATAATCTATTTTGTAATCTATTTTATAATCTCGGATCTACTGTAATCCTGTGACTCCAAAAACAGCTGTGTCGAGTGATGTCCGAGTTCCACGTATCAAGACATGCGACTTTGAAGGTAAATTCAATGTCCCAGTTTTAATGTATACTAAAAAGGCGAAAAGTGGCTTAAAGTCCTTAACAATAGAAAACATTTCTGAAAATATGCCCACTCAATGCTTATTCTCAGCTCGTAACATGCTTTGGTTATGTAGTTTTGCTTTTGTGCCAGTTTCACTATCTGGATGGTCTGGACACATGAGAAACTGTTACAATGGTAGACAAAACTTTGAACCATCTTATGTACTGGCTTTGCCTTTTATAAACATAGATCCAGGAAATCCGACTGCTATTTACTCTGCCCTTTATTACGCTTCTAAAGAAAGCAAGTTAGCTGGCCAGCCGTGTATTGTGACATTTGACCAACCACTTTTCCTGAAAGTAGTAGACATTGTTGCAAGTTCTTCTACAGAAAGTGAAATATCTGGAGTAATCGTCAGACTAGGCGGATTCCATCTCCATCTTCTAATGAGTTTCCTTGGTTGCTTAGGAAAGTTTATGGAAGGTAGTGGAATCGAAGAAATGCGGACCTCTGTTTATGGAAAATCAACGATTCCTCACCTTATGTCAGGACATGCTTACGCAAGGTCTTATAGAGCTCACACGATGACCCAGGCAGTTTTGATATTACTGCTATTCGATGAATGTTCATCTCTTAAAGAAATGATTACAAACGACTTTAAGGATATTCATAACCAAACAATAAACAAACAAACAACTCTTGAAGACGCCATGAGAGATTGTAAAACAAATGAAATAATGACAAGACTAGAAGAAGTGTATGAAGATTTGCTTAAAACTAGTAGAACTTCAAAACTGTGGCTACAAGAGTTTAAATTGGTGAATTTGGTTCTAGACTTTATTCTGGAAGAGAGAATCGGCGATTGGAATTTGCACATTAATAAAATCAAGCAAATGATACCGTATTTCCATGCTGCTGGACATTTGCTCTACGCCAAATCCGCACAAATATACTTACAACAATTGTTGAGTGTACAAACGAAAATTTCAAATGAAGACTTCGAAAGGTTCGTCAATAAAGGTTTCTTTACAGTTCGGCGTACAGATGGATTTTTACCGGTATCTGGACGGACATGAGCATAGAGCAGACATTAATGCGATCATCAAAATCCATAGGTGGGCTTACTCATGGACGAGGATTAAGCGAGAGGACGCTAACCAAGTTCATTGCTTGCGCTCCTGGATCCCTACAAATTTGTGAGGCTTTCGAGTAGTTCTCTGGCTGCTTGACTCAGTTTAACGAACAGCACAATGAACTAAGATGCAGTAGAAGAGAAAGGGACATGCAAGATATTAGTAAATTTCTCGGATGGCTGCGTATCCATAACCCTTTCCGACAGAGCAAAGATTTAATGTCTTTATCCTCTGGTCTAGTCGTGACAAGTTCGGGTGTAAACTGCGATGAAGCGTATGATGTAGGAATGAACTGCTTGAAAGACATCGAAGGAAATAATTTTGCAGATGTTAAATTGAAAAGAAAAAATAAAGTTAAAACTATAGGCTCCGTAGTAAGTGGCATAAATGTGAGATCTGAAGAAGTGCCAATTAATCCTGATCAGCTGTTTAATAGGGTTATTTGTATGTCTCAAGGAACAAATAATCTCAAACAATACTTCAACTATGAACTCAGCCCATACCCTTTGTCTTTATTTGAAAACAATAAAATGATAAGAAAGGGAACTAAATCAAGTCCAATGAAAATATTTGAAAAGTGGACAGTTAGCAACGAAGTTTTTGAGAATTTGCCCCCAAAAATATATGTAGTAGATGGAGGGTATCTTTTGCACAGTGTTATTTGGCCTGACAAAGTAACATATAGCAGCATCATAGAGAAGTATGTTGACACTGTAATGAAACGGTATGGGAAAGATTGTCATGTTGTGTTCGATGGGTATCCTGACTATCCCACCACAAAAGGGGTCGAACATATGCGGAGAAGTAAAAAAACATCTCTAGAAATGAAATTCAACGTTAATATGGAGTGCTCTGTGAAGCAAAATGAATTTTTGGCAAATCCAAAAAACAAAAGCCAGCTTATTGAACAGCTCTCTCAAAAGCTTAATAAAGCAAACATTCCAACCATTGTGACGGAGGAAGATGCAGATACTGAAGTGGTCGGAAGAGCAACAGATGTTTCCTAGATTCAAAGTGGGAGGCCTGTAGTTGTTGTCGGACAGGATACTGATCTTTTCGTTCTATTGTTAGGGCTACCACAGTGTCAAAATGTGCGACTATTCTTTCACAAACCCTCTGGCACACCATCAACGTATGACATCAGCAAGATTCATGAAGAGATTGGTGATATGAAGGATGTGATATTATTTTTGCATGCTATCACAGGATGTGATACCACGTCTTATTTATTCGGCAAAGGCAAAATTAACGCGTACAAATTGCTAAGTTCATCAAATGATCTCCGCACAAAAGTTTTACAGTTTTATGAAAAACAGGCAGACAAAAATATTCTCAAAGAGGTAGAAGAGGTTTTTGTCTTGAAACTATATGGATGCACAAGGTCTGCAAGTCTGAATGACAGTAGATATTCAATATACCTTAAAGCTGTTCCAAAAATGTTATTAAAATCCAAATTTAACATGGCATCCCTCCCTCCAACATTTGGTGCTGCTGAACAACACGCCTATCGAACATACTATCAGATTCAAAAATGGATCGGAGATAAGGAAATCAGCGCTACGGACTGGGGATGGATTTTAACTGACAACATGCTGTACCCAGTGCACTCAAAAAAACCACCGGCACCTGAAGAAGTTATAAACTTAGTTTCCTGCAACTGCAAAAAGGCTTGCAAAAATAATTGTAGCTGCTTTAACCCATTGGCCACAAACCCCGACAGCCTGCCGGGTGTGCAACTCAGGTACTTAACCACAAACCCCGGCACGCTGACGGGATAGAGTAGGTCCGCCAAAAAACGGAATACGAGCTCAACAATGACATTTTTGAATAAAATTTTAAATGCCGAACATTCTGTAGATAATTAATCATTCATTTCGAAGAATTGGCAATAAAATGTTTCTTATGTTTTTTCACTGATATTTGTGTTCCAAGTTTTGTATGCTGCCAGCCGCCATTTAATTTCTTCAAAATTGCGAGTGGTTCTAGGCTTTTGGTAGTGACCCTGAACGTCCCTGATTGCTTTGAGGACTATCATACCATTATTTTATTAGTCATTAGTAATATATGCATGTAAAAAACAACAATCATTATTGTTTGATTTATGAATAATATGTTTTTTTGTAACTTTTTTAAATAAAAATGTGAAAAAAAACTTACGAAAAAGGAGAAGGTTATATTTGTATCCTTATTTACACACATTTCAATATATTTTTTTAATTTTATTTTAATGTTTTTCTTTGCCTTAATCGAATATGTAAATAAATTTAAAGAAATTAATTTATTTGAATATATGGTTTAAAAGTTACAATAGATTTAGTACACCAATGCAGGTTTTCAATTTTTGGTACAAAATTAATTCAGTGGTGAAGGCCAATTTTTTTGCTCATTAATTCTGTGGCCAATGGGTTAAAGCATCACTTGATTGCACAGAAATGTGCGGGAGCTGTGGCGGATCATGCAGCAATGTAACTTTGGTTGAAGTCGAGGAAAATGAAGAACTTCTCATGGAAGTTTAGGATATCATAAAATTAAAATACCGCAATTATTTTGTTCTAAAATGACAACTTTAAAAAATATTACATGCATTTTAAAACCAAAAACTATTTAAAATACCTATTTTCGCTGAATACTTATTATTATTTGAAACAAATTTAAAAAGTGAGGAAACTAGGTTTCACCGAGACTCAATTAGTTTTATTTATAGAAAATGCAATAGTGTTCCTTAAAGATAAAAAACACTCTCACTATACAACAATATTTGCAACGCCGCGCCGCACAGTGGGCTGAAAATCGCCTCTCATAGACATAGAGGCTTGAATTTTTAAGGGTATTTTTTTTTGCTGGAAATGGATTCTGCTGATCATTACTATGCTACAAATTTCGTATGAAGTAATTGCGTGTACAAATGAAGGAGTTATAATTTTTTTAAGAAAAATTTGTATGGCACTGACATTAAAAATGAGGATATCTCTGGAATCGTAAGGTTGGCCATTCCATCCTTACACACAGATATACTACTATTTATTTGTATTTTTTTGACATACTTCGTATTGTGGCACAACGTGCGATTTATTTTTTAAAAATCTTCAAAGTTGAAAAATAAAAAAATTTATGTTTATGATTCATTTTAATGCTTAAATGCATTATTATCCTCTTCTACAATATTTATCATGATTACTGATTAATAATCAATGTTGAAGCACCCATTTTCATTAACCCAGCACACATTACTTCGACCAGAACTGTCAAATATGCCAATGATGCCAATATGGTGCAGTAACTCTAGAGTAACTATCGGTTTTCGGAAAGTAAGTACAAAAGTTAAAAGTAACGTACAACAAGCAGTGAAATTGATTGAAAAACGTATTTTGGTAAAATTTAACTATAGTAACGGCCTTTTGTTTTTAACTTTAAAAATAAAAGTTAAACAAAAGGCCGTTAATGTAGTTAAATTTCACCAAAATACGTTTTTCAACAATTTGACTGCTTGTTGTACGTTACTTTTAACTTTTGTACTTACCTACTTTCCGAAACCGATAGTTACTCTAGAGTTACTGCGCCATATTGGCATCATTGGCATATTTGACAGTTCTGGTCGAAGTAATGTACGGAAATGGGTGCTTCAACATAAATTATTAATCAGTAATCATGATAAATATTGTAGAAGAGGATAATAATGCATTTAAGCATTAAAATGAATCATCAACATAAATTTTTTTATTTTTCAACTTTGAAGATTTTTTAAAAATAAATCGCACGTTGTGCCACAATACGAAGTATGTCAAAAAAATACAAATAAATAGTAGTATATCTGTGTGTAAGGATGGAATGGCCAACCTTATGATTCCAGAGATATCCTCATTTTTAATGTCAGTGCCATACAAATTTTTCTTAAAAAAATTATAACTCCTTCATTTGTACACGCAATTGCTTCATATGAAATTTGTAGCATAGTAATGATCAGCAGAATCCATTTCCAGCAAAAAAAAAATACCCTTGAAAATTCAAGCCTCTATGTCTATGAAAGGCGATTTTCAGCCCACTGTGCGCCGGCCGGCCCCACCTCGACCGAACCCGCCATGATAATCTCGCTGGAGCTCCAACAAAGTAAGTACTATTTTATATCATTTTAAAGGTATTAATAGGAGCTACAACTTTTGTCCGAAATATTTTTTCATAAAATGTCGGCGTAAAAAGTTATGTGACAAAAGTAAAATTACTTGCCAAAAAATATACAAATTTTTACCTTATCATACGAATTACAAACAAACGGTAAAAGTTACGACGAAAGTTAACTGGACATTAATTGTAGACAATATTACAGCAAAGAGAATAAAAAAAATTGCCATCCGATATGTTGTTTAGCAATCGAGATAGAAGCGATTTACAAAACCCTTACACTTTTCATGTTTGGGGTGGCACAGGGGGGGAAGCAAGAGGGGTAGGGGTGGGGACTTTTTGTGAAACACTTGTCTAAATGGTAGTAGTCGATGAGGAAAAAATTAGATTTATACTATTTAGTTCCATCTAAAAACACAGGCTGACTGGGCTATTGTTTAAATGGGAAGATTCTGAACAACCCGCGTTATGCAGATGATACAGTACTTCTAACAAGTAACATTGAGGATTTACAACTTTTGCTGAATCAAAGTAGTGAAGACTTGTGAGAATTTTGGGCTAAAACTGACTATAAATAAAACAAAATACATGCTCATAAGCAAAAATAACGCATTGGATGAAAATATTAATATTGCTGGAACAAAACTAGAGAAGGTACAGAATATTGTATACTTGGGCTGCAATATAAATGATAGATGGGATCCTTCAGTTGAAATCAAATGCCGCATTGAGCAAGCTCGTGCAACCTTTATCCGCATGAACAAAATGTTCTGCAGTCATGATCTCAACCTTGGATTACGAATGCGAATGGTCGGATGCTACGTGTTTTCGATATTATTTTATGGAATGGAAGCATGGACGCTTACTGAAGAACTAATTAGGCGACTTGAGGCATTCGAGATGTGGATCTACAGAAGAATACTTAAAATAAACTGGATGGACAGGGTTACAAATGAAGATGTTATGGTTCAGATGAATAAAGATAAGTAATTAAAACTATAAAAATCCGAAAACTTCAATATCTTGGACATGTGATGAGACATCAGAGAAGTATTAGATCCTGCATCTCATAATGCAGGGAAAGATTGCCGGAAGACGGGGCCCTGGAAGAAGGAGAACCTCATGGCTGAAAAGCCTGAGACAGTGGTTTGGCCAGTCTACCGTGGAGCTGTTCCGGGCCGCAGTAAACAAAGTCCGCATAGCCAACGTCCGTTGAACGGACAGGGCACAAGAAGAAGAAGAATTCAATTCCTTTTTTTTAATGTTAATACCGCACAAGAGTTCCAACCACAAAAGTGGGCACGGGTATGAAATGGGGAAGAGGAAGTTTAGGAAATAGCTAGCTGTTAAGATCCAGCGTTGACTGGTTTCGATTCCGACTGATGATCTTCCACTGGGCACTACTAGATTAATCGTGCAGCGAGTATTTGTAACTTTTTTTTAATAACTACAATAAAATAATTTGTTTGAAAACCACTTTATTACATATCTTAACTGTAATGTCCGCGACAATTACAATCTGTATATATTAAAAAAGGTCTCGTTATACGAAAGTTGATTATTTATTATAAGTCAATTATGAAGTAGTACAATGCTTCCTCTAGTGAGGTGAAATGTGGAATGGTGGCGGCCCGGCGGCTCTGTGAGCTCCTGGCTAGCTCCCCTCCACTACCTTGTATTCGGGCGGGATCGGAAGCCTTCGGCTACGTTCGACCCCGGGTAAATGGTACCACAGACACTACATTAACCAAAGGCTTTCTGTTCATCCTGAACCTTCATCAGCCAAGCAATTCTCTTTCTTTTGTGAGATCTCGGGCGAGATCGTCAGATTTGTGTGATTTTCTATGGCTGTTAAATGAATAAATAATCATGCATACTTGCAGGAATTCGTGTTTAAAACGACCTAAACTAAAATACGTGACAGCTCACAGCTGAAATTCTGACATCGGTTAATAGAAAAAGAAAATCACAAGTCTCTGCAAGACCCATGTTGTGAGAGGGAGGAAACACAGAGGCTCGCAAATCGTTCTTGCAACCGTAATCGACATTTCGGAATAACAAGGTTCCATCTGTCGCGGAAACGTCATGCGATAATGAACTATAAAGTAGCTTATTATAAATCTCATTACCGCGACAGATGGAACCTTGTTATTCCAAAGGGTCGAAACGTCAACCGTGTACATATGTTGAGAGCGCGTTTGGCGTGCATCCCAACCGCATGTGAAGAATGAATCAATGGCGGTAGTTCCTCGGAGCATCTTCAATTGTAATACCAGATGAACAAGGAAAGCATACCTACCTGACGCCTGTGCTCTAAAGATTGCAATCCGCTTGTTAAGATAGGGGATAAGATAACTAACTGGACTGAATGTGTTATTTGCCTAAAACAAACGGTATGTATTTATTTTTATTTATTTATTTATTGAAAAAAAAATAAGAAGTACATGAGAAACATAAGCTGCATATCTCACTAGGGCATTCCTGTATCGAGATATGCAGTTTTACATTGTAATTTAAACAAAAAACATACATATGAACTAAATAAAAATATAATTATAAACCTACAAAAAAATATAACAATAAGCACATTAAAGATAACATAACAATAAGCAAATTAGATACTATAACAATAAGCAAATTAAAAAGTACATAATAATATATTAGTTAAGTTATTAAATTTGGATTGTATGAAATATAGCTGAATTCCAGAATGATTTATGATACAAGCGACAACATGGGTAATCCAAAACCATCACTCTCAGTTATTATACATATTTTGACCATTTTCTTGAATAAATGTAATGTACCAATAGTTTTTATTTTTTCATTGAGCATATTATAAAGTAACGGAGCTTTATATGAAAAACTTCTTTGTCCAAAGGATGTTTTGGTATGTACCGGCTGATACATTAAAGAAGAGCCCAATCTAGTGATGCGCACTTGTTGAGATCTTTTCGCAGTGATAATGTTGTTGAAAAATTTACAGAGAGCCTGTATTATGTACAACTGCCTTATTGTCATAATTTTGCTTTCGCTATATAGTAACTGTGATGAATACATAAAACTTTTCTTGAACATTATTTTTAAAATTAATTTTTGTGCAATATTTAAAGGCTCTAGAGTAGTCTTATGGCAAGAACCCCAACAAATAACGTTATATGAAAGCATTGATTGAACAAGAGCATAGTATACAGTTCTTAGTGTAATTTTGTCCAATATATTTCTTAGAGTCTTGAAGATATAGGCTAGCTTTCTTATTTTTTTTGTTAATATGATTGTTCCATTTTAAATTTTTATCAATAATTAAGCCAAGATATTTGATATTGTCTACTCTTTCCAAAGATTGACAATTACACTCCTGTACACAACAATGTATTTTTAAAGAGCGGTCCAAAGATGGTTGATTTACAGAAGAAATACTAAAAGTAATATATTTAGTTTTGCTCATGTTTAAGGTTAACAAGTTTTGATCAAGCCAATTTTTGACTGCCCTTAATCCTGCCTCGCACTTAGCATACGTATCATCCCAAGTATCACCAGCAAACACTAAAACAGTGTCATCTGCAAATACAATTGAAGAACCAGAAAACGGCAGTTTACAGAGGTCATTAATATATAACAAAAATAAAATTGGACCCAGAACACTACCCTGAGGAACACCATATACAATTGATTTGTTTGAACTAATATGATCATTAATCATTACTCTTTGTGTTCTATTTTCAAGATAAGTTCTGAACCAATCTAGAGCTTTATTAACAATACCCATTGAACTGAGTTTTTTAATAGTAAACCGTGGGATACGGTATCAAATGCCTTAGACAAGTCTAAGAAAACAGCCATGGCTTTGCCAGTATCCAGAGCTTCTACGACTGTGGTTATCATTTTTAATGCAGCATCACTAGTTCCCATGTTCTCTCGAAAGCCAAACTGATTATCTGAATATATATGTATACAATCTTGCCGCTGAGAGCTCAGCAACCAATGTCTTGGCTTCATTCTTAATTTATGACGAAAATGCTACAAAATAGATCTATCAGCGGTTGGACCAACTTTTTGCAATTTTTAATCCCCCCCCCCCCCCCCCCCCCCCCCGGTGACCAAAAACCTAAGCAACCCGCCGCTCATTTGTATGGAGCGTGGCATTTTGATGACCCCCCCCCCCCCTAAACGTGTCACGTAGTATGGGTACGTTCCCTTATCGATTCACTAATGAGATAAGAGATTTTTTTGGAGGTTAGAGAACAAAAAACAAAATGGCTTTGAAAAGCGAATGAATTTTTAATATCTATCATCAATCTTCATTGACTAAAACAAAAATTTTGGATCGAAACAAAAATCGTTTGCATCATTACATGGAGCATTTTCTTAACCATACAATATGAAAGTATTACATTTTTTACAATAGCTCCACAGAGGAGGCCAGGAGGAAAACTATTTCCCTCGGAGCCTATGTCATCTTCGGGGATGCTGTGTGGAGGGACTTTTTAAAGAGGATGTTGAGAGGAGAGAATTATTTTCCTCAGGGCCTCCGTGTGGAGCTAATGTAAAAAAAAAATCAATTAAAATTTATTTGCCCACGCCGGGATGCGTATTTACAAAACCTATACCGATTCAGTCGCGGTAACGACAAATTACATTTTATTTATACCTCTATATCGGTTATTTTTTATCACATTGCAAAAACAAAAATTGTTCTAAAATCTAGATAAAATAATCTTTCTGATGTGTATATTAGAAATTAATAATTTTATTTCTAAATATTTAAATTTTAATATTATTCCCATATATTGTAAATATACCTCTATATTGATAATTTTTTATCACTTTGCAAAAACAAAAATTGTTCTAAAATCTAGATAAAATAATCTTTCCAATGTGTATATTAGAAATTAATAATTTTATTTCTAAATATTTAAATTTTGATATTGAAAATTTAAAACGACTGAAACGCGGTAGGGATTGTAAATACGCCGCCGGGATTCGATCCCGCGACCTTCGCATTCCTCCGATAGAATAGATGAAACTAATCAACATAACATTAGATTTTTCTATATTTGAAACATTAGGGAACGTACCCATACTACGTGACACGTTTAGGGGGGGGGGTGGGGTCTTCAAAATGTCACGCTCCATACAAATGAGCGGCGGGTTGCTTAGGATTTTGGTCACCGGGGGGGGGGGGGGTTAAAAATTGCAAAAAAATTGGTCACGTAGTATGGGTACGTTCCCTTACTACGTATTTCTGAAACAGGTATTTCTCGTATTTTAACAGAAGCATTCATTATCATTATCGAGTTGTACGTGAAGTAACAATTATTATGACATCGCCACGGAGAGATAGTCCAGTCAGAGCTCTTCGGTAAATACAGATTAGATTAGGTACTAACACCGATTCTGGCTTGTTCTATCGCGATTAGTTGCTTGTTGCCCGTTGGACTGATTCTTTTAGAAACGTCATCAAACTACAATAATTAACTACATGCCTAGATATTAGAAACGGGGGAGACGGGCCCATAATTAGTACGAAACCGCGCGTGCAAAAGTGTCCAAACAATACGTTCACTCGTACAACCGCAAATCGCATTTACAACTGCATATTCAGAGCTATATTCACTTTTTTTCATTAGCTCCACAAGACGGAGAAGGTCCTGAGGGAAAATCTCCAAGGGCTTACGTCATCTTCCAGGATGTTGTGTAGAGGGTCTTTTTAGTGAAGAAAGGAGGGTAAATATTTGGTTCATACTGGCCCCCAGATTCCTACTCACCCTCATACATTTTTCCTTCTACTTCTTTTCCTTCCTTTCCTAAAAAGACCCTCCACACAGCAAACCCAAATACGACAGTCCCAGTCGGGAATTATTTTTCTCGGGGTCCCTGCGTGGAGCTAATGTAAAAAAAGGGAAAAAATACGAGTGTGCTTTAGACCACACGACTGAAGTAAAACTTCACTAACTTATATCTCCCTCTCAACTTCCGCTCGTCTCGCCCGATCACACTTTTCATAACGCTCTCGTCACGCATTCACCAGCTTACTCCCCAAGTGAAGTGTGCGTAAATAAGTTTTACTTCAATAGATGATAGGGGTTCCATGACAACTCAACGAGGTGGCATTTCAACACACCTTTGAATGGTCATTAAAAGTGATTGATTGGATTACAAATTGTTGAGTTGGCCGATGACACGATATAAGATAAAAGCCTTCATCAAGCATTAGCTTCAGAACAATCGGTGTTTATGAAAAAATGATGTCTACAAAAACTAAAATAACATTCTAGTGTAAATAGCAAAAGTATTAGCATTATCTTGAAAGTCTCCATTAAGTATAATAGTGAATGCTGCGATAACCTTGAACATATTATTCACTATACAAATCTCTGATAATCATCTAGTTCCAAACCAACAAATATTTAATTATGCAATACGACTATTCCCCACACAATCAACCACAGATAGGAGTGTAATAATTATTTAACCTTAAGAGGGTATTACCAGAGACAACCAGAAATATGTCATTTTTAAATCAGATTTTAGACGTATTGATTTTTTTCCACAAAAAATTTCGAAAGATTGTTCTTTTACGTAGCATTCGCATTTTTTTAATTCTGAGAAAAAGTGTTATTTTTAGTATAATAAAGTTATACCATAGGTCGTTGGCAGATTTGTTAAATTTTCAAAAACTATTTTGTATTATACCACACCCATTTCCAAATAATATAATCATGCAGTAAAATAAATCAACACATTATCTGGGTACCGCATGTTTTAGAATTTTAATTTAAATAAAATCATTAAAAAATATATACGTGCATGTGTTTCTTGACGAAAATTGGTGCGTTTGTGCATTTATTTGCGCACTTACAAACTAATATATTTCAGATTTTTTTTACATTCTTATTTAACTTAGACATTATTGAAAAATGATAATTACTTATAATATAAAAATAATTACAAAAAGTACATTATTTTAATAGTTTTATCATCACGCCTTTCAGCATTTTTGGATGTATGTCTAAATTAAAGCAAATTTGGAATGAAACAAAATCGATATTGAGTTAAAATTTTAAAAAGCTGGTACGGAGAATAAATTAATCTTTCTCATTGTAACCGCCTTGCACGATCGTAAAAGAACAACTTTCGACGAAATGTGGATTTTCGGGTAACCGACGAGTTCATCGAAAATCAATTCATCGAAAGCAAATTCATCGAAAATGAGTTCATCGAAAATCAATTCATCGAAAGCAAATTCATCGAAAACGAGTTCATCGGAAATCAATTCATCGAAAGCAAATTCATCGAAAATCAATTCATCGAAAGCAAATTCATCGAAAACGAGTGTATCGGAAATCAATTCATCGAAAATCAATTCATCGAATGATCAATTCATCGAATCGCCAGTTCATCGAAAAACATTTTTTTTGTAGATATTAGAGCTGTCAAAATTAAATACCCAAAAAGGTCTGTTTAACTGAGTTAAATGTGCTTAGCAACTGTCAGTTTCGTAGTGACAATGTAAAATTTATAGGTTATCTCTTCGATTTCCGATTGCCTGATACTGCAAAAAAGGGATATCTAAGGAACGGTGACCAGACAACTCATAATGAAACCAACTCATAAACAACTCAGAAAGGTCATTAAGAGTAATGATAAAAAATATTTAAAAATTGGTTAAATAGGTTAAGTTAAGTTAGGTTAGGTTAGTTTAGGTTGACTAAGAGCTCGTTCACATTGAGCATATAAATATAAAAGATCATAGAACGCCACATATCGCTCTCCATACAATAATATGGTTGATTTATGCGCACATCAACCATAGACAATGCACATCTTACGCCATAACCGGACAACCGCCAAGACCGGTGGGTGACAGATGTTAAGTTCATAGATTCAGTACAAAAAATGCGCACTCCGTGGCCGCTCGCTAATTCAACTGACCCCCTCTCCTACCATAGGAAGAAATATTTTATCTGCGCCGTGTGAACGGCACGAAACATAAGCGCTCGCGGTTCAACAGATACCTGCTAGCGGTTATATTAGATGTCTGAACACCCCTTAATGCTTTTTTAACTTCTCGGTTCGCTCGGCATTTCTCTCAAATATCAACAAAATATATTTTTTCGATGAATTGGCGATTCGATGAATTGATCATTCGATGAATTGATTTTCGATGAATTGGTTTTCGATGAATTTGCGTTCGATGAATTGATTTTCGATGAATTGATTTTCGATGAATTCGTTTTCGATGAACTCGTCGTGAACCGGATTTTCGTCCGCTGGCTGGTTAAACGCTCTTAAGAGAACGACTGCATTATGGAGAATGGAGATAAAGTTCAAGGGGTTAACAATTAGAGCGTAAACAAACTAATAATAATTTATCATTATTCTACAGAAATAGTTGAGATGGAATTGAACTTGGTGTCGTTATGAATGATAAGGTGAAATGGTCTCATACATGAATATGTTAGATAGGTCGTAAGCAGAATAAAATTGTCATTTATGGTGCGTTTATTTTCATTATACATATAATAATTCAAATAAATTTCTGTGGTTTTTGGTCAAAATGTGGTGAGGAGAAATATGGCATTTTCATGTCATGTGTAACTTGACAATATTTGAATTCTACCTATTTTTTTTTTTTTTTAATTGTACAACAGATTTTTATCCAATTACTGTACAATTTTCTCATTTTGACAGTCTTAACACCTAGGAACTCGTAGGAAGATGATTATTATACAAAAAAAATCTTAAGGCTATCTAAAGAAGAGTTATATATATCTAGTGTTTCCGATATTTCGTTCAACAGCACCATTCCTCTTGTGATGCTATGCTGTGCTAGAACTATATTAAATATAAGCGGAAATTATTGCTTGTACAATGATGGAAGACTCGAAACCAGAAGAGGATTGAACCGCGACGCTTTGGTGGGAACCCGACGCTATGGGACACTAGGCCACTAACTTTTTTTTTTTTTACATTAACTCCACACAGGGGGCCCCGAGGAAAATAATTTCCCTCAGGGCATATGTCATCTTTGGGAATGCTGTGTGGGGGTCTTTTTTAAGGGTCGACCGAGATCTCGGTCTCGGCATTCTCGGCTCCAAATTCTACCGATAACTCTGTCTCGGGTCTCGGCCATCGCCGATACCGTTGTAAGTAGGTACGGTATAGGATAATGGGATTCAAATCCACCGCGCGCGTCCACATTTGTCACTTAATGTCAGCGTGTAAGAGAGCTGTCGATTGTGATTGGTCGGCTAGGGTTTGTTAGGGTGTGTTATTTCGATTTAATGTGTTTACTAAGTAGGTATAATATTTTATTGTTGCTGTACTACGAAAAAATAGCGCATTTTCATTTTTTTTTTCAATTTATCTATTCTCGGTCTCGGCCGAGATTTTAATTTATTCTCGGTCTCGGTCTCGGCCGAGAACGAAAAATCTGTCTCGGTCGACCCTTAGTCTTTTTAAGTAAACGGAAGACAGGAAGTTCTGGGAAGGAAAAATGAATGATGGGTGGGTAATTTGGGGTCAGTGTGTCCAGGAGTAGCGGACGTTTGAATCCTGCGGTGCAAGGTAAATGGGTCGAAAGAGTCCGGCCGGGGGATCAAAGGACCTTCCTCAACCGACCTCTCCCGATCCGGCCTGCCACGCAGCAGGTTGGCAGATGCATCCGACGCCAAGATCTTTGGTAAATCTCAAACCATTAACCCGGGCTAAACGTAGCGAACCACTCAGGGTGACCAATGGCATCCGGTGTTGGTTACCAAGAAAAAAAAAGACAATTTTTGCAGTTATCATTCGACTGTCGTTTGGTAAAACCCTTCAAGCCACAAAATGAAAACTTCACAGACGATAAAAACGAATATTTACAAATTCCTAAATAAAAAATAATGGAGTTTATGTGAAAGTGGTTAGGGAACGTACCCATACTACGTGACATGTTCGGGGGGAGGGGTCTTCAAAATACTACGCTTGGTACAAATGAGCGGCGGCGTCCTAAGGTCACCGGGTCACCAGGGGGGAGTTAAAAATTGCAAAAAGTTGGTCACGTAGTATGGGTACGTTCCCTTATTTGTTTTTCGAGATTTTGATGTAAAATATTGCATTTCTATTAGAATAATTTTATTTACGGTTTTCTTGAAAAACCTAAAAAATTTAGTTTTTAGTACCTACCTAAGTATTAAAAATGCCTTAAATCAGCAAAAGATTCTTTAACGTGTTGTCCTTTGAAGACTATTCTGCATGAAACCACTTAGTTTATCCAAACTAAGAACCTAATAACCTATTGTGTGCACGTAAATAGTTGTTTCTTGCAGATATCGTTGAAATGCAGTGTAATTTCCATAATTTGTGCAGAAAATTGCGTCAGTTAGTGAAATAATCAATATAAAAATTTACAATAAGTAGATATTCTAACAATTAACAATTACAAGGCCAGAAAAAAAACTTTGCTTCTTTATCATTTACTATCTCTCTTAATACACTAATGACTAAAGTATCTTACAATGTTCAAACTCCATAGCTTTACGCTTGAATGAATTCCGATAGTAAAATAATATAATAAACACATTAAAAACTTAACGACAGAATGAACCACTACCTATATAAGAAAAATCATGAAAGGACACCCCCTACAACCAGTCAAAAGTGTGAGTCACAATCAATAATTGGGTGAGGATTTACCCCAGGTGAGTAATCAACCCTATAGGACCCCTTAACACGCCCTTACACGTTTGTACAAGGGTAGACTGAAAAGTAATGCGCACATGCTTGTACAGCGCGAACAAAATTACCCTCAGAAGCGCGCCAGGTGGAATATGGAAGTGACATTCCTCGTCCATACTACGCGCAAGTTTGAGGTCGTTCAATTCATCCAGTGGATTTTGAGAAGCGGAAATATGGAGATATGTTTTAGTGTTATGCCAACGTAAGCATAATATTGTTATAGCACATTCATAATATTGTGTCACAATTATTACAGTATAATTAATGTCTATTACGTTTGTTAAGTTTACAACAAATAAAATGCTAGGAAAAGCATCAAATTGAATTTATTTCAATAATTGGGTGAAAATCTCCCCTTTAATATAGGGTAGTTTTTTTTTAATTAGCTCCACACAGGAGGCCTCAGGGCTGTGTCATCTCTGGGGACACTGTTTGGAGGGTCTTTTTACGAAAAGGAGAAGAGGAAGTTCTGGGAAGGAAAAAGGTGTGAGGGTTGGATAGGAATCTGGAGTCAACGTGTCCCGGAGTGATGGACGTATAAATCGATGTGGTGCAAAACGATGAGTCGAGAGTCCGGCTGGAGAGGTCTAGGTCAGGTCTCCCTCAACCAGTCTCACCCGATCCGGCCCACCACGCAAAACGTAGACAAACATCATCCCATGAACCAGGGCACCCCTGCTACAGTGACCAAACGTAGCGAACCACTTGGGGTAACCTATGGCAAAGGTATTGGTTATCCGTGTGCGTGTGTTAACAAACATTATACTTGGTAATTTTTTCTAGCGTCCTTTTTATGAAATATCACCTAAAGGATGCTTGTTAATTTTTTTTATAAGACACTGCACAAGAATTCTAACTGACCGAAGCCAGTTGGACTAAGGCATTCATTGGGGTTGTTAGGCTGAATTGAGAAAAGAAGGTACCTGGACAGTAAACCTAGCTATTATAACCATTTCAAATTACGTTTCGGTACTGAATTGGTGTTTGTTGACAACGGTGTTACTGAGAGAATTTGTCATTGGCATTTTATTTTAAAACTAGCAGACCCGGCCACGCGTTGCTGTGGCTAACGAAACACAACGCCACGCTATTACCCAACCTTTTATAACCAACACCATATGTTAAATCTAATTCAAAACTCCCGCATGCCAGCCCGCGTTTATTATTTCAACCAATTTACAAAAAACCTTGACAAATTATATACCTAAAAACCTTCCTCATGAATCACTCTATCTATTGGTGAAAACCGCGTGAAAATCCGTTGCGTAGTTTAAAAGATCGCGCGCAGACAGCGGCAGCAAATTCATTTTATACTACGTAAAGATAACATTATGAAAATGATATGCTATTTAACCAATGACTAAACAAAATACCTAAGAGAGAATTAACCTAAAAATAAAATTAATGTTATCGAGTTTTTCGTACAATTAATTTGTTTTATTTCAATTTACAAAAAAATCAAATTTAATAATGTAATTATAAAGTTTTGCAAGAATTTCAGTTTTTTTTTTTAATTATTTTGGTTACAGTTGTTTCAGCATCCAAAGTCAAGGTCAAATTGTGGTTAGGCCACAATATACAGACAACTTATTTACATAATTAAAATGTTAGATATTTTTATCTCCTATAAAAGAATGTGATTGCGGGTTATTAGCTTTGACTGATGACTGTCGATATGAAATGAAGCGCACAACACTTTTTATCTATGGTCTTTATCAACATAACAATGCAAAAAGCAACCTCCTGGGGAACTAATCGACATATTGGTCACCAAAAGGTTAAACAAGATACTTGGGTAGGTAGGTACTTGTAAGAAGACAAAAAATGTGGTCATTTAGGTAGGTACCTAGGTTTTAGAATATTGGCAATATAAATCCCATCACTACTGGGTTGGAAAAACGCGGGATTTTTCAAAAAAATATTTGACAGTGGGTGTTTCGGGCTTGTCAATGCAATGTGAAGTATGTTTGTAAACACGTTTTTGGCCCTGAAGAAAATAATTTCCCTCAGGGCCTACGTCACCTTTGGGGATGCTGTGTGCTATGTGAGGGAGTGTCTTTTTGAGGAGAGGAAAGAGTGAACACGGGTCTTGAAAGATAGAAAGAAGTTGGATAACCAACACCCCTGCCATAAGTTACCCCAAGTGGTGCGCTCCGTTTAGGGTTATCTAGTTCTTGGCGACGGATGCTTTTGCCCACTTACTGCGTGACTGGCCGGATCGGGAAAGTCTGGTTGAGGGAGACTTTTTTGAACTCTTAAGCTGGACTTTCTCGACCCATCGCCTTGCACCGCTGTGGGAAAAACAGATTCATACGTCCATCATATACCTACCTTTTATAGATTCATATACCTTTTCCCTTCTAAGAACTTATTCTCCTTCCATTCCTTAAAAAGACCCTCCACACAGACCCAGGTTTTTTTTACTCAGGGCCCCCTGCGTGGAACTAATGTAAAAAAAATGTTTTGATGTCTTAAAAACCTTGAAAAAAATATAGAATGCTTATAAAAGTGCTTTAGGTGCAATCTCCTACTTTTCGGACATGTTTTGATTGTATAATGTGACAAATTAAGTTATTTATAGAAAAAATTTCAATATTTGTACCTGAACTTCACAAAATAAAATACGACATACATTTTGAGGGTGTGATTTTTGCATAAATCAAAACAGGCGGCCGGTAATAAGCAGAAATTTAATGAATGCCCCGTTGGAAGGTGAATCAAATCGTTGTACCAAATTAAAATTATTAATTTGATCAGGTAGGTACACCTACCTACCATAAAATCTAACATTCCTCATAAATTAACATTTCAATGTTATAGGTAGGTTTCTACCTAATAATAATAATAGTAAATTTTTACTATCGACTTGACCTCATTCATAAAATAACATTAAACAAGTTATATATTTAATAATTTTCAGTGTGTAGCACTAAAATAAAACACTAATAGTGTGGCCATGATGTCGTGAAAATTTCACAGGTTCTTCTATGGCTTTAGTTTCAAGGTTAAGACAACTATTTTCAGATAGCAAAATCATTTTAGTATGAGCTATCATAGTCAAAAAATAGACAGGATAGGTAGGTACCTACCTGCCACATTATTTATTCCATAATTTTCATCTGCTCGATAAGAAAAGGATTTGGGAAATTTGACAATAAAGTTTATGTTAATCAGGAAACTAAATATTGAATAAATCATCAGCACATAGGTGGGCGTTACACGTTATAAGCAAAATATAATAATATATAATAGTAAAATAGTGCTGGTTTTCACGAAAACAAGTCTGAAAAACAGCAGGAAAAAACTAAAACATGAATCATTATTTTATATTTCCTCAAAGTGAGCACTCGCTTAGCAATTTATAAAAATATACCTATATGGTAAAACGTTTATCTTTATGTCTGTGGCAGTTCGAAGTGTCAGGTGGTACTTAACTAATACAGTTTTGCACAATAATAATAATACAGGCGATATCAATACAGAATAATTAAAGACTGACGTCCATGTTTCAGAGAATGGAACGAAAGACTGATAACGTGCAAGTATGACAAACTATTTTTATCAAATCGAACGATCGGAATATTGGTTTGAAACTAAAAATAGTATATAATATTTCCACTGTTGAACTGCAAAAATCATCCAGTAAATTACAAATTTAATAGGCTTGTGTTTTTATTGTAAACAAGGAAGATTCTTACCTGCTTGTGTTTGATTTTGTTCGAATTCTGGTATGCATTTTCTAGGGTCGGGTTGGTGGCAGCTTTTTTTGGTCGGGAATTCTTTATTCCAATGGATATTCCAACAGGTGAAAACCAAAATCTGTCGACGAAACATTTACGTCAGATCATAACAGCTAACATTTACACATAACTCATATTTTTATATTTAAAAGATATAAGAGCACTCTCTAGAGCGGCGTTTGAATTAATCAGATATAATTCGGTTACACGCGGTTTCACTCACTTCACCCACAAATTTGTAAATGACAAGCACAAATAATATACATAAAAATTGATCAAAAATACAATATTCACCTATCTAAAACGTGCCGGATTAATAACATAACCAATGCCATTGGCAAGGGATATATTAAATCCGAATAATCCGCATACTGAACTGACTTGTCAGGACCGGGAGCGATGTCGGCCCATGTTGTATTTGGCGGCAACCACACTTTTTCGGACCAAAACGAATCTAATAAATATCGCAGCATTTTGTATAAATGTCACTGCCGACACTTAAACCGCGAAATCTAGCCGAAAACAAACTTATTTAAAAGAATCGCTACGAACGTAAGCCAACTCCCATGTTTGCATCACGTCATGTCCGCGGGTAGAGCAGATTTCTTTTTTAGCACACGCGAACGACCGGCTACACGAATAGAAGGCTAATGTCAAAATTCGTCATTTATTTTATTTCGTTATGATTATCTTTTTGTCATTGCATGTTTATACTTTTGTATATTATGTCATCTTAAATAACGTATCAGATAAATATATTAATATAATAGGCGTCGAATTTATGTGAAAACAAATGAATTTTTATTCAAATAGGGTAATTTTTACACGACTTTACTAAAGAAATCTAGCATACTTATAGCCATCTTATAGCCCATATAGCCAATAGCCATCTTATAGCTCCTCGTCGATGTAACTTGCCAGCACTAATAATAATTGAAAAGTAGCGAGAATATTCATTACTTCGAAACATTTTTTTCTGGCGTAGTCCGTCCGTTGACACCGAATCGAAAAAACGGGAGATCCTGCTCATAAAAGTAAAGAAATGAAAAATAAAGTTGTGGAACTTTTCTGGACAAGTTTTCCCGTTTTTATCGATTCGAACCGCCGAACGACGTTTTTTAATGCCTCTCAAAAATATTATATGCTTTTAACAAAAATTCAAACAACTCAAATTAATAGGTTTTTATCTTAATCTATCGTTCGATCGATTCTTTTCTCAGCAATTTCAGAAATCAGTACTTATTATTATTGTATTTGTGTGCAATATCACAAAATTTTTACTAGCAAAAAGTAAGTACTTAAGTAAAACGTTTATTTTAATAAATTTAAAAAAAAAATTCTCCTTGCACATTGCACATTTTTTAATAAATAAACATTTGAAAACAAGACTGTTCGAAAAAAATTCCACTCTGCATTCAGTTAAACCGTCCATAAGCCCACTTAAGCAATATAAAGTTAACTTCGATGACTAACCATAACAAACCGGCAGGACAAAGAACAAGACCTATATATATATATATATATATTATGATTAAGGTTTTCACGGGTGTAAGATGTAGAACAATTTTCAAAAGCTAAAACTTAAGTGAGTGCAAGTCACTTCCTATGTCTAGAACGAAGTACCCGGGTTGCAGGTGATTGATGGGGAGGCGTCTACTAATATCTACAGGAATTCCAAAAACTGAAAAAATCGAACTAATATCTATGGGAATCAAAGTGTTGACGAATATCTACAGCTCAAACTGTTGATTAATATCTATGAGAACCAAAGTGTTGACGAATATCTACAGTACTGTCAGAGGTTGGATTTTCAATTATGTATAGCATATTGGAATAACGTAATATTGCGTATGCAGTTTAAAAAACTTAATTTATGTAAGTATGTATGTAAAAATCCCTAATATCGGACTATTGGACACATTTAGCTGATTAGTCCAACCTACGCTCTATAGATATTAGTTCAACCTACGCTCTGTAGATATTAATCAACACTCTGAAGTTCGTAGATATTAGTTCAACATATGATCTGTAGATATTCGTCAAACATACGGGCTGTAGATATTAGTATCTGGAGTCCTTGGTGGTGGAGGGGGTGGGGGGCGGGGCTGGCAGTAGATACCTGATTGGTTAAGCTAATTGGAGACACTACTGGTAATTTTTGAAATGCCGTTTTTGGGGGATTTTCATCGATTAAGACTTTCCAGGTGTTGGGAATTCTGATTGAGTCATTTCTAGTATTCATATTATTTTTATGTTTATAAATTTCTATTGCTTCGCGGTAAATTCTTTTTGGTTCATTGTATATGCTAGCTATTGTTGTTGTATTATTAAAATCTATTTTATGACCTTCATTAAGGACGTGTTGAACTATGGATGAAGTTAAGCGTTTATTAGTGACATCTACTTTATGTTCTGCAATTCTACATGATATTTTTCTATTGCAACGTCCAATATACACCTTTTCACATGCCCCACAAGGTATTTTATAAATACCATGTGACTCAAGTGGAATGTGGTCCTTCGGACTTCTTAATAGAGACAAGATTTTATTTTCTGATTTATAGTTTTGATTTTATTGCTTTTGAGGATTCGACTGATTTTATCTGTCGAGCCTTTGATGAACGGGAGAATTGCTATAGAAAGAGGTTTTTCTTCCGTTTCAGGAATAGTTTTTTTGCGTTTATTTATGGATTTGTCTATTAAATATTTGGAGAAGCCGTTTGCTTGAAGAGCCCTACTAAGAAGACCTAGTTCTTCATGAATATGGTCTTTGTCGGCTAGTCGTTTTGACCGGGTAACGAGGGTATTTATAACTGATGACAACTGAGACGGGTTATGATTTGAATTGGCGTTTAAGTATCTATTTGTATGTGTCGGTTTACGATATACGGTATGGCCAAGGCTGCCGTTCTTTTTCTTTTTAACTGAAGAATGGGTCTGACGGTCTTTTTATAGGCAAAAATAGCCTATGTCTGAAATTCTCTAGCCATTCCCCCCCTCCCACCACGGGAAGTAATTTTGAAATTGTAATGTTTTTATTTTTTATGAAGTCGAAATTAGGGGGGGGGGGTAACACCACGTTATCCGCCCCGGGGATTTTAGAATTTACATGAAGGTTTTCTTCCATTAATTAAATGAAAACAAATAACTTTGTAAAAACATCTTTATTTTTATCTTCTAATTCAATAAATAATCTAATGTTCGATATTTTTAATTGATGTAAAATAAATGCAGATTGCCGAGTGCTTTTATAAAGTTGCCAGATGGTTTTGCAAATAGTCGCCACATTCTGAGTTCCGATGTGTTTTTTCGCTACGTCAAGAGTCGCTACTTTCATAGATTTCTAAACACGTGCGGCGAACTGTCAAAATATGAAATATCCCTGAACTGAAAGTCACACTTCAAAATACTTTAAAATGAACCGGTGTTTGTGAAATCTCTCATCTGTGTGAATTGCTGTTGGTGCGAAGAGTTAAGGATCCACATTATAGACAAATGAAGAAACAATATGATTCTGTTTTGTCCTGTCTGTGCTAATATTTTGTTGGTCGAAGAAGCTCACGCTTCACACCTGCGGTATGCCTGTAACACTTGCCCTTACGTGTACAACATAGGAAAGAAAATAAGCAGCAAAACTTATCCTAAACTTAAGGTATGACTGGTATTCTAAATTCTATGCCCTTTTTATACGGTGACGTATTAAAAATACGTTTTATGGTGTCGTTTTTCAATGATATTACGATGCCCAGACTTCCAATGGATTCATCTTGTTCAATATCTAAACGACCACGACCATGTATCGAAGTAGTATTTTCTCTTATTTTTTATGGTGCTTTACCGAAATTACCTTGAATGGCGGTGATGCAACTTTTTGTAATAATTGAATAACGTTCCGCAATTATCCATATATTCCGTAGATATCCGACTCATGTGTACAGTAATGATTTTTACTCTTATCAGTTTCATTTTTTTTATTAGTATTACAATCGCAGTCTTTTTTATACGGTTTTCTCAGTTTTACTCATCTTGAACTCGAGGAAAGCTTCTGGTTAATGTCCGACCGAAACCGAAAACGAATCTTCAGTATCTGTCTACGGCCAAAACCGAAACTTTTTAGACGTGTTAAAAATCTATTGATTACTGAAAATTTACAGACAGTTAATACGTGAATGAAATAAAAGAAACAATAATTGAAGTATGTGATTTTTTATTTATTATTTATGCATTAAACCGCTTACTCGTTAAAATATTTTTTATTCAAACAGTTAGATTTAGCTTTATTATCACGAAAAGTGAGTATTTATGTCGGGGGAGACAAAAAACATGCAAAAAATATGCCTTCAACATATTCATTTTGTTTAAATTAATTCACTTACGCGGTAACGCCTTTTTTAAATGTATTGTTTTTATTGGACATTTCAAAGACAATCAATCAATGCTGCCAATCATAGAAAAATATTATTGCCATGTATAACAAAGTGAATGCATTATTAACAAGTTTGTACCTGTATTTATAACAGAAGAACATGGAAAGAAATGTATTAGAATAATTACACAAACCCGCTAGACAAACCCTGCTTTGCCAAACAAACCATTCAAAACCTGGGATATTTTTTAAAATTATGATGTCGTGCGAGTTGATTTTAGATAATTTATTTTATTAGATTGGTACTTCTGACAAATGTCATATTTTATTGTCTATTAGTTAAAATAGGAATATTCCGTATTGTCCGTGCATCAAACTTCGACAACACGAACGTTCCGTATTATCCGTGAGGTGGCCTAACTGCATATTTACCAAAACAATAATTGAAGTATGTGAAATTTATTTTTATTTTTATTATTGCTATAAAACAAACAAAAATTATAAAAATTAATAAAACATGTTACTAGGTATCTACTTCTTGGAATAAAAATTTGATTAATTTTTGGAGATCGCTGGCAACGGTTAATATGCACTTTTTTTTTAAAAAACCTTTTGATTCACCTTAATTACATTAAAAGGCAACTATTTGCATTGGGGGAAGTGGAAAATATTTCATTCTAAATTTCGATTACGTAAAATTAAAATTAGCTTTCGTCTTGTGAGATTGTACGCCATTAACTATTAGCTCATTCGCTGTCACTTTGGTATGTTGGTATTCCTAATACACTTGAATGTATAACGAACGGCTAGAAGATTTTGAAGGTACAGGGCACTTTCTTTTGAATCACAAACCATGTTACACAAACCTAGCGTAGCCGCTAAACTACTTGAAAACTGGGATGTTTTTCTTGCCTTGACGCGAGTAGGCGTTATAAAGGGGCACTTTCTTTTGTATCACAAACCATGTTAAACAAACCTAGAATTCCCATAAAGTCTGCCACTTTGCTCTAGCATCTTTTCGTACAGTAACAAGAATACCAACATAACAAAATGACATTTGAAAATAATGTTTTTAAATGGACGGTCTCGTTTCACAGAATGAAAGCTAATTTTAATTTTACGTAATCGAAATTTAAAATGAAACATTTTCCACTTCCCCCAATGCAAATAGTTGTCTTTTAATGTAATTAAGGTGAATCAAAAGATTTTTTCAAAAAGAGTGCGTATTAACCATTGCCAGCGATCTCAAAAATTTACCAAAATTTGTTAATAATCAATACTTACATTATAAAGGAAGGACCTCATCAATTGAGTGTTTTAATTTTAACTGCGTTTACAATCACAACATTCTCATTGCAAGTGTTAAATGAAATAAAAAGCAATAATTGTAGTACGTAAATAATAATTATCTATTTTTTTTGATATTACTGCTATAAAACAAACAAAAATTAACAAACATGTCAACTTATTGAAAACAAAACTAAACACTTATGCGCGAGAAATAATACATAAACTCACAACATAATCATGCCGGACCGGCCGGCAAACTCAGCTGATGATGGCGGGTGATACTCGAGCCACGATCTTTTCCGAAGTCAGCCGAACGATGCGCGATCGTTCACGAACGCAGAGTTTCGGTTTCGGCAGATTTCTGCCGAAACTAGATTTAGATAGAACTAGATTTTTTTGCCAAAACCGAAACCGAACCTTCGGTCGGTCACTACTTTTGGTACTGTGGAATTGGTCCTTAATCTAGCCCTTGACATTTTGAAGCTAGGTGCCCTTGTACTTGGCACTTTTTCATTTATACATGTTCGCAAGACAACTATTGTGACGTCCATATATTGGGCATGGCCGCTCGCAACCCAACTTCATTGACGTTCACGTATAATGGGTTAAATATCGTTTGTTCTGTAAACTTTCCCCCTTGATCTCCCTGCCTGGGTATTCAGGCTATCGGGGAAGCAAAACATTTAAATACAATATTCAGCCCATAAATGAATCGAACTACAAGCGGAAAATAATTATAAAATTGATTTTTTTCTTTTTCAGGAATTGGACTTCGTAATGGGAGGAGCAGCTGCCTGGGAAAATGTAGACTCCACTGATGCCGTGTGTCCCAAGTGTTGCAACAAACGAGCCTTCTTCATGCAAATTCAAACCAGATCCGCTGATGAACCAATGACCACATTCTACCGATGTTGCGATAACGTATGTGCTCACAATTGGCGAGACTAAATATTCATAAAAACATAGCAATTGATGAAAGATGAACACCGTCACAACAAATAGACACTTTTGTAAAACATTGAGTTCATTTTTTTATAAAGTTATGTTTTATTCAACTTTAAAAATGGACGTGAATAAAGAAACTCCCATTGTGAAGTGCTCTGATTCGGAAGCTGCAAAAATGGCTGCGAGATTCATAAAGCAAAATGAAGTCATTGCACTTCCAACGGACACCATCTACGGATTGGCTTGTAGTGCTAATTCTACACAAGCAATCAAAAAGTTGTACGAAATCAAAGGACGCGATGAGGCAAAACCCGTTGCTATTTGTGTAAGCACTCTTGAGCAAGTGAGGTTATGGGGACAGGCTCAACATTTACCAAACGAGTTACTCGGTAACTTGCTGCCGGGCCCTGTCACTTTGGTCTTGGAAAAAACACCAATGTTGAATAATCCATATTTGAATCCTCATACAACCAAAATTGGAATAAGGATACCAGATTATAAATTTATTCAGAGGGTTGCCGCAATTAGTGGAATTCCGATTGCATTGACCAGTGCCAATTTAAGCAACGAACCCTCGAGTTTGAGTGTTATAGAATTTGAATGCATGTATTCAAAATTGGGGGTTGTTTTTGATGGAGGCTTGCTCGGGAAAGGGAAACAAGATGAAAGAGCTGGTTCTACAGTAGTTGACTTATCAAAAGTTGGATTTTATACAATTTTAAGAGATGGTGTTGCATACGAACGGACGAAACAGTTATTGGAAAGTTTTAGTATTTATAAAGACTCATTTTAGTGATTTATCGTGATGATAGAATTTAAGATTTGAGTACAATAAAACTTCCCGGTATGTAATTTTACTTTCTCAGGATAAAATTTTCTTGTGTTAGAATAAAATTATTTGTTTTATTGTAGATCTGTTTCCTATAAACTTTATGAAGAAATTTTTTTGCTATATTTTTATTTATTTATTTATTAGAGATAATATATTACAAAATTATTACATAAAATTTATAATACATTACTCCCAATGAGTTTAATAAAACTCATTTCGGGAAGGACAACATTATACATCTAAAGGAAAATTATTTTTACATAAGAACACGGAAATCAATGAACAATACATAGATTTTTAAATGGACTAGACACACTTGATACAGGTAATTGAAGAATATATAAGAGTTACAAAGGAAGACAGATAAACTCGTCACTGGTTAATAAAGTTGCTGAGAAAATATCCTTTTAGAGCCTTTGCCAATATTTTTTTGTTTGATACTGGTAGTTTAGGACATTAGGTAATGCGTATGTGCGATGTATTGTAAGGAGTTAATTCCAAATTTAGTTGTGTGTGTAGATGACGATAGGTGTATTTGATTTTGTGATTGTGTTTTGTGCTGGTGTATATCGGAATTAAAGGCTGATTTAGTGTTGGTGTGTTGAATTATTTGCAGGATGGCAGTGGTGATGCTATATTTTGGCAGAATGGTAAAAGGTAGAATTTGTGTCAGTGAGTATATGTCTTTGACATGCGTATCCCATGGTAGATGGTATATATTTCTTATGGCTCTATTTTGGATTACTTGTATTTCAGATATTTGTTTCTTAGTAATGGTGCCCCAGATACTAACCAGATAACTTAGGTGAGAGTGGATCAGAGCATAATATGTGGCACGCAGTAAAGCTATGGGGAGCACATCTTGAAGTCGATAGAGTACACCAGTTATCGGGGAAATTTTGGATTTAACATATTCAACATGGGAGTTCCACGATAGGTTAGAATCTATTAATAACCCTAAATATTTCGTTACTTGGACATTTTGGAGCTTTTCATTTCCAAGAGTAATATTCATTGTCATGTAATCTTTTTTCCCGAAAGTGAGGTAGTGAGTTTTTTTGACATTGAGACTTATTTTATTTATCCGCAACCATTTAGCTAGCTTTGCGAGATCTTTATTCATTAGTGATTCAAGTTCCCTCAGATTTTTACAACGATAATAAATCACAGTATCATCAGCGTAAAGTTTTCCCAAGATGCCGCATTTAGTTATATCATTGACGTATAGTAAGAAAAGTAGGGGTCCTAGAATCGAGCCCTGTGGCACTCCACATGTGATTTTTCCAAAGCATAGAAGGTATCGCATCAATTACACGCCGTGATGATGGACACTAGAAGTGTGTCGATTCACTAATTTTAGGGAATCGATTCCGGAACCAGGATCAGCTGCGTGGAGTCGATTCACTTGGCTCGTTCCTTTGATTCCGGCGATTCCCCCGAGTCCAGTGGAATCAAACTCATTGTGTAGCTCCGCCGGAGTCATTGAATCAGCCGGAGCCAAACTCATTTTGACTCCAGCTGATTTCAATAGCTGGGCTCGTCGAACCCGTGGAATGGTGGAACATCACGAAGTTGGGGAGTCATAATAGTAGGAGTTGTGAACGAACTTTACTTCAGTTTATTTATCTGGAATTGGAAACACGACGTTTCGAGTAATGTTTGCTAATCATCAAACACTGAAACAGTGATTTATTCCTGACCTAAAAATAAATGCTGTCCATTATAATATTATGTTACAATGCCATTTGGTGTTTTTAACAAAAATAGCCATTCATGACTGAATTTCCAGTGAATTGGTTATTACCGGTACGATGTATGAATGTGAATGTGCCAAGATCGAGTTGTTTGGTTGTCCATCCTCTCTGCCTACCCCTGTGGAGAAACGGCGCGATGGTTAGTTAGCTAGTTATTTTGTGTTTAAAAATGATCTTCATAAAACTAGTAATGCCGGAAGGTAAATTTGCTCCGTGCAAAACAACAAAAGGTAAAAAGCAATGCTCCTTGCAATCTTTTGACTATGAGATAATGCAATTTCTTTTTTAAAAATGTTTTCGTGACCGGTTAGAGCGATACACTGTGCCCCTGCCCGCGCCGTGGACCTCTTCCCGTGAGTGGCTCCTGTACTCTCACTCGTTCCCGAGTGAGAAAGTACGAGCGACTACGGAATCGATTTATTACATTTTGCAAACTCGGAGCGAATCAAACGCATTCGGACTCGAAATCATTGAATTCGTTCCGGCCGGAACGACACACTTCGAATGGACACTAACGCTATCTGAAACTCTTGCTAAAGAAGGAGGTAGCGCAACAAGGCATAACACCCCAAAAATAATTAACAAATACTTTTAGCCGTGAAAATCTAAAATCATGTCCAATGCCAAATGTGTTTCATTATTTGGTTTCAATCTTTGGTACTAGTAAGGGGCATACATTAATTACGTGAGCTCAAAAGGGGGGGAGTCCAGCGAAATCTCACGTTACTTGAAAAGAATATACGAAGTGGCCCAAATTTATCTCACCAAGGGGGGGGAGGGGTCTAGATTGGAAGAAAAACTGTTCACGTAATTAATGTATGCCCCCTAATATTATATTATGAAAGATATTGAAAAGGTAACATGATAACTATTTTAAGAAAACTTTGAAAAAAAATAATTTGTAAAACATGAAGAGTCCTATCATCCACATGTGAATGGACATTTGCGCACAAATGTCCAGCAACGAAAAAGCCTAACAACGGTTCTGCTTCCACACTAAGGCCTAAGCTACACAAGCGGTTCTCCCGCCGCGGGAAACCGCTCGAGAAAGCTGGCGACTCATATCAAACTACACGGGTAGAGGTTTCCCGCCATGCTACACAGCGGTTCTACCGCCGCGGGAAACCGCCTGATCCTTACGCAATCGCGGGAAACCGCCCGTGTAGTTTGAATATGGCGGGTACCCGCAGCGGGAGAACCGCTGCATGTGGTGGGCGAATATCTCCCGCGGCGGGAGAACCGCTCGTGTAGTTTGCGCCATACAACGCTCATAGTAAATTGTGTCTGCTGCGGTTTCCTGCGGCGGGAGAACCGCTCTTGTAGTTTGCGCCTAAGGCACAGCAATCACATAATAAAATTAATACATTTTTATTAAATTCCTTACACAATTATAAAATTTTAGTTCAGTACATAATAAGAAATTACGCAGTATAATAATTGCCAAGAAAGGATATTTTAAAAAAACAAATTTCAATAAAATATACCAACTAAAAAATAAATTTAGGCAATGGTGAAGATTGCATCAATGAGAAGAGACTTTTTCAAGAATAAATAAAATTTACCTAATCTCGGAAGAGATTCGGTTCAGGAGCAATATACTCCTCCCCACCGGGAGAACCCTTGGCAAGTTGGTTCTACAGGTAGGAAGATAGAATAATCTATGATGAAGCTGTCTGAATCACAGAGACCCAGGCGCTCCAAAACAGCCGAGTTCCGTTTCCGACATGAGGGAGCACCCCACCTCATAAGGATTCCAGATACCCCAACCACCGTTCTTCCTTGCGCTGGCCCAACTCATTGCCTAGGTAGGCTGTTGGGGTCGGCTCTTCTCATTCTCAGGTTGTAATTTCTTCTGTTTTGAGTATCGCCTTCATCCAGGCCGTTTCTCTGAAGTATTTTGGAGCATTGAGTCATCCAGGAGTTCTTCGGTCTTCCTCTGGATGACTGTCGAAGAAGCTCCATAGACATTGCCTGCTTCACTCTGTGGTCTGATGGTCTCCGTCTTATGTGCCCATACCATCTCAACTGTCGTTCCTCCAGCTTACTGTTTATGTCGGTGACACCCAGGCTACGACGAATGCATGAAGATAGCCCAACCACTGCGGTCTCATAAAATCTCAGTATAAAGAACGGGTATCCCGAAAACTAGTAGCAGTTCCTGTTTTGGTTTTTATTGAAATGAGAAAGTGAAAGTCGTTTTTGGAAAAAGAAATCAGCCAGATTCCCCTCTCCTACCCCCACCCCCTCTCCCCCACAGCCACTGTACTTAATATAACAGCGACATATCATTGGTACCAATTATTGTATTAATTTCTATAACTTTGTAAATATTTCCCATTATGTAATAATGTACTGTTTGTTTCTGCAAAATAAAAATAAAAAATAAAATAAAATATGTTGTTTTACCTATTATTATTAAGAAGCACTGTAGGAGTAATTTTAAGAAAATGCCCCCCACGTTCTCCACATCACCCATCCCTATGGCCCCTCCACCACTCCCCCTCCTCTCCATTGCACTCTGCCTCCACGGAGTGTTTTCATTTGAGTGGAAAGCATTTTTTATTGTCTTTTCACAACAAAATTGCAGATTTTTTTAATGATTCATATATAGAATTTTTTTTAGTAAGAATCCAAAATTTCAGGTGGTAAGTTGCCACAGAGCCTGAGAAAACGGCTTTTGAAGTTCATTCTTGCGTTACGACCGTAAACAATAATGATTTTTCCAAAAAATGCATCTTTTAGTAGATTTGTTTTAGTTGATTCCTGTATGAACCGTAGTTTTTAGGTAGAATCCAAAATTTCAGTAGGTTCGGTGCCATAGAGCCTGAGAAAAGGTCTATTGAAGTTCGACAAAAGCCTTGCAATATGCCCGTTAAAAGAATGATTTTTCCACAAACGATACTGTTAGCAGATTTTTTCATTGATAACTGTAATTTTGGATTCTTTCTAAAGAAATTTTTTAGAAAAAATCCAAAATTACACCGTTCGGTGCCATAGAGCTTGAGGAAACGTCTAATGAAGGTCGACCCTAAGTCTTACGTTACGCCCGATGAAATAAAGATTTTTCCACAAATGCTTCTTTTAGCAGATTTTTTAGTTGATTCCTATGAAGACTTAAGTTTTAGGTAGAATCCAAAATTTCAGACGGTTCGTCGGTATAGGGCCCGTAAAAAGGACTTTTAAAATCCGACCCCGAGCCTTATATTAAACCCGCGAAAAAAGTAATTTTCTGAAAATGCTACTTATTGCTGATTTTTTGATTGAAAAAGATGATCACCCCACGGGTGATAGAAACTGTCCTGCACAGCGAGCCGCTATTGATATACAAGTCAGGATGACCGATTATGGTCGTCCTTGATCCTCCTTTCAAGTTTGGGTATGTTATATATTTCTTTTTTTATTGTTTCTTATTGTGATCTTTCTGTGTATCACTTTTTTTATTTAAATTTAATTTTTGTGTGAAAAGAAATTTTTAGTATTTTTATCTTATTTTTTCTTTTATTGTGATATCGCTGTGTATCATTCTAGTTATATTGATTTTGGTTGAGCAAAGTTCCTAGAACTTTATATATTTTGTATTGTCTACTCCACCTCAGTCTCTGTATCTTTCAGGTGACTTTACTTGTAATCTTAATATTTTTACAGTTATTATTTTTCCATTGTTTTGAGTGATGGCATTGTTTTTTCTTATATTTTTCTGTAAAGTTTTATAAAATAATATTAATCATACTCTCTGTATTTATCTCATTTTATGTTCATCATTCATTACACTAACCCATCACCTCATTTTCAGACTAACTCCTGTTTTACAGGGACATTTGAGGGTTTAGCTTCGTGCATTATAAGTAGCTTCGTTTATTAAAAAAAATTAGAGTCCTTGTGAGAGCCCTGAAGGAGTAACCATCTGTTACTTATACCAGGGCGGGAAAGCGGTTGGATTACCTCAAGTGATTTTTTGATTGATAAAGACGGTAGTAAGAATCCAAAATTTCAGTCGGTTCGGCGGCACAGGACCTTAGAAAATAACATTTAAAGTTCGACCCCACATCTTACTTTTGGCACTTAAAAATGATGATGTACCTAGGGAACGTACCCATACTACGTGACCAACTTTTTGCAATTTTTAACCCCCCCCCCCCCCCCGGTGACCAAAATCCTAAGCAACCCGCCGCTCATTTGTATGGAGCGTGACATTTTGAAGACCCCCCCCCCCCCCTAAACGTGTCACGTAGTATGGGTACGTTCCCCTACTGCTGTGCCACTTCACTGAATTCCACCATAAAATCAATGAACATCTAAACCCTCCAGAATTGGGGATAAATTGATAAGAAAAACTTTTAAAATGCACTATTTCCTGATTTATTGTTTTTGAAAATAATTTTCTCATCGTTATCTGATACAAAGTGTTAAGTAAATTATTTTTTTTTGCCTATAACCGTGTTCTGTGTATATTTACCGAAACTTGCCTTACCTAAATATGATTGTAAATTCTTAAAAGTTGTGGAGTTTTTACGTATAATAGCTAAGAAGTGAAAATAGGGATATATCTAATTTATCCAAAAAAAATTTTTTTGCACTTATTATTTACGATTCTTTTGAACTGCGTATTGCCATGATCGAAATGAGTAACCATTGAGTAACTGCCATAAATTGGATTAAAAATGTTTTTAATTCATAGATAAAGCGTACAGCTGTCAACGTCAGTTTATGCTCAAATTTTTTACGATCTCGGAGGTTAACATACATTATGTAAAGTGAGTTTTTATTATAATCTAATAAACCAGTGTGAGGAATTTCACTGAACAGTTACTAAACAGCACCATAGTTCTTCGTATTATTTATATACACGAATGAATGTTGTTTCCCGGAGTAGTAAAATCGATCCTTATCGGAGTGCCAATAGGCATAACATTCCTCGATACCGTTGGCTATGTAGCCCGCGTAGAGGGTATTTCGATGCAGCCAGCTTTAAACCCCGATGCAGAGGTGACGGACTATGTATTCTTGTCAAGATGGTCGGTCAGAAATTATGATATCAGACGCGGCGACATTGTTTCGCTTGTATCACCCAAAGACCCGAGTCAGAAGATAATAAAGAGAGTTGTCGGGCTTCAAGGAGACGTTGTGAACACTCTAGGATATAAGCGACCGTACGTGAAGGTTCCTGATGGATTCTGCTGGGTGGAAGGAGACCACACCGGCCACACTCTCGACAGCAACTCCTTTGGACCAGTTTCGCTTGGCCTGGTTACAGCTAAAGCATCTCTAATCGTCTGGCCTCCAAATAGATGGCAATGCATTAAAGCCATGCTCCCCGCCGAACGAACTCCCGCTAAAGTCACTTTATAACACGAACAGCGATTTAATTTATTGAATCAATATAATACAATATAAAATATTAGCGATGTTGGAATCTCTACACTTGTAATTATTACCTCAACTTTATTGTACCTATTTCATTTTGAGTTAATTTTTTTATATTGGTGTATACTCTAATGGAACATTATCCTCGTAGGAATGCTTCTATTGTTTTAGATTCTAATATTCTCATTATCATTTCATATATCATCAATCATCATTAAATTATCAACTATGTTTTTGTCCAGGTTGACACAAAAACTGACGAATTTTGACATTCGTTAGGTTCAAGAAAATGAATGTTTATAATTTATCAAAGATAATATTTTTTGGGTAAATTTTTGAGATCGCTGGCAATGGTTAATACTTTTTTTGAAAAAATCTTTTGATTCACCTTAATTACATTAAAAGACAACTATTTGCATTGGGGGAAGTGGAAAATATTTCATTCTAAATTTCGATTACGTAAAATTAAAATTAGCTTTCATTCTGTGAAACGAGACCGTCCATTTTCAAACATTATTTTCAAATGTCATTTTGTTATGTTGGTATTCTTGTTACTGTACGAAAAGATGCTAGAGCAAAGCGTAGCAGACTTCATGGGAATTCTAGGTTTGTGTAACATGGTTTGTGATACAAAAGAAAGTGCCCCTTTATAACGCCTACTCTCTTCAAGGCAAGAAAAACATCCCAGTTTTCAAGTAGTTTAGCGGCTACGCTAGGTTTGTGTAACATGGTTTGTGATTCAAAAGAAAGTGCCCCGTACCTTCAAAATCTTCTAGCCGTTCGTTATACATTCAACTGTATCAGGAATACCAATATACCAAAGTGACAATGAGCTAATAGCTAATGGCGTACAATCTCACAAGACGAAAGCTAATTTTAATTTTACGTAATCGAAATTTAGAATGAAATATTTTCCACTTCCCCCAATGCAAATAGTTGCCTTTTAATGTAATTAAGGTGAATCAAAAGGTTTTTTCAAAAAAAGTGCATATTAACCGTTGCCAGCGATCTCCAAAAATTAATATTTTTTGTCCTAAATAACAATAACTTAAAGCCATGTAGGTAATAATAACTATTATTGTTATAGAATTAGCTGGATAAGAAGCTCTTATAGCAACCAAATGCAATTGGTGCCACTTATCTAATTTATTTCAATTCTTAGATATTTACAAATGATAAGGAATACAATATTTCTGGAATGATTGATTATTTTCAAACACGAGGCTATTTATGATAACCACCTGATGACTACTGTATGAAAAGCAACTGGTTATGATGCTGTTGTCGTATTCACCTCAAGAAATAAAATTATTATTGAAGAAACACATGCATCTGCGACATGAACCTTTTCTTTAGTATTTTGCCAGAAGAATGACTAAAGGTTGTGTAAAAACTGTCTAAATCCTACATTGCAGTGTGTCGCATATATGTAATTGCTTGGCACCATAGCAAATTGAAAAAAGGGTGATACGGCATGGAAGCGTGCCAACTGTCACAGAGCTATGACATATAAAATTATTTATTTGGTGTGTGGATTAAAACAATGGCAGGGCGCCGCTGTGTTTAGATGCAATTTGCAGTAATATTGGTACACAATGTTGTGTGCGCGCTTTCATTAAAATAATGGTTCATGGTACGTCTCACTTATTTCTATTATCTATGCTAGGCACTGACATTGCTTCTAGTAGCAGGGCATCTTGTTCAAATTAAAAAATATCTTTTTACCATGCCCATTCATGTTCAATGTTTTATGCTCATTCGAACATGTCCCTACGTGTGTACCGTTTCCCTTAATGCTTTTTTTTCTATATCGAGTCAACGACTCAATGCAAAAAAGATTCAAGGTCCGTATTCTTGTTGTTCGTCAGAAATTCGGTTAAGCATGACTCAAAGTGTAGACAACGCATCGAACACGTTAGTCGCCCATCTTGAGTCCGATGCGCTTGTTGTCCTTGTCATTGAAGAACAAAAATGGATATTTTGAGTTATCTCACGATTTATTTGATATTGAAAATTTGGTTAATTGATATCGTGAATGCTGCTCGACACGAGACGTGCGCCTCTCGAGTGTGAGCATGCAACGACGAGCCTAGTTCCAAGTCAATATGTTCGATGGAGCCAAACCGTCGAACATGAACAGGCATTGGTTCGGTAACTAAGATTGAACAAGTTTTAAGGAAGTTTCTATTCATCGAAACGCCCCGATATATTAGCAAAGGAATGATATTAGTATTTCTTTATTTATTTCACAATATTAATGCTCTGTTTATATCGGGACTCACCGATGTACAGAGCCTTCCGAAAATTAAAGCAAAATCACGCAATCTGTGATTTAAAACACACACAAAATGTGTATTCACAAAATCTATACTAGCAATGCCACTAGCTGCAAATGTATATGGGTCGGACTCTAAGAAATTAAGTTCTCAACAAGATGAGCAGCTCTAAAGGGAATAATTTGATAATTTATTGTCTTTAACTTGGCCGAAAATTAAATATAGGAATAAATCAATTGTTCAATAAACAAGTAGGTATTCTACAATATATGTAGATTTATGAATGTAATAATAAATTTATTTGTGTATGAATCTATGTAAAATTCAAAGTTCAGGTACCTCCAACTGAACTTTATTCTGTATTGATGTGTATAATAGATTTGTTTTGATGTAGCCATATTGTGAAATAAAAGAAGTACATAACTTTATTATGAATATGTACATAGGTACAAATATCCTCTAATTCAGTGATGATCAACCTTTTTAGCCAGATGGCCAATTTTCCGTGTTCATTTTGTTCGCTGGCTGCAGGGAATACCTACAGCTTCATATTGTTAAATTTGAGATCGGCGGTGTAGCAAACCTATTTGTATTTTCTAAAATGATAATTTTTTATTAAAGCATCTATTATTGCAGATGAAAGTTCTACATCACCAAAGCTAAACCATTCATTGTTTTTTATCATTCTGAAATTTTAAAGAACATATTTCTGCTTGCAATTTTGGTAACTGTTGATTTTGTTGTTCGAAAAGTTAAACAAAATTTAATCAAGAAAAGGTATTTTACTATTTTATAAACCTTTAACGTGCATTAATTGATCTCAACAAGAAAACTGCTGCTGTAAAAGGAGATTTTTTTTTCTACGTTTAATGTCATGACGAAATTTTGTCTTCTTATTATTTTAAGCGGCTGATTCAAAATTTTAATAAAAGGCTGCAGTTTTCTGACTTTTTTTCCTTTTGTAAAACAAGAAACATTTGAACAGTCTTTTCGGCAATTTTTTTATTTTATTTATCCAAGTTGTAAGTACAAAAGACTCGCAGGCCGCATGTGTTCTTGGAGCCGCAGGTTGCTCATCACTGCTCTAAAATGAACAAAACAACATGATACTGTGATGTTTGTTTGCAATTAATTTATATTATAATTTAAAATCTGCTCCATATAAACAAAAAAAGAAATATAAACTATACCTACTATTTTTTTACTTCAAGAAAATCATTGATTGTCTTTTATTTTGTTATTAAAAATTAAATTGATTTTTGGATGGTATTTTACTGATAGGTAACTAATTAAATTTATTCAAAACTTAAATTATTATACTATAATTTTTAATGAGCAGTTAGTTTAAACAAATTATTGACAAATATCCAAATATATATGCAGACAAATATTTCCCATAATGATCGACACCAATCAGAATCGAAAGTTTGCTTGAAATGACTTTAACTATGTTTGGTGTCCAGATCTGAACCTTTCTCATCCCTGCTTTTTTCCCTTGCTATCACCACTCCCTTCAACATATACCAATTGGAGATGTCAGTCTCACTAGCTCCAAACAGTTGGGATTCTTGTGTGGAACATATTTATGTTTAAAAAATGTACTACTATGACACTAAAAACACTAAAGTACAAGTAAAATTTTATTTTCCTACAAAATATTTTTTTATAATTAAACTCGCTAATGAATATTTTATTTTTATAATTTTCCCTAGTCCCCCCCCCTCTATAGCATGCTAGCACCTATATAAGTACCTATTTTATTATTTTTAGTAAGTGTTTACCCAACCCAGAACTTTTTTCCAAGTTGAGGGCAATTCTCCCAAATCCTGCCACAACACGATTAATTTTGTCTAAAAAAACTATATATATCTACTATATTATTATAGTCATGTGTATTTATAATTTTGCAAAATGCACCTAATTTGCAGAAATGGGTGAATTAATTTTTGGGCGGGCGCGGCTAATCTCTGAGATGAAGTTTTTAGTTTTTATTGTGCGCAGAAGAGGGCGTTTGGAGTACGAAGTAAGTGGGGTTAGTAGCTTCCCCCCTCCTCGCCTTCCACACCTTGGCACCTTTGTCATATTTTTAGTAGCCTTCAGGTCTTCGTGGAGGACGCTTTAATCTCGTAGATGAGCTGCGCCCGATCATCTAAGTTTACTAATTATTGGAATTATGGGGAAGAATTATGGGGTGAAGACGGTTTTGGTGTTGAATATTTTCGTCTCGCAATGAATTTGAAAAGATTCAAATTCCTTATCAGGTGCACTCGCTTTGACGATATAAATGCAAGGGACATGAGAAAAAAATACGATAAACTTGCACCAGTCCGTGAAATTTTTGACTTATTTGTGGCAAACTGTCAGAATAGTTGTTCATTGGGAAAAAACTTTACTATAGATGAAAAGTTGGAAGGTTTCCTATGTAGAAAATGGAAAATGTAAAAAAAAAATATTGTTCTTGAGAAATATAGTAAATATCTTGATTAAATAAATGGTTTTGTAAGTTTTCCCAAAAATCAATCTCACAGATGAGGCGCGCCCGACTGTGTGAAGATTAGTACCGCGCCCGCCCAAAGGTTAATAATTGTTTTACATATTTTTTTGTATTGGGTGACGTTTGGGTCAAAATTTTCCACATATTTAGTTTCCTTTATTTTAATTAAAATAAAGTAAAGCAGTTAGGTAGAAATTATTGTCACAAATAACAATCTGAATCATTTGTAGTTATTAAATGATATTAACGTTGACGCTAAAAATCTAGAAAAAATTGTAAAAATTAATAAACCAAGCTAGACTGAATGAGTTGTTATTGTTGTTATTTATTTTCTAATATGTAACTCCTTGTATTCAATATAATAATCAAAATATTGTTTTCATTTTACATAATTTAAAAAAGGTGGAGCCTTTTCGAATTATGTTTTAAATGAACATTGTAATGATCGTATTCATTGTCTGGATATTGGACAATGGTGAAATAGTTTTAATAAATTTAATTTTAAATCGAATGTTGTTTTATTTTGTGCATCTTTTTTCACATCAGCTTTAAATTTGTTTTTTTTTTATTTTTATTTTAACTTTATGAGTAAAACCTCAAATTGTAATATTCAATTAAATGAAGACAATATAAGCGAAACTCAACCGAAAATCTGAAAACAGAAAAATCAGAAAAAGATATTGACACCTCTGGGACTTGAACCCAGGACCTCTTGCTTTCCGGGCAAACGCGCTAACCACTGCGCCACGGTGCCGATATCAAATTCGGTCACTTTTAACTGTATCATACCTCGACCAAGAACCACCCACATTATCTTCATTTTCTTAACGCATATATTATTGGCTACTATCTTTATGTATGATTGCCAAGTCCCAGAGGTGTCAATATCTTTTTCTGATTTTTCTGTTTTCAGATTTTCGGTTGAGTTTCGTTTATATTGTCTTCATTTAATTAAATATTACAATTTGAGGTTTTACTCGTAAAGTTAAAATAAAAATAAAATATTCATCCTAGACTTGCAGAAAAGTCAATAGATGTCGCAGAGTCGCTATCTAGAGAGCATTTAGTTCGGGTTTGAATCTTGCAATCATACATAAAGATAGTAGCCAATAATATATGCGTTAAGAAAATGAAGATAATGTGGGTGGTTCTTAGTCGAGGTATGATACAGTTAAAAGTGACCGAATTTGATATCGGCACCGTGGCGCAGTGGTTAGCGTGTTTGCCCGGAAAGCAAGAGGTCCTGGGTTCAAGTCCCAGAGGTGTCAATATCTTTTTCTGATTTTTCTGTTTTCAGATTTTCGGTTGAGTTTTGCTTATATTGTCTTCATTTAATTAAATTTAAATTTGTTTGTTAAATACATGATGACTTCTGTAGTTCAGAGATCTGCCGTTACACCGCACGCAGGCTGCACGTTCGGGGGGCGGCAAATGTGGTGATCTCGTCATGTTCAAACTCATTCTCATTAACATGTACAGCAGTGGTCCCCGAGCCGTGGACCGGTACCGGTCCATGAATCAAATGATACCGGGCCGCCAAAGGCCCTGCTTAAAATCAAAATTATGTAAAAAATATTGAACACACCAAATCTCTGTGCTAGAGAAGATCTGGAGATTGCAAATGACGGCGGCCTCGAAACTAGGCTCGAGAAAACAATTTTGCCGGTGTTTTGGATTAAATAGCCGAATATTCTGAGATTGCCACCTTCTTCTTCGATGGCGCTACAGCCCATATCGAGCTTTGGCCTCCTGCAACAGTCGCCTCCAACTCCTCCTGTCCTCAGCGGCTGACTTCCAATTTGGTACCTGGAGAAGCTGTGCTGCATCCCCTCTTACTTCGTCTTCCCACCTCAATCTGGGTCTTCCCACTTTTCTCTTTCCACCTGGATGTCCAGTCAAAATTCTTTTTGGGACGCGTGTATCCGGCATTCTCTGTACATGCTCATATGTGTTGAGATGCTAGGTGCCTTATATATATCATACAATTCTGTATTGTGCCGGATGCGCCACCCACATTCTCTTTCACGGGTCCACTTATTCTTCTCAGCACTTTTCTTTCAAAAGTATCCAGCATTTCAGCCATCTTTGCCGTCAGTGTCAGCGCCTCACATCCATATGCCAATACAGTTCTAACAATGGTCTTATATATCCTGCCACCACACCACTTAAATCCCTATTGCCATTTCCGACAAACTATCTGTGTGAAGCAGGCTTTTCTGCAGCAACCAAAACCAAACAATGGAATAAATTGGACGTAAGCAACACACTTCGGGTATCATTGCCTCTTATTTATTTATTTATTTATTAAATTTCAAATTCTCCAAAACAGAGCAATGCGAATAATACTCCGAAGAAATAGATTTTCAAAAATAATTAAAATGTTAAAGGAACTTAATTGGTTAACAGTGAAACAAATACTGACCTTGAACACGTTGATATTTATTCACAAAATATTAAACAACATGTTACCAAAATACTTCACAAATAAAATCGTATACAATAAGGACATTCACAGACATTACACAAGGACTTGCAAGGAAATAAGATTAAACAAAAAGGACAAAACGAATACGCAAAACAGTCTGCTGTACAAAGGAATTAAGTTATATAACACACTACCAGAAACTCTTAAGTCCTCACCAATTGAAAAGTTCAAGATGGATTGTAGGAGCTACATAAAACAAAAACAAAAAGTTTTGTGATTTCAAAAAATTTGGTGAATTTAAAATATTATAATTAAAAAAAAAAACTGCAATATGAAATATTATAATCTATTAGAAATTTGTAAACTTAAATGTACAAATTACTAAAATAAAATTCAAATAAAAAAAAAAAATAAATAAATTAAAAATTACCCCCAGATGGTACTCTCGTTCCAAAGAAACAAGCTCAGGGCTCTCATTGATTTAGCGTTCTAGTGAGTTAAAATGTTAAATCACTTTACATTCATTTTTTGGTGTAGGTATATTTTAGTTTGTGAATGCATGTTTAAATACAATTAAATTAAAATTATTAAATCAAAACAATCTAAAATATATCAACGTCCTCCTCTCAGTGGGCCGCGGTTTAATTATTATCAAACGTTGACCGCTCCGCGTCGATAAAAAGATTGGGGACCACTGATGTACAGCATTATGAATATTGGTGACCCATTAGCTGGCTGCCTGAAATTATAATTAATGTACAATTATATTTTTTACCAATTTCCAACCTAAAATACTTTTAATAAGTTGGAATGGATATCAATGAATTTATTTACAGTGATGATTTTTAGTACTTACACGCTGGTGTATACAGTATATGGACAAGTAGTTTTATCCTTGATGCATTTAGATGAAAATATGTTTTATACTGTTGTTATTCGGCGGTACATCTTCTCTGCACATCCCTTCGGGACACTTAGTTATATTTTGTGCAAGTAGGTATACCGTATTTTCCCTAAACTGACTGTGTATTGTATGTAAATATGCCGGAAGGCCAACTGTCGTGGTTCAACTGTCATGGAACAATGAATATTATTACATTTATTGCAAGCATTGCCTCGCAATTATTAACTAACTAACTAACCATCACGCCGTTTCTCCGCAGGGGTAGGCAGAGAGGACGGACCGCCAAACAACTCGGTCTTGGCACACAATTCGTATATCGTCTCATACATTCTCTTCTATTATTCTGACTTTTGACATGGCCCGACTCAAGTATTTGATTCACTTGATCGTGCCATGTCTTCCTAGGGCGTCCCCGACTTCTTCTACCATTCACATTCGCGTCGTATATTCTTCTTACACTACTTTCTTCGTTCATTCGCTCTACATGCCCAAACCATCTGAGGGTCCCTTTCTTAATCTTATTCATTATGCTTACATCAGCCTGACATTCTTTGCGGATATCCACATTTCTCACACATACATTGTTTTACCACACATACGTCTCAGGGATCTCATTTCAACAGCATTCAGGTTACTTTCATCCTTCCTCTGCCAGTTCCATGCCTCACTGCCATACATCAGGGTAGGTACCAGGACTCCATTGTGGACTGCTAGCTTCGCTTCTTTTGATAGTTTTTTATTAGCGGCAACGGCATTCAGTTCACCATTAATGGAGTTACCGGCATTCACCCTTCTTTCAATATCTCTATCAGCCTTCCCATCTCTCTTAACCCTCGACCCGTCGTGTGGGGTCTTTAAAAGCCCAGGTTTTACAGAAATGCTAATTATGTTCATTTTAAATGTTCCCACTGATTTCTTACTTTAGGTAGCTTCTTAAAAGGGACTATACTTGACGCAAGCGCCGAGAAAATTTAGTTTGCGCATGTGCGATGTGAGATACAGACTTGTGTTTAGGCGTGAGGCTAAAAAAATCAACAAAATACCATGAAAAATCAAGTTTATATATATTTTTTATTGTATTTTGTTGATTTTTTGTTGTAATAATAATAAGTCTATATCGACCTCAAATATTTATGAGTTTGATGGAAATTGGTTAGATTTTTTTTAAAGTTTAAAAAATATGATTCAAAATTTCAAAAAAATGTTCCTTGTTGATTTTTAAGCTCTTGCATTGAAAATAAATAATTTTTAACATTTCTTTTTATTTCAAAGCAATCATTATCACCTGACTGTAATCAGTTAAAATAACATATAAAATGTATGCTACAAAAATAATTTAATCATATTTATTTTTGGGGTCCTAAGCGACCCCACGCGACACCTCGCGTTACAAAAAAGTCGCGACGGGCGGAGGGTTAAACATACTACCCAGATACACAAACTCATCCACCTGCTCCAAGTATTCATCATTCACAACTTTGTTGCATACTGTTTTCGTACTCTCTCTTTCAAACACCATGACTTTAGACTTACTTATTTTTTTAATTATCTCATAACGATGCCATCCATCAGCATTTGTCTGAGTTAAGATGTGTACACAAAACAAAAGTAGACACCATACATTAATAAAGTTATACTATCATTTATAAATCTCAATCCACACCTCAATGTTATGCGTAGGTACTTAGGTACCCATGCCAATAATCATAAATAAACCAACAATGCTAATAATGGTAGAGTTTAATCTTAGAAAGTGTAAATTGAAGTTTTTTTCAACAAATTCAGTACCTACCTATAATAAAAAATAACTACCAGTTAAAAACCCGCTCTGCAGGTTTTTGCTGCTGGGCCCTGTGGGCAGCTTTTGGTTTGGCTTCGCCCAGTTTGAGTGTTGGTGATCATTTTATAAATCTGCTAGATAAATAAATCCTATAAACTGGCTCCAAAAATAGCCGGTTCCTCAGATCCACCGTGATCCAGTGACAGTAAGTCACCGGGACAAAGTAACCGCGACAGGCAATGACGTCATATGTAACACATAGCCGCATGATACTGTTATTCACAATCTTTGCATATCCGGAGAAAAAATCAAATTCTACAATTCCGTAGTACTTATACCAGGGGGAGGGCACATCTTTATGCGACCTGCATAAGTGGCGCCATCCTTTGACGAATTCTTGAATTCGAAACCGAATTTTTTTTTTACATTAGTGCCACACAGGAGGCCCTGAGGAAAATAATTTCCCTCAGGGCCTATGTTATCTTTAGGGATGCTGTGTGGAGGGTCTTATTAGGGAAAGGAAGGAGAGGAAGTTCTCGAAAGGAAAACGGTGTGAGGGGTGGGTAGGAATCTGGGGGTCAGTGTGTCCAGAAGTGACAGATGAATGAATTCATCCCTTTCACTGCGGTCCTGCAGGAGAGGTCAAAAGATCTCCCTCAATCAGAGCCAAGCATCTGCCGCCAAGATCTGAAGAAACCTGACCCCCATGAACCCGGGCACCCCTGCTAAGTCACCAAACGTAGCGAATTACTTGGGGTGACCTATGGCAGAGATGTTGGTTATCCAATAAATGGTTCCCGGTGCGACGGTACCCATACCCGCCTTCCAAATTGTAATTCCAGTTCCAAAGTAACTTTTTTAGCGTATTAATAATATAGATGGCAGCACTTCCGTTTGTATCTATTTGTGAATCGAGTGTGTACGACAGACACAAGGCTATTAATACGTTTGATTTTGCCTTAAACCGTATTACATTTTTTTTCTTCTTGTTTCCAATAATCACCCAAAGTGTGAGTTTAAAATGCAAACTTTATATTTTAAACATGTACCCATTTTTATTTTTTTAAAGACAATCATTTTCAGATTACGAACAACCTGACACTATTTGAAAAGGTCCTGCTACCACCACAGTAAGTGGGAAAATGTTGCTTGTGTCGTGATGTGGGACTTATCCAGCCGAGGAATTGAACTCATGATGCCTGGGTGGGAGCCATATGTGATGCCAACTCAGCCACTGACCAGTCATTTTTTTTTATTAAGGCGATGCACTATGCAATAACAAAAAATCAGGGGTTTTTAGTTTGAAAATTTGATCGCTTAGAAATATTTTAGATGCTTCAATTAAATACTTCGAATAGAACACATCTTGGAGGTTTATTTTTTTTATTTTTTTTAAATAATCGGAGACGGTTTACATATATACAGGGTGTAACAGGACGTACCCGAGGGATTTTAACCAGCGATTCCTGAGCATATTTGGAGTAAAAAATGTAAATGAAATTTTGGTCTCCGGTGACTTTTTTTGACAACTATTTATTTTTTTTTCAAAATTTTTTTCTTCAAAATCAAACAAAAAAAGAATTCTTCCGCATGTCATCACTGGTCACTCAGCCGGGTGTCCGACGAACCCCTTACCCCGCCTCCAACTGTTCAACAACTACCATTTTTTTATGTTTTTGTAGAAAAAAAAAAAAAAAAAACATCAAAAATGTCACCGGAGACCAAAATTTCATTTACATTTTTTACTCCATATGATGTCAGGAATCGATGGTTAAAATCCCTCGGGTACGTTCTGTTACACCCTGTATAGTTCCCGTGAGCACTTAGGCCATAGACCCATTGTACTATCTCCCATTTTACCTCATTCCTTTGACAGTAACCCGGTCCCTTTTATAAAGTTCACCAGGATTGTCATTGGAAACCTTCCCCTTGGTTCCTTGAAGGCCCCACAAGGGAAGAGTTCATGGAGGTGGCCTCAGCTCACCTCTTAACGGTTTCTCCTCTTGGTTCCTCCTACGGCCCCAGGAAGGAAATCCACAGAGGTGGCCTCAGCACTCCTAGGTTCCCAAAAGGTCCCTAGTTTTCGAATGGTCCAATTTTTTTTTGTCCCACGAGTTACCAGGGAAATAGAAGGTCCACTCCAGCAGAGCCCTGAGTGCTGGAGTGAGGTCTAAATACTCCGAGATGCGACCTTGTTTCTCAGAGGCACCGTTCGTGACGCTGTTCCCCAGGACATTCAGCCTGAGCACGGTAGCTCACACCTTGGCTTGGGATGGCTATTGCAGGTATGTGTTTTCCACTCCCTGAGCGATGGGTTCGCCACACTCCCTACGCTTATTTGGAGGTTTAAATAATCAATTATTTTTTGATAGGCCCAGAAAAAAAATGTAAGGCCTTAAAAAATACTTTGAAGTTCAAAATCTCCTATATAAGCGTCGATGACACGGGGCGAGTTTACAAGCTACTATCTGGGAAATTCACTATCTGTTAGTAAACTCGCTCAGTGTCATCGTGTTACTTGCTAACTAGCAGATTGTTGACAGTCTACGAAAAAAGTTGAAATGTCGTCAACTTTACTCGCCACACGCTTGCTCGTGATTGGTTTATTTATATTTTTCAAGATGGCTGCCAATAAACAGCTGATTTTGACTGTCAAACATGACAGAATTAGTTCACGCAGGCGTCGTTATTCTTGTTACTGGCGCTAGCAGCGACCTCAGGTTCCTATGCTACTGAGCGAGTGGACAGTTTTGTATGTCATCATGACAATCTCACTCGCCGATTTACCCGCTTTTAAACTTAGTAGATAGTAGCTTGTAAACTCGCTCTGTGTCATCGAGCCTTAAGGTATAATATTGTACTGGGATGTGCATTTACATAACATAGAAGGCTTCAATAGCATAGTCGTAAGAAAGGTTACCCTGGGATGTGGCTTTGATTCCCAGTAAAGGTCAAATAAATAAAAAAGAGATTTTATGTAAAAAAAATTAGAGGCGACCCAGAACGAGAAAGTGGACTGACTGGGTGGAAGATTGATTATAGGCCTGAAGACTGGAGGTAACTGGGGGGGGGGGGATTTGAAATTGGAGCTAAATAGTGGGACAGTGGAGAACGTTATTTGTAGAGGAGGCAAAATGTTGAAGCCCTCTTTGAAATGTAGTGTCGCTATCAAGAAGTTGAAAAATCCAGCAGAAGTTGTCATTCTGCTACTGATGTGAAAATATTATTAGCATTTTACTCCGTCATTTAGACTCATCATAATATTATAATGTTCGATATGGAACATAAAAATAAGCTTTTTTAGCCTATTTACTAATGTTTAATTTTTACTGTCCTTTTAGGTTAATGTTCTGAAACAATTTTTTTTATGTTTTGAATATTTTTACAATAATCTTGCCACCAGTTTATAGCCACTAATAACAAATTATGAGGCGAGGTCTCAACCACAAGCATACATTTATTATATTGACTATTTAGAGGGAGGGCAAAAAAAATATCCGACCCCTCCCCAAACGAAATAAGAATATTTTTTTATTCAGATATATATTATTAAGCTCGCAAATAACGCACGACAATTGTGGAGAAGTCAGTTTTTTTCTATTGTAAAAAGGGAAAGTATTTGAATTCTACTCTGAACCCCTCAAGTCAAATGTTTTAAGCTTTGATGTTAATTTTTTGTTCATGTAACATGTTAGAAAATAATAAATTCAATTCAGTTACTTAAGTAGTTAATTTAGATAATAATAATTTATTTATGAGGTCTATGAGATCTAAAAAGTTAAAATTATTAATAAAAGTCATATATTTTTTTAAATTTGTATGAAGGGTGGGTAAGTACTACATGAACTTAGATTTTATTTGATCTAATTTCGGAAACACGTTATTATTTATAAAAAACAATTTACATGAATTTATATTTTCTGAAAACGACTCGAAAGAAATGGATTCAAACAATAAATTTTCGGTACGTTATAAAAATTACGCCACAGGGAAAGCTTTTTATTTTTTGTCAAAATAACGTTTTGTTGGTACCTACCCGGAGAACCATATTGAAATTACTACGTGATACAAATAAAGAATAACAAAAAAGACACTTTTATAATTATCTTCTGATAAATAAGAAGATATATTTTTATATAATTTATAATATAAAGTTAATTTTTTTATGCGTTTTAAATGTATATCACAAATAGGTCATTAGACATACCGATACCACTTGCAAAACAGTTGTGTACTTTCTTTAGTCCAGTTATTATAGTAAGCATAATATTTGTATGAAATGGACAGTGAATTGCTTCGAATATATAATGTTTGTTCGAGTTATATTAAAACACGATATGTTTACATTCAGTTAAGAATTCTATTTCCCAAGGTTGTCGTCCTTTGCAATAATACAGTTGTAGAGAAAAACCTACAATCTACATAATCAGCTGTCAATGAGATGGATCATCTGTGCCTGTAAATACAAAGCCAAACACCGAAATAACACGTTTTATAACTCCAATTGTGAAGTGTTCCACCAGATCTACATTTGCCAAACCGTAAAGTAACATATTGCGATTGTTATTGTCCACACGATGGACACGGGATAATAACCTAAAGATACAGGAGCGAATACTTCAAACATCATGGCTTGATTGCGCTATTTTACAAGTTTTGCTACTTTTGCAGTGCAAATAGTGATCAGCGGCCTCTAGGATGTCAGGATCGCTTCCTCCGCCGCATAAAACGATCAGTCCGATCCGATGTAGCGAAAAACCTTGGGACCTGTGGGTGTCTGAAATAGGACACTCTTCGCCGCTGCGGGATGAAGAGCCCCCGGTGGCGCCGGCGGAGGCCGCCAAGGGAGCGCCCGGCTGTCGCGCGGCGCCCTCCACCTCCAGCAAGCACCCGCCCCACACGGGGGTCACCAGGCTCAAGCTGTCCTCCATGTGTCTCTACGGACAGTTCCCCAATACGGACAACCTGAACGCCGCCGTGTGCTATATGTGCGGCATGACTATGAAGTGCAGTGCTGCTCACAGACACTTAGTGGAATATCATTCCTCCTCAGTGGAGCCCATTCTACCTCCTCCTCCTCCCGCCCCCACTGTCAAACTCAAATCCTCCCACTCCAAGAGCAAGTACAAAAAGGAAGTCCCTCCGCCTAGCATAGGTCCGGTGGAGGAGCTGCTCCCTCCTGCCCCCGACCCTCCTCCCGAGGCGGAGCTCAAGCCGGCTCTGATCCCCATTGCCCCGCGCATTGTGCTCTCCCAACAAGAGTTGACATACTTCCCTGAACTGAAAGTGACTGGACAGAAGTGTACTCCTAGTACTCAAAGTGAAGTGAAGGTGTCTGTGGACGACAATGACTTGCCCGTGGTGAGCATACAGGACAACACCGACTTGCCCCTGGCTGATGATATTATTGAGATTATGAATTCCGAAGGAATACAAAGCATCGAAGAGGCGGACACGGCAGCTTGGAAAAACTTGATGCAGGATTTTGGGTCTATCCAAGATATGACCCTTCAGAACACTACTTTGTTGGCAGACGGGGTCTCCGCCCACGGGCTGTACGACGCTAACGGCATCCCGGTGAGGATGACGGGAACTACTTTCGCCTTGACCGGCGACGACGGGACATTGCAATATACTCAACCTATTACGTTAACTCCTACGCTTACTGTGGACAATCAGTGTGTCACCTTTCCTAGCCACCCTGTACAGTGCGCTCCCACTAAACCTAAACCTAAGCCGGTGAAGTCTTCCTCCAAGACCACCAAATTTGCCTCGAGGGAGTATGATCCCAACAAACACTGCGGAGTCACTTCTGGGGAAAGCCAAAAGCCCTGCACTCGCTCTCTAACCTGTAAGGCTCACACTCTCTCGCTGCGAAGGCTGGTGGACGGAAGAATCAAGTCCTTCGACGTCCTGCTGGCGGAACACAGAGCCGCCAAGCAAGCTAGTCTAGTTAGTCCTCCACCTTTAATTATAAGCCCTCTCCACCAACCCTCTTTAGTCAATCAGCTCATCCTACCTGCTCATAATACCGTAAACATGGTGGGCCAAGTCAGTTTGGTGAGCCAAGCCAGTTTGGTCAGCCCCGTGGCGGTGGTGTGCAGCCAGAACAGTGTGGAACCCGTGGGGATGACTTCCCCCCTTGTGTTACCGGGACAAGTGGACATGGGTGCTTTCGGAGGTTTCCCCAGCCCCGAACCGGAACACGTACCAGACTACTACACCAGTGTGGTGGGTGGGGGCCTTGTGGAGGAAGTTCCAGTGTCCGTCACGTGCCCGGTGTCCGCGGTGGCCCCCACTTCGGCCCCGGTACCCGCCCCGCCTCGCCTTCCGGAGCCCCGCCCGGGAGACGTGTGCTGGTACCCCTCTAGCCCGCGCCCCCTCGCCGCCTGCACCTTCTCGGCGTACCACATGGGTAGCGCTTTACTCCTAGGCAAACGCATGGCGACAGTTCGAAGTAACATCAAAGCCACCCTGATGCAGCCCCATTCCAAGAACGTAAGCGGCTACTACAACTTTCAAAACTCAATGTCGTCGATGAGTAAAACGATGCATGTAAATAATGCGGCGATGCCAGAAGTTCGTAAGCTCATCATGTCTTGCCCCGCCGTGTCAGGTTCGGCTATAAAAACAGAACCCGGTCTTTACTATACCTCGAGCAGCAGACACAACGGGCACCTGTTCTCGTCGAAGCGACCGCTGATGGACGACTACGAGGACTTGGAGAGCAAGTGTCTGAGGACTGCGGGATCCAGTGTGAGTTCTATGAGAAACAAAGTGTCTAAACATTTGAACCAAAGTGATATGATGGAGTTGAGCTTGATGTTCGACCCGCTGATGGCGGATGAGAAGTGTTAATAGCTAATAGGCGGAGGTGAGCAAGCGCTTGGTTGTGTAATTTCGTACGTATATTTATTTTTGTGTATAACTCAGAATGTTGACAATGTAAATTTAGATTTAATCCTGAATTATTATTGGGAATTTATATATTTTACTTTTGATCTTATTGTTCCCAACAAATTGACTAATACAATTCTGTATTATTTTGTACATTGTTTGTAAGATTTTTTTTAACAAATTTCCGATGCGAATGTCGGCCCTGTCAATAAAATAGACTTTTCAAATTATACAGTTTTTTTAAATGTCTCCCATCACTGACTATTGACTATTGATACTCTGCTTTATGATGAAATATAATCTACTTGTAAAATGAAATTTTGATACATCATTTCCAAACTGTTTTCAATTTTCCGTACAAAACATCAATGCACTTTTTCAGTATTTATTTATGTATTCCAGTAATTTTATCCGCATATTTCACAAGGCGTAAATTTATTTTTAGGCATGTCTGGAAAAAGAAAACTTCAATCAGTTTATTAGCTTAGGATGCAATATGAATTTAATCAATGAAATACAGCTTTATGCAGATGATATAAATACATTTTTTGAAGTTATTAACTTTGTGATAAAAGATTTATATTGAAAAACGGTTATTATTACAATATTTTTTAGCTCCACAGGAGACCCTGAGACAAATAATTTCCTTCAGGGCCTATAATGTCATCTTTGGGGATACTTTGTGGAAGGTCTTTTTAAGGGAGCTTTCAAGTATTACGTAACGCAATTTTTGAAGATTTTTGACCCCCCCTCCCCCCCATGTAACGCGCCGTAACGTTTTTCTGTACCGTCCCCCCCCCCAAACGTTACGTAACGCCCAAGTGACAATTTTTACCTGAAAGTCACAATTAAGTTGCGCAAAGTACTGGAAAGTCGCTTAAATACCTTTTTTCTTGTTTTAATCGCGTTTGCGGTAATAAATAAAACATGAGATTTCGAGAACGAAAAGGATTGCCAACTTGAAAGATTTTAATTCCCTAGTTTTTTTTCTAAATGAAGAAAAACATGTTACGTAACGCGTTATTCGAACCCCCCTCCCTCGTAACGCACAGTAACGTTCCACAAGACCCCCCCTCCAAGTGCGTTACGTAATACTTGAACGGCCCCTTAAGGAGAGGAAGTTCTGATGAAAAATATATGGGATGGGTGGGAATCTGGGGAATCCTGTCCAGGAGTGACGGACGTATGAATTTATCCCTCCCATTGCGGTGCAAAGCGATGGGTCACAAGAGTGTCGCTGGAGAGGTCAAAAAGTCTCCCTCAACCAGTCTCTATCGGTCCGGCCCACCACGCAGTAGATGGGCAAACCCATCCACCGCCAAGACCTAAATGGACCTCATCCCATGAACCCGGTCACCCTGTTACATCACCAAACTACTTGGGGTGACCTATAACAGAGGTGTTGGATATCCAATAAATGGTGCTCGGGGTGGTGGTACCCACAACCGCCCCTTAAATTGTGAATGGAATACAAGAGGTATTCAATTTTTTTGTTTGAAAATTGCTTTCTTCTAAAGCTTGTAAAATATATTTTATATTCCAAGGTGTTGTTGAAATTAATGGGTGAATGTAAATGTGTACACAGAGTTTTGGGTTTTCAATAAATATATATTATATGTATAAAGTTTACTTCTACCATTACCAGCTTTACTGAAACCAGTTGGCAAGTTAAAAGATAAAGCTGTGATCTTTAAAGTTACAGTGTTTCATTGCATAATGTTTTATTTCAATTTATATTTAATGTGAATACCTCAATTGATTTTAGGTTCTGTAATGTTGAAAGTAATATATATATTTTTTAAATCTGAATACTGCATAAGGGTACCAACTACCTGGAACCAGTGAGACTGGCATCCCCAATTAGGGTATGTTCATGTTAAGTCATAGCTGAAAGTTGTGGGGAGGGGAAGAGGAAGATAAGGAAGTACCTGTCTGTTCAGATCTGGTCACTAAACACAACTAAAGCCATTTCAAGCAACGTTTCAATTTCTTAATTCACCAGGATGATATTGAGAATATTTTTTATTTTTAAATTAATTAATTGTGAAAGAAAATGTAAAAAATCTACTTGCGCATACCAGGATTTGACCCTCAACATCCGCATTCGTAGTAAAGAGCCTTACACCTCGACCATGGAAGTCGACAATGTTACTAATTTCCAGAATATATATATTTTTTCCTTTTATCTAAAATCACATAACAACATTATAAGGCGATAAATCAAACACTGGGCACTTTTAAACAACACAATAGCTATAGGTTACAAATAGTTTGTCTCAGTGATCTGTCCGTCTTGAGTTGTGTGGAGAGAAGAGGGTGGAAGCCACAGGTAGGTAGCCTAGCAACCCTCCGGGCCGGTCCAATGTCGCCACCCGCAGGATGTCTCCCATTCCCAAGGGCGGATCCAGGGGGGGTCATGACCCCCCCCTGGGCTGGGTCCAGGATAAGGGTCGACCAAGACAGGTTTTTCGCTCTCGGCTGAGACCGAGACCGAGAATAAATTAAAATCTCGGCCGAGACCGAGAATAGATAAATTGAGAAAAAAATGAAAATGCGCTAATTTTGCATAATATAGTATTTTTAAGAATGTAATAATAATTTGTTTTAATAATCACAATAGGCCACTTGCATCACATTTTTTTAAATTTTTTTCCGGTTTTGGAAAATATTCTAAGACATTCTGCATTATTATTATTTTTTTAATCGTATTTTTGAAACCCTGGGGATTTTTTGAAAATTTCAATCCGAAAAATCAGACCATTTTTTATAAACCGGAAAGACGGGACATAATTTTATAGGTGAGAAAAAACAATAATTACATAGCCGAAAATCATTTTAAAAAAAAAGAACGTTTTCCACACGAATGGCACAGGAGAATAACGAGGCATTCCAAAAATATTACATCTCATAAATATTTTTTTCCTTGATCCATCTTATTGATCATAAATCATTATTATGTACAACGTCAATATTAATAAATCCAATGTAATATACTTGTACTTGTAAATTATAATAATAATAGGAATATTATAAAATTTGATTTTGATAAAATCAGCACCATAACCATTATACCTCTAAAACACGCACCGACATCTAAATTGTACGGGGTTCTCTTCACAACATCTGTCAAAAATTCAAACCAAATGATAAGTTCGCAGAGAACAAACAATAAATCTAGTGAACGAAATCAAAAATTCACCTGAAATCAAAGTGATGCCATATAAAAAAAATAAATCAGTGTGGAATTTAACAAAATTAATAGGAACATTTTCGGAGACGGGACATTTTCATGTAGTGACGTCACGAGCCCAAATAATGGATTTATTTATTTAAAAATAAAAAAAACTGTACATTTCTACAAAATTTTACTAACATTTTCGTAATCTTAGTAAAAAGATCTATCCACACGATTTTTTCTGAGTCGTTCTGAAATCCATGCAAGTGGCCTATTGAGCAACATGATGTTGTAGCACATAAAAAGCAATTTTTCTGCGTTTTCACACTTTAAAGAGTGTCGCCAGTAGATTTGAATCCCATTATCCCATACCGTACACCGTACCTTTACAACGGTCTCAGTTATGGCCGAGAATCTCGAGACAGAGTTCTCGGTAGAATTTGTAGCCGAGAATGCCGAGACTGAGACCGAGATCTCGGTCGACCCTTAGTCCAGGACCTGAAAAAATTTTTGAGCCCGGTTTACCCTTCGTTGCATTTTATAAGACATTACACAGCTGTAATCAACCCCCTAGTGAAAATTTTTTTCAAATTTAACCTAAAAAATTCCAACTTTGGACCCGATTTACTCGAAAACGAAAGCTCAAATCAAAAAAAGTTAAACCACAAAATCGACTCCAAATGTGATGTGGATTCTCCAGTTTCCCGCTTGTACTACGAGTTTCCGGACACCTTGTATAGTGCAATTGCATAGCGTGGATTGACTAGATGATCATTTGGGGAAGTGTGTGAAAGGGTTTAGTTTTTCCTGTGGGGAAAATTTAACCCGGACATTAAATCTGGTGCATATAAAAAATATTTTTATAATTATTCAGTCTGTGTCACTAAGATTATATAAAAAACTGCCTTTCCCTTACTAAATCAATTAATTTTTCGGTGTCGGTCATCTTGCAAGCGAGGCGTTCCACGCGTTCTTTGTAATTCTGACAATAGAACGCAAAAACGTAAGCGTTCACACTGACCGGCGCGGTCTGACTGCTGCTGTGCCTGTGCGGCGCTATAGTGGTCAACTACTTACAAAGAACGCGGAATGCAGAACGCGGAACGCTTGCTGTCTGCGCGGGCTCTTAGGGTTTCTTTTTCAAGTTTCCGAGGGCTGCAGACAGGAGGGTGCAGTAAAACTCAAAGTATAAAGAGCATAATTTAAAAACTACATGAAAATGAACAAAGTTAAGGGGTAGTTTGGAAACTAGAATATTCACAGATGACAGAAGAATCTGAACGATAGCTGGTATGGGAACAAGTTTACAGTTCAGATACTAATATTCCCTTCTTCACTCCAACATATCGGGATAGTAGTCCCACTGGTTTCGCGCGGTAGGGAGCAGTTGGAACTCCTGGAAGAAGGGACATAGTCGAATAGTTTCCATGGACTTTTGGGAGGCAGGTGTGAGTACCGCTGCCCCGGTGCCCCCTGTGCCCGGGTTTATCGGGTGAGATGTTTTCAGATCTTGGCAGTGGATGCCCTTACCCGTCAGCTGAAGGGGAGACCCTTTGACCTCTCAAGCTGGTCTTTCTCGACTCATCGTCTTACACCGCAGCGGGAGGGATGGATTCAAACGTCTGTCACTCCTGGACACACTGACCCTCAGATTCCTGTCCACCCTTCATACCTTTTTCCTTCCCAGAACTTCCTTCCCTTCGCACAGTATCCCCAAAGAGGAGATAGGCCCAGAGTAAAATTATTTTCCTCCCTCCTGTGTGGAGTAAAAAAAAATTTATCATGATTCGAAGATCTATTGTGATGGATGAGGAACCTCTTTAGAAGATGGCCATGCTTTGCTTTAATGACAATAATAATAGTTTATTCCAAAATGTACGCAGGGGCAGTGCAATGCAATGTATTTCATATTTCAAAATAATAAAAAAATAAATCAGACATACATAGAATAAAAACAGAAAAGAAGTGAAAAATATATGTTTTTAAATTTGACTTTTTTGTTACATTAATCTTCCTATACATGTTAAGAATATTTTCCCAAAGTTATGACATCAAATTCGACCTTGAAATATGGTTAGGAGCGGTGCGCGCCAAGAAGGTAGACGGAAAATGGAGCGATCGAATCAAATATTAAATGTTTTTTTCTCAAAACCACGTTTTTCAAGTTGGCTCGAATCGCTCATCAAATTTCATCTGATTCACTTCACTCAAAATTTAAATTAAATTTTTCGAAGAAAACTTCTTCTGAAAGGTTTTCACTTTGTGATGGCATTGTTTATTTTATTAAAAAGACAAATAACTTTGTTTACATCACTTTATTTTACACACAATCTATATGTTTCGTGAACAATGTTCACATCATCAGAAGTGTACATTTACTCCTGAAGATGTGAAATTGATTGTGTATAAAATAAAGTGATGTAAAGCCTCGATTACATTGAGTGAGTTTACAAGCTACTAGCCGGTAAGTTTAAAAGCGGGTGAATCGGCGAGTGAGATTGTCATGATGACACACCCAGTAGTGACAGTAGCAGCTAAAATAAAGATTCCCGCGCGAACCAATTCGGTTGACATTTTGTAAAAAACTTGAGCTCGCAGGTAGCGCCACACGCCCTAGCCAGCAGCGAGATTAACAGCTCCCGCGTGCACTAATTCTGACAGTTGCGAAATCAGCTGTTTGTAGGCCGCCATATTGAGCGAGTGGCGAGTAAAGTTGACGACCTTTCTACTTTTTTCCTAGATTGCCAACAATCTGCTAGTTAGCAAGTAACACGATTACACTGAGCGAGTTTACTAACACATAGTGAATTTCCCAGATAGTAGCTTGTAAACTCGCTCAATGCAATCGAGGCAACAAAGTTATTTGTCTTTTAATAAAATTTTTTTTTATTTATATGCGGATGAACCTCGTATTCCGAAAAATTATTATTATAGGACAAAGTTATTGCAAAATTAGGGCTAATTTTTTTTGTCAATTTTCATTTTAGGTGTAGCATTTTTGCAATCAATAATTTTTTTGTTTGCAAACTGTGGTTCATACGCATTCTACGTTCATACTATAGCAATTCCAGATAATTTCCAAGAACACCAGGATTCCAGACACAAAGATTCCGGCAGACCCTTTGCTATATCTATAGAACGTGTCCGGAAACTCGTAGTACAAGCGGGAAACTGGTGAATCTACATCACGTAGAGAACCCAAAAAACTTATTTCTTCGATCTGAGCATTTTGATTTTAATATTATTTTTTTCTATTTTTCCATTTTTTCGGCAACTAAAGGGTTAAAAAAATTTTTGAGCCCGGTTTACCCTTCAATGCATTTTATAAGACATTACACAGCTGAAATAGACCCCCTAGTGAAATTTTTTTTCAAATTTAACCAAAAAAATTCCAACTTCGGACCCGATTTACTCGAAAACGAAAGCTCAAATCCAAAAAGTTATATCACAAATCGACTACGAATGTGATGTAGATTTACCGGTTTCCCGCTTGTACTACGAGTTTCCGGACACGTTGTATATGTATAGATGTTAAAATCAAATTTTCAATTGTGCTTTTTTTTGTTCAAATTTGCCTTTACACGTTACAATTTCATGAACGAAAATAAATTTTGTCTTTGAAAAAATATTCGGCTGGACCAGATTCCCCCCTTAAGGAGAATATTTGACTATCTCCTATCTCCAAAGGACCATCAAGGAGGACTCCATCCAGGCCACCTTGGCAGTGAAGATAATATTCTTTAATTGGCTTAGCCTGCGCCACAAACGTCCCGTGCGGTGGCAGAGCGGTGACAGGAACACTGTCGGGGGGGGTTGCAGTATCTCGGTAGGTGGAGTAGTTTGGTGAAAAGCATTATTGTAAGCGACTTTTAGGTTTTGGAGGAATGCAGTTTAATTTACCCACACTTCAGAGATATGATGTGCAGAATGGATTGAATAGTATTATTTTGACGTTTGTGCTTTCAATCTTCTTCGATATCGGGATTCAGGTAAGAACATCCTGGGTTTAAGTCATCATAAAACAACACAGGCTTTGCCCCAACACCAACAATTTAAAATTAAACAAAATTTGGGAATGGGAAAAACAAACGAAAAAAATTATTATATTAAACATGTTAAATATTTTATTAAACAAACAAAATGCTAAGCAACATTTCATTTCAACAGCGTACTGATTTGTATGTTATCTTACATTTTTGCATAATTGCATTTTCATGAGTTTAAAAACATAACAAAATTTTGAAGCATTTTCAACAACAGATCAAGTCATTTGGATATAAATATGAATTAAGATTAATTAATTACAAATTAATTAAAATGTACCGCAAATTCTTCGACTTAGAATTAACCAGCCTTGGTTTCCTAACAACCAAACCGAAACCAACGAATTTTTCTGGGTTATGAAGAGAAAATCAAAGAAAGCCATATTTTATTTTGATATTGGAACTGAACTGATATTGGAGCTATCAAACTCTTTTCATAAATTCAGAAGAATCTAATTAATCTGGCACCTCCAGTAAAAATATATATTATCATCAATGGAGCCAGGATTTGAGTGTGGGCAAACAATCGTCAGTAAGAGATCCATTTTTTGCAACTATGTATTTGTTTTTTTTTAAACATTAAATTCACACAGGGATGCTGTGTGGAGGTTCTTTTTGTGAAGGAGTGAAACTGGGTCTTGAAGAGACCTTGAGAGAGGGAGGAAACACAGAGGCAAATCGTTCCACAGCAGAGTTGTTGAACTCAAGAACGAGTCGTAGAAATGATTATTTCTCGTGTGACAAATGTCAACTGTATACATATGTTAGGTGCGCGTTTGGCGTATTCCCCGAATGAGCAACGGTCGAACATCAACAGTCAACGAAGGAATCAATGACGCTAGTTCCTCGGAGCATCTTCCATTAAAATATCGGTAGAACAAGGACAGCATTCCCACACAACAAAATTTTGAAAATTCATACATAGGAACGACATAACCTCAGGTAGCACTGAAAGTAAACAGCAGGACTGGAGGTGTTTTCTAGAGGCGACCAAGACACTGCAAGGTTTGTATTGCCGAAATACGTGCATACATTACTATCTTGAATAGAGTTGCAAAAACAAACATTAATTTGTAATTTAACATTTTTCTTACTTTCCAGTAATCTGGCACCATCAGGTTTATGTATAGTGCTGGATTAGTGCGATTCCACTGTACTTTAGTTTAGTTTTAGCGCGAAGTAAGGTTTACAACCTTTTCATATATATCCCTCCTGCATTGTCTCTCAGATTAAATTACAGTAGAGTAAAATATCACAATAATTGCGCCAAACACTGACTCTTTATTGCCCCCATTACTTCTTCCCTCGGACCTTCAATTTGGCTTTTGATATTCTCCCGGAAGCAGCTCCTTTCTGTGCGCCTTTCATTATGTTGTTGAATTGTCCTGCGCTCTTCATCTTTTTCCTGTGAAAAAAAAGTATTAATGTTGAATAATGTTAAGACAATTGGAAGGTATTTTAATTCTTGTTTAGATTTCATCTGAAACTGAAATAACAAATACATAATGGGACAATTTTATTTTTCACTAGCTGGGTCACCCGGCTTCGCTCCAGGTTATAATTCCAGAGTGTTCTGGAATGTTCCACAATGATGCTTCCGATTCCCTATTCCCCAACATTCCACCACATACTCCGCCACTCTTTCCAGAACTTTTTAGAGCTCTATTGAAACTTCTAGAACTTTCCGGAAGACTGTTCTAGAAATTTCAAGAGGGCGAAACTTCCAGCCCTTATATCTTCAAAAGCACGCCCTTTAGGTAAAAACGGGAACCGTCATCCTAGAGGGGGGATAGAGATCTGCCACACCATATAACTCCCTTGATCGTATCGGGACTTGTTGCTGAGTTCTTTCGGGACGCACGTTTTTTTGGACTTTCTTTTATAATATATATAATATAATGATTATTGAAAAAAAATATGATTATAATGGAATTAATTTTTATGACGATGGATAAATTTTCTATAACGATTTAACCCCTCCGCAACGTAAGCAGATATAAGCGTTAGAAATAGGACAGCAGTCAAGTACAATAGGCGTGTTTATATGTCAGAGCGTGTGTTTCCATAGAAATCGTTCTAACTCCGTTATTAATTTAGTTACATCCCTAAACCAAAAAGTAAAAGGTCGATAGTAGATCAAGCTGTACATCACTATCAAGTTGTCTATAGAAATTCATAACAGGAATCAGCTGTCAGTCGCGTAGTTGACAAAAATATTTACTCGCCCAAATTTAGTACCGGCAGCTCGTCCACGCTCGACATTTTTAATTTTTATTAAATATTTTTATATGAAATGATAAAAAAGTGAGGTGACAAAAGTGTTTATTACACATATATACAATAGAATAAGTATTGTTGTTTACATAATCTGTGATTTTAGTACCGTTTTCACATAAAAACATCACGTGAGACATTTTTACCCATTTTTAATGTTTGCGTTCTAAATTTTAATATTTACAAATGCTAATATTTATTTGTAATATAATAATTTGAAATCTTATTATGTAAGGGAACGTACCCATACTACGTGACACTTTTAGGGGGGGGGGGGGGGGGTCTTCAAAAGGTCACGCTCCATACAAATGAGCGGCGGGTTCCTTAGGATTTTGGTCACCGGGGGGGGGGGGGGGGTTAAAAATTGCAAAAAGTTGGTCACGTAGTTTGGGTACGTTCCCTAACCTTTCTGAAACAGTTTTTACTATTCGGCTACGTTCAGAAATGTTCCATTTATAGAGCTTTAATTGTGAAGCGGTAATAACAAAAAGTTTTCGTAAAATGTCATTTCGTTAGAGACAGTTAAAGTGCTTAAATAGAGATTTTCGGAGAGGTTAAAATATGCTTTTTTAAAATACCACCAAAATGATATTTCCACGCCGAATAGCTCTATGTCACCATCACCGCCTAACATCTTACGATCGCCATCTTAGGTGACTGCAGTCAGTTTATATGCTGTAGTTATTTTTATTTATTGACATTTACAAATTACACATTTTTAGTACGATAATCATAATAATAATAATAAAATTTAAATCTTCTGCATATTTTAAAAAACGGTATCCCTAGTTTGTGAAAATAATCTATTCAGGATCATCGATTAACAAATCAATTGCCCTTAGATTTCTCTCATGTAAAGACATAACTTGAATTTGAGGAGTGAGTTTTATAGGTATTTCAGGAAGATTTCAATTCTGAGAGGAACCAACAGCATAGAACCAGCAGCATAGAGTGGAACGCCCATTCCCTCTCCCAGACATCGACTGCGTGCAAGGTTCCATGCCAACTCAGAATGAAACCAACTCAGAAATACCTCAGAAAGGTCATCCTCTGGTTTGCCGTTTGTCACCCGGTGGCCGCGGCACTTTGAAATGCAATTTTGACCCTTATGTATAAAGAAAGTGTATGAAGAACAAGGTCAGAAACGCTTGCTCTATTATCGTCCTTTACCATAGCGAAACCCGCAATGCGTCTAGTCACTCGGAATAATTTATGTGAGCAGTTTGTGCGCATGCGCGGGGAAAAAATATGTTTTTCTACGACTTTGACCCTTCTATGTACAAAATTTGTATAAGGACAGTGTCAGAATCGCTTGCGCCAACATTCCCCATGGGATGGGTAAAGATTTCATTCACCTTGTAACCCCAGAATATTTTAAAATAATTTTTATCTGTGGACATAGAAATGTCACTTTTACCGCGTCACAATTTATGCGTGTTCCTCGACTAAAACATCGTAAAACCTATCAATTTACGTAATTAACGCAAGTAATGTTGTTTTGGTACATAGTTTATTGTTATAGGAATGTGTTTCGGTCAATAAAATATACGATAGGTAAAAATTAATCCACAAAACATTCAATTCAAATTCAAAGTCGTGAAATTTCCGTGTTATTCCTCGGGCATTCAACAAGTTAAAAGCTATGAAAAATAATTTTAAAGTAGCCGGTAAACCTAACTTAACCTATTTAACCAATTTTTTTAATCATCACTCATGACCTTTCTGAGGTGCTTCTGAGTTGGTTTCATTCTGAGTTGTCCAGTCACCGTGTGCAAAACCTCAGCACACAGTAGTTGTAGATTTAGGCAGTAGTGACAAGGACTTAAAACTTCAGGCATCAAATCACATACAAAAATAGCAACATTTTTATCATTTAATTGAATGGAGAGTCAAATGAAACAAACCTTTTGTTGAGTGAGTTCCTAGCAAGAGGCACGTAAGCGTAGGGGTCGGGTTTTCCCTTCTTCTTCATGTCACCCTTGGCCTTTTTGGCTCTGTATTCAGACCCTCCGGCAGACTTCTCCGATGGAGCTGTATTTCTGTAATGCAAAAAATAAATAAATAATGATACGTCAGGTAACCTGTTCATTTTTTAAGGCAACACAGAAGCCATGATAATCAATAAAAAATAAGTTCTCATCAATAGGTCAGCATGCGTCCTCTGAATAAAAAAATGTGACGAAGTGAACATGTGGCGTGAAAAATGTGTTCACTACCCATTTATCCAACATGCTAGTGGAAAAATTATATCAGTAAGCTTATTCAAAGCCGGCAGATATCTGATCAAAGCGACTTGTTTAGGAAAAGTGGATTGTTTATTGATATAGTGTAGTTGCTCGGGGAGGCAGTCTTCAGGGTGAAGATTGATATAAGAGGGCCTCAGAAGTAGATATATGATGAAGAGATCATGTATGGTGTAGAAAAAAATAAAACTATTGAAAATCAAGATTCCTGAGCCAGTCACGAAATAGAAGTTCTCAAAGGAAGCAAAGAGTACAATTTTGTGCATTTGTCGTCTGTGCAGTCTACTTGGATAAAATCACATAATTTGTGCAAATGCAGGAAATTAACAACGGGCAACGAAAATGCAGAAAATGAACAGAAACACTACGCAGGCATCTTGTCAGTTAATTATTTACCTGTGAATTCCCTTGCCACCGGTCTTGTACTTGGAGTGTTTGGAGGAGGCGATGCTGAATCCTGATTTGCCGCTCTTGGTACTCTTGGTACTCTTGGTGTCATCATATTTCCTCTTCTTCCCGCTTGTCAGAGGCATGGTTTCCGCAGCTGATGCGTCGTCATCATCATCTGAGTTATCTGAAAGAAAGAAACACATTAAATCAACATCCTTTATTTAAAAAATCTATTATTAAGTTAGTAAATCAGTCAACAGCTGTGGGACAAAGGTCTTAAAAAGAAACAATGGAGTCATACGAGAAAATGGTGTCAGACAAGGCGCAAACAAGTGCTACACCAATTCTTTGAAGAATTGTCAATAACAAGGTTCATAAAACTGGTATGACAAGAGATAGTCAACCACAAAAGGATGAAGGGGTATTAAAAGATGTGAACACTGCATTTTTTTTTTTTTTTACAGTGAATACCGCACAAGAATCTCAACTGCTCCCGTCTGGAGCCAGTGAGACTATGGCATCCCCAATTGGGGTATGTTGTGAGGCTGAAGGTAGCGGGGAGGGGAAGGAGGTGGGGAAGAGGAAGGTTGGGAAATACCTGGCTATTCAGATCTGGCCACTGAACACGGCTAAAGCCATTTTCAAGCAACGTTTCAATTCTGAATGGTGGTCTTACACCAGGGCGATACTGATAGTATCTTCCACTCTGGAACATGCCGCAAATATACAATATATTATTTTAAATGAATTAATTGTGAAATAACACAAATTAATCAAAAAAAATTTATTTGCGCATGCCGGGTTCGAACCCGCGACCTCCGGAATGTGAGTCAAGAGTCTTAGCCACTGGACTACGGAGGCCGTCAAATCATCCTTAGGCATAAGAAACTAGAGAAACATCTACAGACGGCTGGCCAGCCCAAATATTAGCTGAGGCCACCTAGGTCATCCTACTGTCCTTTCCTGAAGCCAAGCCTGTTGTTCAATCCTTTCCCAAAAGTTTTCTTAACCACTCCGATCTATCGCAAATATTCACTTTTTATGTCTTAACCCCTCAGAAAATCGCCAATTTGCACTTTAAATGTCTTAAACGAAATGACATTTTACGAAAACTTTGTGTTATTACCGCTTCACATTTAATGCTCTATAAATGAAACATTTCTGAACGTAGCCGAATAGTAATAACTGTTTTAGACTTAGGTTAGGTTACAAAGTAAGGTTAACTTTTAGGTTACAAAGTAAGCTTTCGAATTATTATATTATAAATAAATATTAATATTTGTAAATATTAAAATTTAGAATGCAAACATTAAAAAAATGTCAAAATGACTCACGTGATGTATTTATGTAAAAACGGTACTAAAATCACAGATTATGTAAACAACAATACTTATTCTATTATATAAATGTGTAATAAACATTTTTGTCACCTCACTTTTCAATCATTTCATATAAAAATGTTTAATAAAAATTAACAATGTCGGGAGCCGGCGACCCGCCCGTAGGAAATTTGGCGGGATAAATTTTGTGTCAGACTGCGCGTCTGACAGAATGTTTTTTTTAGGTATTTCTATGGACAACTTGAATAGAGATGTGCAGCATGTTTCACTATCGACCTTTCACTTTTTATTTTACGGATGTAACTAAAACAATAATGGAGTTATAACGGTTTCTATGGAGACACACGCGTTGACGAGTAAACTCGCTTATTGTACTTGACTGCTATCGTTATTTTAACGAGTATACTTGCTTACATTGCTGAGGGGTTAAACGAAATGTCAGATTTACGAAAACTTTGTGTTATTTCCGCTTCACAATTAAAGCTCTATAAATGAAACATTTCTTAAGTAGCCGAATACTAAAAATTGTTTTTGAAAGGTTACGAAATAAGCTTTCAAATTGTTGTATTACAAATAAATATTAACATTTGGAAATATTAAAATTTAGAATGCAAACATAAAAAAAAAATTGAATCAATTTATCATTTCATACAAGAATATTTAATAAAAATTAACAATGTTTAGCGGCCCGTAGGCGATTTGGCGGGTAAAATATGTGTCAACTGTGTGTCTGTCAGAATAGTTCTTTTTATGTATTTCTATGGACAACTTGTATAGGGATGTGCAGCTTGATTTATTATCGACCTTTTAATTTTTGTTTTAGGGATGTCACAAGAACAATAACAGAGTTATAACGATTTCTGTGGAAACATACGCGTTGACGTAAAAACACGCTTATTGTACTCGACTGCTATTGTCATATTAACGTGTATATCTGCTTACGTTGATGAGTGGTTAAACACTATAGATAAACTACTGGGCAAACCAGTCGTCCATAGCGGTCTTTGCCCAGGTTACTCCAAGGGTTCTACAAGGTACTACAAAGCTACTATTTAGGTCTTACCTGATTCATCTGAGTCGTTCTTTCTCTTCTTTCCTTTTCTGTCATCTTCACTGTCGGAATCATTTTTAAAGTCTAATATTAATTTGCCATCCGGTGTTTTCTTAACTTCCTTCCTTTTTTTGAGTTTGCCCTGGCCATCCTCATCTGTGCTCTTTCCTGCGCGGTTGGGGTGGGAAGCTAGAAAATTATAAAAACAACAAATTAATAAATGCCGACCATCTCAATAATATGTTGATGATAAAACTCTGTTGTCTCTTCTTCCCTTTTCTCAAAAACAACGCTTGCAATAGAAAGGGAGGTCACAACGGAGTTCTCATTGGCAGAAGTATAGGAATGTTTTCCCTACCTGAGATATTCTTAGCGGAAGACGGGTCCATCAGATCAACGATATTATCCGGATCTTCCTTGATCCAAGTTTGATTCTTCTTCTTATTGCGTCCAACTTTAACCTTAACTCTTTCATTCTCATCATCATCTCCCATATCCAACTCTGAGTCTGAATCCTTAAGGATTTCTTCCAGAGTCATAGAAGTTCCTCTGACTTGGATTTCGTCATCTGAATCATCTCCTTTCTGTGTCCTTCTAAGTTCTCGCTGTCTCTTCTTCCTGGAGTCCATCTTCCTCATGTATCTAATCTTTCTCTGCATGCCTTCGTCTGTCTCTGGAACAAGTCTCCCGATGGTGTCAGCCCCGTATTTGCGCATCAGCCGTGTCAGTAGGTTGCCTAGTTCGGTTCTGGTATGTCTCTTGCAATCTTCCGACATTTCGGCAATGGAGTTAAAAATGATGGGAAGACTTCCCGATACGAATGGTGCTGGGAGAGACTTGGTGTATACCTGAAGATGATTTAGGAATAGTTATTAGGTTAAAAAACACTATTTTGAGGTCAATTAAAACAAACCAGGATTATCAAATTGCAATATAACTCTCTTTCCACACCTTAAAATTACGGTTCCATGACAACTCAGGACAATGGTAATTCAACACACCTTTGAAAAGTGATATAAAGTTGCTGTTTGTGAAATGAGAATATGCTTAGTTCCTACTGGGGTGTCATTTATTCAGTTCCTACTACTTACTCCCTAACCATCACCTTGCTGGAAAAGTATTTAAAATTTTGGACAGTGGCAAGAAAAATAATGAAAAATTTGAGTGTATTTGTTTTGAAAACAGAATATTTGGAACTACCTTGGAAGCAAGTTGTGGGTGTGTTTCTCATGTACACAATCTTGTTTTTAAGTAAAGAGGAGACATTTGACCATCTCGGAAGTAGATAATATCGTTTTGTTGTGGCGATAATTACCTCGAGGTATTGCGGTGGAACTATGTAACTCATGTGAACTGTCGTGGTTGTGTTTTGTGCTCCTTCACAGAGATACAGTGGTAAGTGATTGATTTCGTATTTAGTATTAACAGTTCATTACAAATGCATCTGAACCTGTAATTCATAAGCAGTTTTGGATGCAACAAAGTTTTTACGTGACCCAGTTTTTTTTCATCACTTTTCAAAAGTGTGTTGAATTGCTACTGTCCTGAGTTGCCCGGTTACCAAAATTACATATTACGTATTAACATAAGGCTATGATGATAAAATTTGTTTTGAAGATTACATTACTCACGTTCTCAAGCTCGGTTACAAATGTAAATAAACACTTGAAACGTCAATAGGACACGATAAATCATCGAAGATTATCTTCTAAACCCACTGTCTGGCGCCAAAGTTGCCCTTATTTATCAAGAACGAGATAAGGAGGTTATTGGCTAACCACTCCCTTTTCAAAGATATAATATAATATGTACGAATACATAATATGTATACGTCAAAAATGTTGCCAATATCGTTTACAACATTCATTCGTGCCCTGCCTTTGTTTCTATCTATACATCAAACACATTACTTTCACTAGCTCCGCAGTTTGAATACCGCAGCACAAGAGTCCCAACTGCTACCGTCTGAAGCCAGTGAGACTATGGTATCCCCAATTGGGGAATGTTGTGAGGCCGGAGGTAGTGGGGAGGGAACGATATGGGAATAGGAAGGTGGGGAAGTATCTGGTTGTTGAGATCTGATAACCAAACGTGGCTAAAGTAATTTCAAGCAACATTTCAATTCTGAATGGTGATTGCTAGTCGAAACCCTTACCCTTTGACCACGGAGGCAACTGTTAGCAAGTGTAAGATATCATATCTCCCCTTATTTCTAATATTCATACAGTGAAACCCTCTTAAGAAGTTCCCTCTTAAGATGTTTCGTGGCTTAAGAAGTTTAGGTTTTTCGGTCCCTCGGTCCAAAATTGGCCCAATTTTTCCCACTTATAAGGTTTTCCTGCTTAAGAAGTTTGTTTTTTCCGGTCCTTTGGAAAACTTCTTAAGAGGGTTTCACTGTAGTTCTACAATAGTTCAATGTTCAGATTTTCTTAATAAGCAAGCTGGAATGCAGGATTTTTCATCTTGTTTATTACAACTATGTCAAAAACTTGATTGATTGGAAAACATACCTTAAGAAAAGCGATGCAAGCCGAAACAACCTGTCTATTCGTCGTTTTGACCAATTGACAAATATTCTCCATGATCCGCTGCAGATTGGCGATGCCAAGAGCGGCCGAGAAGTTATACGTGGCGGAAGCAAGGCACCAGATGGTGGCCGTGATGATAGTGGCAGGACCCTCCAATCCAGCCTCCAGCATAACCGTGAAGTGGTCCAGGCCGTTCTTCTTGGTCTGGAGCACCTCTCCGATGGTGTTGATCAGGTCGAAGGCGGTCTGCCTGCATTTAGAGTTTATGTCTTTGGTGCAGACAATCGCCTCGGGAAGAGCGCTCTTAATCAGTTTACTCTCGTGATCCAAGTGGGGTTGGGATTTGATCAGATGATCGATGCATCTGTAGAAAGAAATGGCACATTTGTGAAAAAATATTTATTTTGAAGTTTTTTTTTTAATGTGAATATCGCAAGCGTCCCAACTGCTCTTGACTGTCCAAAGCCAGTGGGGCTAATTTCCAAAGTTGCCCTCTAAAATGCCTTTAATGGCCTATATTTTATAATGTAGCCCCCCAGGCCATTGACATATTCTGTCAGTAGGCCAGAGTATTTCTGCTTTACAATAAAATGGAATATTATCAAAAACTGTTTTTGAAAGGTGATGATAAACGCTTTCAAATTTTATTTTCAGAAATACAGTGGACCCGCGGTAATCCGCCCCCTGACTAATCCGGTGCCCCCTGTGATCCGACACATCAGGATCAAAATATTATTCAGTTTGTCAAGCAAGATTGCAAGAAAAATCAAATTCTGAGAGCCGTATCTAAGGACCAGTCTATATAAAAAATGTTATATAAATGTTAAAAGAACTCAACACGAAAGATTTGGTTTTTGCTCTTTGTCAATCTTGGAATGCATTTCCCCCAGAAACACAGATTACTTCGGAAGATTTGGAGATCTGGTGTATATGTAGTATGATTCGTAGTTCAAATAGATTCTTTGGTTTACTCTTATTCAAAAAATTCTAGACTACAGAGGGTTTTAGGCAGTACTCTATAATATGACAAATTCAATAATCCGACATCGCCCTGAAAAACGTTTGTCGGATTACCGCGGGTTCACTGTAATATAATTTTTAATATATAAAATTTTTTAATGCAAACAAAAAAAAGTTTTAAAAATGGTTCACTTTACTTTTTAAAATTACTGATATCGAAAAAAAAAACACACACATTTTACTCAACGTCTTTTAAGTCTTATAAATGTTATTGTCACCTCACTTTTTTTGTCATTTATGTAAAAATAATTAATAAAAAATTCATAAAGCTTCATAATTTTTTTTCAAATTGGGATTGGAAACTTCGGTTTCATAGAGATGTACATTTTAATTCATCTGTGGTTAACTTTAAGATTTGAATACCTATAAAGCACGGCTTTTTTTTCTTTCTAACACCGTTTAGAACATATTTGACAGTATGGGAGACAACGATTTCTATGATACCTAAATGAGCTGTTCCCAAAAGCGAACGAATTGGCCTGAGGGATTAAAATAAAATACTTCTGAGTAGTACTAGATATTTGCTTTACCGCGGTATACACAGTTTAGTTGGGTATTTTGATCTCAAATCCAAAATTAAGTTTTGCATGGAAAAGGCTGTGTAGACGTTTCTCTTAATATTTAGCATGAACTTACTTGAGTCTGGTTGCCTTACTGCTATCTGCCGCCTTATTCAAAGAATGCACCAACATCTTCTGTATCTTCTTTCTGTTCTCATTCATGAACGCTTTGCAATTTTCCTGATCGCTTTTGAATATCTCTTCGAGGATCCTGTAGGCCTTCTTATGCTCCATGTCCACCATCCTTATCTTCAGCTTGACCAGAGACTTGTCTACTTTTTCAACTGGCTGTTCTGTCTCCATCTCTCCGCTTTCTTTATTCTTGGACTTGGCTTCTTTCTTTGCTGTCTTCTTCAATTCTTCAGTTGAGGCCTCGCAAAGTGGGAATACCCATTTGACGAAGAGTTCCGATATCTTTTCTTCGGTTTGGTACAAGACGAGAACTCGCAAGATGTCCAAGAGACATTCTTTCTTGAAGAAGTCTGTTTCGGCAGTTTCAATTTGTGAGAGAGCATTCTGGAAGAGTTCTGTGCGTAGGGTATCAGGTGTGATTGCAAGATAAACCTGTAAATATTAAAAATGTATATTTATTTAAAAAAGCAATAGGTGTGTAGCAATCGGACGTGCTACGTAAACGTGTAAAAGAAAACACTAGAATTAACTATTGATAGTTTTTACTAAGAATTAAAATTCACAATGTTATCGGAATACGGAGCGTGACAGTAGTAAAATAACGGGACCATTTGTTTTGGCTTGCTGTTCTAAAGACTAATGTACACGGAATTTGAATGTTCCGGTACTTTCCATAAGGTGCGACGATATGCCAAATATTTCAGCGCAGGTAGGTAAGTACTTCTCCGTGTTCAGCGTTGTTGTTGCTCAACGTTTTGTTGAGCGTTGGCTCGCTACAGGTGCAATAAAGAATCAATAATAAATTTATTGATACAGCGTAAAGAAGTTTGGGTAGGTACTTGTAAGATTTTTCTTTCATGTTTTAATGTGATTTCTTTTGTACCAAAGTGCAAAGTGTACTAAAAAAAACAGAAGGCAAAGAAAGTGCACGCCAAACTTTAATACCGACCTGACGATGATATACAAATCATCGCTTTAGGCGAGTTTAAGGTCAGAAAAGCTGCATGTATGTTTTACGCATCTTTCTCTTTCGCTTTAGGTCATTGTAAAGTCAGTAAAGCGACTACCTGTGCGAGAATGGATCGCATCAAGTTCAGGTCGGCATTTAAGTTTGGCGCGTACTGTACCTCAATGAAGATGCAATAATAAATTAATTGATATAGAGTTAAAAAATTGGGGTAGGTACTTGCAAGATTTCCCATTAAATTTATTCCATTTTTAAATTTTAAAAAAATCCTAAGCTTTTAGACAGGTAGTAAAACCAGTAAATACATAAAAGATGTCTAACCTGAATAGTTTCCAATGCTGCCAACCTCTGTCCCTCCGCCGAACTCCCCTTTACAGGAGTCATGTAGACATTGAGCAATAGCGGCAAGAAATTCTTAGCAAATCGAGCCAACTCTTCAATATCCTCTTGTCTTCCCGCCTCCACACTCGTATTCACAAGTTTCCTGAGACCTTGCATCACAGACGGTCTAAAATCTGGATTATCCTTCAATACCGTTCCCAAAATACGCGCCAGGGACTTGAAACTGGCTTTGACATCACTAGGATTATTGCAAAAGTTTGGTAGTAATGCCCAGAATTGTGCGCAGAGCAATTCGTAAGTGTGCGCGTTGACTGCGTCATTTGCAGTGGAGGCGGTTTTAGATTTGTTACGGCATAAAGACGCGAGTTCTAAAATATCTTTTACAAAGTATTCCAGGGTCGCGTTTTGTATCTTATCCTTGAAGACTGGGAGTAGCCAGCTTCTGTCCAAGTTGATGGAGTCGGGAGAGGTCTTCAGTGGGATGCATTGCAGAACAAAGTCGGGGCCTAGATGTTTTACAGCGCATCCGGTTGAGTATTCCATCTCTTTAATTAGGACAAAGTTGTGGCTTTCGCGTCTTTCGTTCAAGTGAATGAGCAGCGGTGCCAGCAACGAGGCAATTCCTTTGTTTGAGACCTGAAAATAGAAACAATCTCTGATAATGTATATTTATAAATTAAAACATCCAGTCATCAAGTCTTGTTGGCAGTAATGAAACACCCATAAAAAACAGCTAAAAAAAAAACAAAAAAAAAAGATAATAATAATACGGCGAGTAGAAGGAGTCCTCGGACCGTTCGCAAATGAATTTTGCCAACATTCGCGGCCTGCACACAAATTTAAATTCAGTGCATCACATCTTTTTTCACAAAGTCCCAATTTTCTTTTCCTTTCCGAAACCCAGAAAGCCGAGCGTTTAGACGCCTCCTATTTGGACTCCTCGGCCTTAACCCTCGTGAGCAAGTTCAGACCCAAAGTAGTTGTCTGTCTCTATAGCCGAGCTGATATCAACTGCGTGTGACTGTTGAATCTGGAATATTCCAGATTCAATGTGGGTGTGCGAACGGCAAGATTTTATGCATGTCTTTACCGCTCACCGAACCTTTGCGAATAAGACACGCTCGAGCTATTCAAACATTTGAGTGAAACTATTGATGATTTCTTGCCCTGCTACCCTTTGGCTGAGCTTGTAGTTCTGGGGGACTTCAACTCGGATGGACGACAGGCGGATTTCTTTGCCCTTTACCGTGAAAAACCGCGCGGAAATTACCTTGATGACTTCTGGTCAAATGTCCATATAAAAACAAAGGAATTGTTTTTTGCAAAGGTTTTCTAGATAATATATCTTATTATTCATGTATGATAATATCGTATATTCATGATAATATCGTAAGAGTTTTTTCCAGAATAGCTAACTAAATTTAAAAATCTCCCATTTTGGAAATAATTGTCAAAAATATAATCACACAAACATAAACTGATTATTAATTTTTGGGGATCGTTGGAAACGGTTAATACACACTTTTTAAAAAAAATATCTTTTGATTCACCTTAATTACATTAAAAGACAACTTTTTGCATTGGGGGAAGTGGAAAATATTTCATTTTAAATTTCGATTACGTAAAATTAAAATTAGCTTTCGTCTTGTGAGATTGTACGCCATTGTGGTTATTATCACTTTGGTATGTTGGTATTCCCGATACACTTGAATGTATAACGAACGGCTAGACGATTTTGAAGGTACCACGAAATCTGGAAAGGTAAGTACTAAATTATCGGAGTTTTGGGAATAAAATGACGGAAAAAAACATGTTTTTAATTTCGGTACCTAATTATTTTTTATAAATAATACATTCACTTTTGTATCAAAAACCATGTTACACAAACCTAGCGTAGCCGTTAAACTACTTGAAAACTGGGATGTTTTTCTTGCCTTAACGCGAGTAGGCGTTATAAAGGGGCACTTTCTTTTGTATCACAAACCATGTTACACAAACCTAGCGTAGCCGCTAAACTACTTGAAAACTGGGATGTTTTTTTGCCGTGACGCGAGTAGGCGCTACGAAGGGGGCACTTTCTTTTCTATCACAAACCATGTTACACAAACCTAGCGTAGCCGCTAAACTACTTGAAAACTGGGATGTTTTTTTGCCGTGACGCGAGTAGGCGCTACGAAGGGGGCACTTTCTTTTCTATCACAAACCATGTTACACAAACCTAGCGTAGCCGCTAAACTACTTGAAAACTGGGATGTTTTTTGCCGTGACGCGAGTAGGCGCTACGAAGGGGGCACTTTCTTTTCTATCACAAACCATGTTACACAAACCTAGCGTAGCCGCTAAACTACTTGAAAACTGGGATGTTTTTTTGCCGTGACGCGAGTGGGCGTTATAAAGGGGCACTTTCTTTTGTATCACAAACCATATCACATAAAATTAGCGTACGTAGCCGCTCAACATCGCAGAAATAGTTGACTTATAAAAATAAAATTTTAAAGTCAAAAAAAATTTAAACTAATAAATTTTAATCAACGCACGCAATACATGTGTATTAGGTAAGTACCTATTAATTAGGCGGAATTTCAGTTTTATAACATTAAAAAACTCCCGCGCGATTTTGTCTCTAGCCGTTGGTTTTACGAGCCGAATTCCCATGAAGTCTGCTACGATTTGCTCTAGCATCTTTTCGTACAGTAACAAGAATACCAACATCACAAAAAAATGACATTTGAAAATAATGTTTGAAAATGGACGGTCTCGTTTCACAGAATGAAAGCTAATTTTAATTTTACGTAATCGAAATTTAGAATGAAATATTTTCCACTTCCCCCAATGCAAATAGTTGTCTTTTGATGTAATTAAGGTGAATCAAAAGATATTTTCAAAAAAAAGTGCGTATTAACCGTTTCCAACGATCCCCAAAGTTTACCAACTGATTTTATTATTTCTACACAAATCTAAATACATACCCAACATAAAAAAACACAATTCAAAGGAGTTTTCAAATAAATAAAGACCTTTACACTCATTTCAAAATGTAAAATATCGATTTTTTCGCCATTGACAGTTGCCAAAAGTGACCCGCAAAGTCGTAGAAAATTCATTAAAAAATATTCCAAGTAGCTAGATTAATGAATTAACGGTTATGTTAAGAATGTTATTAGCACAAGCGATTCTGACCTTGTCCTTCATACAGTTTCTTTATACAGAAGGGTTAAAATCGCATTTAAGAAAAACAACATTTTTTCTTCGAGCCTGTCCAAATGACAGGTTAATGAAAAGTTCTCTGAATAACTAGCACGCTTGTGAGAGGCAAAAAATAAGCAGTCATTTTTTTTTTACCTTTTCTTGGGCACAATAGCTCGGCTGTGGAATGATTTGCTGACTTGATGTTAACTTTCTACTACAAGATGGGACTCTTTAAGACTCAAAACAATCTTATAAATAAATTACAGAATAATCTATTATGTACGTATACGAGTGGGTACTAACCTCAAAGCAAACTCCGATGGTGAGGATGACATGTTTGGTGGACTGGTTGAAGGGGTTGTCAAGACCGGTCTTGATTGATTTGAAAATGGATTCCAGACTGTTCCAATAGGTTCTAGCAGATTCTTCTGTCTCACAGGCTGGCTTCACACAGTCTATCAAAACCGCCTAAAAAAACAGACAAATTTCAGCATTAAAGTAAGAAAAACAATTATTAAGGGAAAAGATTCATAAAACTAATCATCTTATGTGATAATTTAACACCGTTGTCGAAACGAAAGGCAGGCTTGGAATGAGGTTAGCAAAGCAGGCTGCAATCTCTTTTCAGCATTGTGGCTTACAGTGCTCAGTTTAAATAGCATTGCGTTTGTTTAGTTTATATAGCACAGTGTTGCAGTTTATACATAACCCAGAGGTAGCGGGTTCAATCGTGGTATGCACAAATAAAATTTAAAAATAATATACGGTGTCCGGGGGTAAAGGGCATTAACTTCGGAAGGTGATTCTACATGATAGTATAAGTAAAAAAGATAAATAACTTCTTTCGAAATTCCAAATTTTAGAGGTAGTTTTGTGGTAAAAAGATGAAATTAGACCGGCGTGTGCGGGCAGCAATGTTATTTTCTGCTGTCGCCAAATCACTGCCCCATGCGCTCTCCCAATTCTGTCAGTGATGAATTTGAATGTAACAATTTTATTAGCATAGTAATGTTTCACTTTAAAAATCTTATTGTTGTTAATCGAAACTTGTTGATTTAATGTGTCTTTATCTAGTGTGTATTTATTAAGGCTGACTTAAAGGAACAACTTTATTCAGTGCGTGTTTTCTTCAGACTTACTTTTGTTTATTTAGTTGTAGTAACTTTACATTGTCTTTATTTAGTTGCAGACTTGCCTAACTGTAAAAATTGTGTTTATTTGTGCGTAATTTTGTTATTGAATTAATGTGGCTTTACCAACGAAGAATGGACAGATATTCATTATGTCTACAGGCTCGTTTATGGAAATGCTGGTGCCGCACGCTGGGAAATTTGCCAAGCGCTCGTGGTTTTGTTCAAACGCATGCATTTTCGTGAACAAGGCCTAGGCCGAAGAACTTGAAATAATTATGCTGGTAATTTACCACCGGCGAACGAAGACTTGATCATGACTACAATCGTGAATGACCCTACATTGTCCCTTCGTAGAATTTCTTTTTAACAATGACTGGTGTTCAGAAAAGCTCTATCTGGGATCTCTTCAAAAAGTACAAGCTTCACCCATTCCATTATCGTTGAGTGCAAGGCCTTCTGGAATGTGACCCCGTATCAAGGGTTGCATATTGTCAGTGGATACTCCATACGCAACTTGCGAACCCGAACTTCATTGGGAATATCCTTTGGACAGACGAGGTCCAGTTCTAAGGAACTGGTGTGATAAACCTGCATAACTTGCATGATTGGGCGGAAGAAAACCGGAAAGGCGGATTCCCTGATCGTTGGATTGAAAGTGGTAGTCATTCTCCATGGCCAGCGCGGTCTCCAAACTTGACGACTTAGATTTTTTCTTTTGGGGTATGATGAAGGACAAAGTTACACCAAACAAGTAAATTCCGTCGATGAGCTACGATTACATATTCACGAAGCCGCCGATGAGATACACCACAATGTACGAATTGTTAATAATATTACTTTAGGTTTACATGCTTGCTTACAAGCTGAAGGTGGAAAATTTGTTAAACTGGTAAAAAGTCATGACATTAGTTAGTGTTTAATGAGTTTATAATAATTTTATCGTTAAAAGCGTACCTTCAATTGTTATTTAAGTGTAGTTCTCTTGTTTTCTTAGGTTTAAAACATACGATTTTGTATAAACGTCGAATTCTCGGTCTTGTTATTGTTTACAAACAGTTTCCATGGATACAGGACAAATCACAACCAAGCAATGTTGCCACAATTGCACCCGGCAAGCTAACAGCAACTTTATCGGGTAAGTTTTACCTTACACAAAGGATTATGTATGTAGGTATGTCTTTTTGCATGGAAAAAAAAAAGTTGGAATTTCAGAAAAAGTTATTAATCTTTTTGACTCCTACCATGATGTAGAATCACCTCCCGAAGTTGATGCACTTTACCCCCGGACACCCTAAATATTATATGTAATATATTTACGGTAGGTTTCAGAGTCGTAAATACTTTGAGTATTGCCCTGGTGAAAGACCACCATTCAGAATCAAAATGTTATTTGAAATAGCTTTAGCTATGTTTGGTGACCAGATCTTAATAACCAGGTACTTCCCAGCTTTCCTCTCCTCGTCTCCTTCCCCACCCCACTATATCAGCCTCACAAAATACCCCAATTCAGGAAGATATATATAGTTCCACTGGTTCCAGACATTTGGGAGCAGTTGGGACTCTTGTGCAGCATTCAGTTTAGTGTTTGTAGGATCGCCACAGGCCTTAGATTAATTTGTATTCTTATGGGGAAAGAGATATACATAATAATAGGTTAAGAACCCTTGAGGTGATTTTTCACAAAAACGGCGCTATATAAATCGTCTAAATATCATTTATTATTAAGAACACTTACCTTTAATGCATTAGAAGCAGCTGATGTGATTTCTATCTTATCCGAAAGCCACAATTCTGTGACACAAATGTGAACAAAACCAGGAAGCGATGTCATGCAGGTTTTTATGTCTAAACTGGAAGAATCAAAAAGAATTAAATTAGATTAATATGTATCTGCAGTGGAAAATTTCAAAGGTCTCTGAAACCATAACTTCATGCAGAAATATTAACGACAGGGCATCAACAGAATTCGGAGACACCAGATTTTGTTGGATGGTTGACATACCTGGCCAGACACACGAAGGCCTGCTGCAGCACCGTGACCCAGGCCAGGGTCTGCCGGGCGTCGGCCGCGTTGGGCCGGCACGCCGTCAGGGCTCGCACCAGCTGCACGGCCAGCGCAGCAGTCAGGTGCGAGGAGGCACCGCTCGCCGAAAACAGGGAGTGCAGCACTCGGAGACACCAGGTCTTTATGAGGATATCGTTCTGGGTCATCAGGGAGAGGAGGGATTCGCAGGAGGACTGGAAACAAAATATGTTAGTGAGCTGAATGTGAAACAAATGTTTGCGAGATTGAATCTACCTAGGCAACATTTTAATATACCAGACTCTTCACCTACAGCCCGTTTCTGCAGAGTCGAGAAGATTGCTTCTGTTGAAGGAGACTAGATTTTTAGACATAATTAGACATGATCCAATCTTTGAAACAATAAATTCGACGGCCATTCTTACCCTAAGAGTAAACACTCTCGAGGTAACCATCCATTCTTTGCTTCAAAGCCCTCCGAGCCATTGGAGTTTATGTCCCTATGGGGGCTTGTCAAACAAAATATCATGAACTGTACTGTCATCCGCCTCTGCCTCTGGTTGGGATGCAAGACTAAGTATATTTATTATATTATGTGATCTTAATCCATGTCTGCAAAGTTAGAGTGGAAATTTGAAGGATAAGTCAAAACCAACCTTGATGTATTCCCTGCTGAACAGCGAAATGACCTCCTTCAGCAGTGTGAGGGTGTGCAGCACTGTAGTCTGACTTGAGATGAGGACTTCTCCCTTCATCTGTGCCTGGCACATCAGAGCCACACGCCCGGAGCCAGGGTGAAGAGAAGGGATCTGGAAAGAATGAATAAAATTACAAATGTAGTAATTTATTAAAACAGTGTTGCTAAGAAAAAAAACACATTACTAATAAAAAGTGGTAACTGGGCTGCGAAAGAGCCGGCAATATTGCATTTTGGCAGGTTGACGCATGAGATTCCTGTCTTGAAAAAGTTAGATTATTTTGACATCTTATTTTTGATATTGGCTGTCACTGTGTGAATTTTATCTAACGCGAGCAAACGTGGCACCCAACGCGCGGACAGCTTTCTCATCTCTAAATCTTGATTTAATATGTGACAGACACGTTCTTTGGACATTTTCATAACCTCTGCTATCTCTCTCACTTTAATTTGGCGGTCATCTAAGAATATTTGGTGAGGTTTAGCAATGTTATCGTCAGTAGTTGCAGTTTTTGGACGTCCCAAACGTTCATAGTCTCCCAAGCTCTTACGGCCACGTTTAAATTCAGCTGCCCAAAATTTCACTGTGGTAAATGATGGTGCAGAGTCCCCATACACAGAGTCCAACTCATCTTTGATTTGCGTAGGCGTATTGCCTTTCAAAAACAAAAATTTTATAACAGCTCGATACTCAATTTTTTCCATTTTCACAAAAACATACACATCGACTTACTCGAACGACTGTCAACTAAAAACTGCACTTCTAAAGTGGCCGAAATTTTGGTGAGTAACTGTCAAAAGATGCACAACTACATTCACTAGCTTTTATTGACGAGTGCTGCCATCTTCATGTTCAGGTCGGAAACTTTTCAGACCACTCTCGTAATTTGTAATGACAGACGTAGACAGTAGCATTATGACAAATAGATACTAACCTTGTTACCCTCAGTTGGGATCATAAAACAACTTCCTCGAAGGATGGAACAGATTGCATGCTGGGCTGCTTTTCTTACCTAAAAATAAAACAAATTTACGTTAAAATAATAATTATAAATTCGTACTCCAAGATTCATGTTAACCCAATGAGGATCGTTTAGTAGTTCAGGCCTTGTTTAAATATTTAATTTTGTACTGAATGTTGTTGTTATTTCCATTTACTAAAAGTAGAACAATGATTAAATAAGATGTCCGCGTGTGAAGTATAGTTACTTCTGGAGAGAAAACCCTTGACTCTGTAAGGGGAGGTTCGTTTAACGGTTTCTACTAAGGAATTTCAATATTTCGCGTGTAAATGGAAATGCTGCCCTTGTTCTACTGGTATTTCAATGGAAGATGCTCTGAGGAACTAGCATCATTGATCCCTTCGGCACTAGTGCATAGTCAGCATATTACGTCACATGAGAATGGGTCGTTTCTACGACTTGTTCTCGAGTTCAGCATACCTATCTGTGTTTCCTCCCTCCTACAACATTGGTTCCTTTAAGCCCGGGTTCACTACTTCCTCTCCTCAAAAACAAAAAGGCCCTCCACACACCATAGGCTCTTTTCCTCAGGGCCTCCCGAGTGGAGATAATGTAAAAATAAAGAAAAAAGGTGATTGTACATAATAGTACCTACAAGTAAAAAAGATAAATAACTTTTTTCGAAATTCTTACATTTTTAAAATAGTTTTCAGGAAAAACTTGTGGGAGATATTTTAAATACTTTTTTTGGTTTTTACTCTTGAAACATGTATTTTCATGTTTATGTTTTTATATTTTAAATTTTTTGTCTCAGAACAGACATCATCTAGTGGGGTGGGTAACTTGGTTTAGCATTATTAGAACATTTTATCTCAATAAACATACAACTAAAGGCATTTGGTGCAACTAAGACATACTTTAGGTTTGGAGTGAATCGTGAATGCCAGTACGGAATCAAACACTTTCATAGTGGAGGAGTCACTCCAAGTGGCATATTCCTGGGCCCTGAGGAACACCGACAGGCATCCGATCAGACACCTCAGGATGACGTTGCTGTCTGAGTCGGAGTACCTCTCCAGGAGCTCCATGAACACCTCCACCGCCTCCGAGAACTGCTGCCTCAGGACCGGTTTGGGTACCGACTTCAAACCCATGGAGAGAAGAGATATGGTGGCGCTGATTCCTTCGTCACCCTCCGTTGCTTTCAGTGTCTCCATCTAAAAATTCAAAATGGACGTGAGGACCTTATAGGCCAATTTGTTTCCCTCATCCTTATGGGCAGGTTTACCTTTTCTTTTGTATATTCTTTGGGTAGTAACTACTAGTATCCTATAAAAAATTAAATAACAGAAAATCACTGAAAGGGACACACCCATGCCACTTCCCTCGCTCTGCAGTCTGCACAAGTTGGTTTGTTCCCCTCACCCCAAGAGGCAGATCTATCTTTTCTTTTGTCTATTCATTGGGTAGTAACTACTGGTATTCTATAAAATATTAAACAAGAGAAAATCACTGAAAGGGACATACCAATTCCACTTCCCTCACTCTGCAGTCTGCACAAGTTGGTTTGTTCCCCTCACCCCCAAGAGACAGGTCTATCTTTTCTTTTGTCTATTCTTTGGGTAGTAACTACTAGTATTCTATAAAATATTAAACAAGAGAAAATCACTGAAAGGGACACACCAATTCCACTTCCCTGACTGCAGTCTGCACAAGTTGGTTTGTTCCCCTCACTCCTAAAGGCAGATCTATCTTTTCTTTTGTCAATTCATTGGGTAGTAACTATGGTACTAGTATTCTATAAAATATTAAACAGAAAATCACTGAAAGGATGGACGGAACATACCCATTCCACTTCCCTCGCTCTGCACAAGTTGGTTTGTTCCCCTCACCCTTAGGGACAGGTCTATCTTTTCTTTTGTCAATTCTTTGGGTAGTAACTACTAACATCTTATAAAATAATTATCAACAGAAAATTATTAAAATGATATTTTGATCCTACTGAACCATAATTGAACAAAATATACTAATATTAGCTGGGGTACCCCGCTTCGCTCAGGGAGTTGATATGAGATTGAACTGACGTTCGAACCCACAACGGATCTTACTTTATATACCCCTACCAATGGGTTGCCCCACCCATAAAAACAGGTTTTGAATGGTCCACAATGTTCCAGAACATTCCACAACATTCAAGAATGTTCCCGAACACTCCAGACTATTCCCGAACATTCTGGAATGTTGTGTAATGATCTCGAATATTCTGGACTGTTCTAGAAATTTATAGAGGGCGACACCTCCATCCCTTACATCTTCAAAAGCTTGCCCTTCAGGTAAAAACGGGAACCTTTTTCATGGATGGGGGATAAGGGCTACTACACCACATAACTCCGGTGATCGTACCGCGACCTGTTTCTGAGTTTTAGCAGGACGCACACTTTCATACACTTTCTTTTATAATATATATTGATTATCAATACACTGACAAGCAATTTATCAAAGAAAAATGAATACCAATGCTGCATAGTATTCCGTGCTAGTTTCTAGACCTCCCCTCTCCTTGATTATCTCGGTGACAGCAGCCAGGATGGCCAGCATCTCTTTGTGGAGAGCGCATTTCGAGTCAAATCCTTTCAATAACCTAGAATTTAAAAAAAAAAAGAAGTTATTTAAATAAATATAACATTGACCTGCAAACAATCTGCAATAAACTGAAAAAATAAGAATTTTTACCTAATAATAACATTTTTTCACACTAATGCACTTCCCTCATGTTCCTATCTCTAGACCAGCGGTCTTCAACCTTTTTGAGCTGGCGTACCTCTTGTCTCTCACTATAAATTTGTTGTTCCCCGTACCCTCTATCTATATTTTTTATAAGTGTAATAAAAGACGTGTCTCATTTGTAATTTTTAATACTCTAATTATTACATGAATTTAACAATCAAGTCACACAAATACAATTAAGTAATGCAGTTTTATACAGAGTGTAACACGATTTCAGGCATTTTAATCAGTGATTCTACATGCGTGCCACGTTATTGCGTACCTCAAATTTGGCTTCGCGTACCCCCAGGGGTATGCGTACCACAGGTTGAAAACCACTGCTCTAGACTATTTCAGCATTGAGTAGTCACAATTTTTTTTTAAATTTAAAGTAATTTACCACTTGAAAACATCGGAATATAATTTTTAAAATGTGCATGCATGTGCGGTGAGTCGAAGGAATTCTCATTTCAATGTTTATTAAAATGATGATGAAATTATAAAATCGTAAGTTTACGAAATGACTTAACAACCATTAGCAATTGTATGTAAATAAAAAAAGGGAAATATGCATAGAGTTCACCTCACGGATAATACGGAACGTTTGTGTTGTCGAAGGTTGATGAACGGATAATACGGAATATTCCTTTATTAACTAATAGACAATCAAATATGACATTTGTCGGAAGTAAATAAAAACAAAAAAGTACCTACTTCAAATTATTGGATTGAGGTTCAAACTACGAAAGCTTTTTTTTTTACGTTAACTCCACGCAGGAGGCCCTGACGAAAATAATTTCCCTCAGGGCCTATGTCATCTGGGATGCTGTGTGGAGGGTCTTTTTGAGGAGAGGAAGGAATGAACATTGGTCTTGAAGAGACCCATGTTGTAGGAAGGAGGAAACACAGAGGCCGGCAAATCATTCCACAGCCGAGCTGTTGAACACAAGAACGAGTCGAAGAAACGACCCGTTCTCATGTGGCAAATGTCAACCGTGTACAAATGTTGGGCACGCGTGTTTCCCGACTATGCACCGGTGCCGAAGGGATCAATGATGCTAGTTCCTCGGAGCATCTTCCATTGTAATACCGGTAGAATAAGGATAGCATTCCCACCCGACGCCTGTGCTTTAAAGATTGCAATCCGTCTGTTAAGATGGGAGAATCTATCAAACGGACCGCCCGTTTCTGCAGAGTCGAGGGTATTTTTCAGGTATTTTGGAGCTCCAGACCAGAGGTGGCTGCCAAATTCAACCGTGGGGCGCACTTGTGATTTGTACAGGGTTAGCAGTTGTGTACTATTAAAGTATCTGCGGGCCCTGTACAGTACGCCCAGTTTCTGTGAGGCTAACTTTACTCTGGCTTCGATGGAGCCCCCATACCTGAGCTGGTCACTTAGGGTTACACCAAGCATTTCGATGGAGGGCCTGTTCGGAAGATTGCTTCCGTTGAAAGAGACTAGATTTTCATTTCGATCCCTTTTAGACGTAATCAGACAAGATTGGGTCTTTGAAACATTAAATTCAACGAGATTATTTTACCCCAAGAGAAAACACTCTCGAGGTAACCGTCCATTCTTTGCTTCAAAGCCCTACGAGCAGTTGGAGTTTGTGAGCCCTTTGGGGACTTGTCAAACAAAAAGCTATCATGAACTGTACTGTCATCCGCGTAACAGTGAATTGGTGCACATGACAAAAGGTCGTTGATGTGCAACAAAAACAAAGTCGGAGACAGAACCGATCCCTGCGGGACGCCAGCATTTATCGAGTGTGAGGAAGAGGTGAAACCATCGACTACCGTCTGAATCGACCTCTCCCTCAAGAAGTCGGCAATCCACGTACACAAGGAAGCGGAAAGTCCGTAAGAATGCAGTTTGTTGACAAGTCCTCGGTGCCAAACCCAGTCAAAGGCCTTGGAGATGTCCAGTGCAACCGTTTGGGTCTCACCGAAACGTTCCAGGCATCGCCCCCAAACATGCGTCACATACGCGAGAAGATCACCGCACGAGCGGTTCCACCGGAATCCGTATTGACGATCGTTAATAATTTTGTTCTTCTCGAGGTATGTGAGCAGTTTGTCGTTGATCACACGTTCCATCACCTTAGACAGAACTGATGTGATCGCTTAGGGGCGGTAGTTGGCCGGGTTGGAGCGGTCACCCTTCTTTGGAATAGGATGGATAATCGCTTTTTTCCAACCAGAGGGCACAGAGCCAGTCTTCAGAGACATTTTAAAAAGCTTCGTCAAAATTGGAGCTATTTCTGCAGCGCACCTCTGCAGTACCAGGGCAGGTATTCCGTCAGGCCCACTAGCTTTATTAACATCAAGCCCTCGTAAAACTTGGAGTACTTCCCGATGCCGGATCCTCAGCTTTTTCATACGAAAACCGCAGTGAGGAACCGATGTCGGGATAGCACCTTGGTCATCGAGGGTTGAGTTATCCGCAAACATTTTACCTAATAAGTTAGCCTTTTCGGTGGCGGTGTTTGCTAGTGAGCCGTCAGGTCTGGTAAGAGGTGGCAGACTGGATTTGCAGAAATTGCGACCTAGCCCGCAAGCGACTAGAATTGCCTGCTGCCATGCGGGCATGCAGCCAGCTTTCTGCTGATCTGCTGGTCGTGCTCGAATTTTGACCTATTTATGATTCTCTTGGTTTCCTTTGCCATTTTGTTGTAAGCTGTTCTGTCTTCGGATGTTCTAGATGTGTTGTAGGCTCGGTAAGCCGCGTTTTTTCGTCACACTGCTTCAGCGCATTGTCGACTGAACCACGGCTTTGAGCCTACACCAGTTTCCTTAACAGTAGATTTGATGAAGCCATCCATCGCGGATGTGATGACTTCACCAATTTCCTGGGCACATTTTGAAGGATCCGAAGTCCGAAACAGCTGACCATGGGAAAGCATTAAAATGTGCCCGCAGACCGAACCAATCTGCTGACCTATAGTGCCACACTTTTCTCTTCAGCCTCTCGTTTGGTGGTCTGAAGTTTACAAGGATTGATGTCGTCACCAGGCAGTGGTCGGACGATCCTAAAGGCGCTGTAACTTCAATCTTGTAACCGTGAGGCACAGTAGTTAAAAATAGGTCTAACAGATTGGAACGGTGAGTCTGGACATCAGGAACCCTTGTAGGCTCCTGAACCATTTGCTCCAATCCGTAGCAAAGGGCAAAGGATTCCGCTTGGCGTCCAGCCGAGTCTGTTGATCCTGAGAACTTCAACCAAGGTTCGTTATGAACATTGAAGTCCCCCAGGACCACAAATTCTGCCGTAGGGTAGCGGGGCAAGAGGTCATCAACAGTATCGCTTAAATGTTTGAAGAGCTCGGACGTGTCTGATTCGCTAAGGTTCGATGAGCGGTATAAACACGCGTAGAATCTTACCGTACTGGCAAGATTGACACGTACCCACATTACGTTGAATCTGGAGTTTTCCAGATTCGACAGTCGCACACAGTTGACGTCAGCTCGACTATAGAGACAGACACCTCCTTTAGGTCTGAACTTGCCTGCGAGGGTGAAGCCCGGGCAGTCCAGATAGGAGGCGTCTACAGGCTCGGCTATCTGTGTTTCAGACAGGAAAAGAAGGTTCGGACGTTCAGAAAAAAGGTGGTGATGGACAGAGTTTAAATTGGTGTGCAGGCCGCGAATGTTGGAGTAATTCACCAACAGTTTTGGCCTGCACCGGGGACTCCTGCTTCCCGCCGTTGTAAAGATGTTGCTTATATTTCTTGTTAAGTTCATGATTTGAGTTGAGTTTTGTTTTTATGAGGAGAAAGGAAGGTCTGGGAAGGAAAAGGTATGAGGGGTGGGTAGGATGCTGGGTATCAGTTTCCAGGAATGACGGACGTATGAATCCAACCCACCCACTGCGGTGCGAGGCGATGGGCAGGGAGAGTCGGGCTGGAGAGGTCGCCCAATGCGCCCCAAACGCTGCTGCTGGGTCCCCTCCGGTCACGAACCGGCACAACAACAGCGGTGGGGTTTTTGCACTCGTTGATGGGGCAGCCCACCCTCAGTCGTGAGCCTGAGGGTCGGGCCCCTATACTACCGAGCGGCCCGGACAACGGTAACCGGTTGTAAAGGGTCTCCCTCAACCAGCATCTCCCAATCCGGCCCGCCACGCAGGTGGGCCGACGCACCCGCCATCAAGACCCGGACAAACCTTACCCCAAGAACCCGGGCACCCGTGCTAAGTCACCAAACGTAGCGAACCACTTGGGGTGACCTGTGGCAGAGGTGTTGGTCATCCAATAAATGGTTCCCAGGGCGGCGGTACCCATACCCGCCTACCAAATGTTAAATAGCTGTAAGTCATCATAATTTAGATATACATCCCAGGTTTTGAATGGTTTGTTTGGCAAAGCAGAGTTTGTCTAGCAGGTTTGTGTAATTATTCTAATACATTTCTTTCCATGTTCTGCTGTTATAAATACAGGTACAAACTTGTCAATAATGCATTCTCTTTAACTTAAATAAATTATTGTTTTACATGGCAATAATATTTTTTCTATGATTGGCAGGATTGATTAATTGTCAAAGAAATGTTAAATAAAAACGATAAATATAAAAATGGCGTTACCGCATAAGTGAATTAATATAAAATTAAATACATACAAAATTAAAATGTTAAATGCATATTTTTTGCATGTTTTTTGTCTCCCCCGGCATAAATACTCACTTTTGGTAATAACAAAGCTAAATCTAACTGTTTCAATAAAAAATATTACATATTGGAGTAAGCAGTTCAATGCATAAATAATAAATAAAAAAACTTATTAGTTTATCGATAAGCCGCTGCATTTTTATGCACAGATTACGGAAATTATACTTCATTTCAACAATTATTACAAGAAACAACTATTTACGAACAAATAGGTTATTAGGTTCTTAGTTTAGGTAAATTAAGTAATTCATGCGTTTTTAGTTTGAAACGAAACTTCGCTAATGTCAAATCCATACAAAAAAACATGGCCGTAATGGAGATGGTAATTTTTAAACTTTGAATGAAAATCGTATTATGCATATTTTCCCGTCTATCTCGACTGAAACCGATGGTTCTTGTGGTACTTAAGTTTAAAAGTAGTTTAATTTTCAAATTGTATGCCTATTTAAAGTGCAGCGGCATGCGGCGGCTTGTCGATAATTTACCAAAAACTTGATTTATATATTATAATACCTGGTGAAGCTCGCGTTTGAGCAAGCGCTCCAATCTGACGCAAAGGTCTGGAAAGTCTTATAGGAAACGACTCCTGATTCACTGGCATCACCTTCGGTGCCATCTTCATGGATGGAAATATCTTCAAAACTCTTGGCAATGGATAACTCGCTCTCAGTCGGCGGTTTCTTACTGCTGTCCATGCCATGCCCGAAAATATTTATTGCGTTGTGCTTTTTGATAGCATCCGTTGTCAAACCACTGTTGTTACCTGATAAAATCATAAAAATATAAACAAGACTGCACTTCTAAAAACAAAATATAGTTGTCAACTAGTAATTATTTTACGTACCAAGATTTTCGTGGAAAAATTTTCCTTTTGCCATATCTCTGAATTTTGTAATTGTGGGGTTTGAACTGGATGATTGGCCTTTCCTCCATCTTTTTCCTTTCGACGACCCCTTCAATTTAGAACGAAATTTCCCCATTGTTTTAATGTAGATTTAAAATAAACATACAGTCGATTCGCCGCACGTGTCAAGTCGTTTCAAAAATATAACCTAATATTTTCATGTGGTGAAATGAAATGTCAAAAATATAGAAATGTTTTTTTCGTTTATGGCCACACAACAGTGGTGCCAACCAGTGATGCCATTTTAAAAAATAATGTTTCGGGGCAGAGAACTTAGCGGTACCTGAGTAGATTATTTGTAAGGCTGTATCAAAAACAATAATAATTTTCGTTCGAATAGTAGGAAACAAAAATGTTTGTGAAAAAAAAACGCCGTATAAACGAAAAAAATATTTTATTTAATTTTTAAATCTTTGGACACAAACTGAGGTTTTCAACTTGGAGAAACTCATAGTCACTGGCAAAGTGGAAGGCAGAAGAAGCAGAGGAAGCGCTAGAGTGACCGTGACCGTATCACTGGCGTCCGGTATGTCGGTGTTCGCAGCTCTCCACACAGCGCAGAAGCGCGAGGAATGGTAGAGTCTTATCACCATGTAAATTGGAGTAGGGGTCGATAATAATAGAAAAAGATACCGGCCCATATAAAAGTATACGTCTATAAAATAACATGATGTAAAATTGAATACAAGATAAAATAAAATAAAATGGTAAACACATTTAGCGCATATACTATGGTGGCTTGAGGGAAATTCTCTTAGCGATAGCCTGGTCAAGAGTGTTTTCCGATCTCCGATAGCGCTGACTCGGTCCCGGCTATTCTATAGCGCATCAAATCAGCAAACCTATGCACCTATGCAATGCACCGAATGCACCCTTACCTCTGCGGAGTGCCGACATCTGCGATGCACTGCGACGCCAAGGGAGGCCGAAAAGCCATGTATGCGTGGTTATACTATACCCAACTGTACCTGAAGTTGCATTGTGTTTAGTTTGTTGTCCACAGTTCGCTGGCGTAAAAGTTCATGCAGTATGTCCTACTAATATTATAAAGGTGAAAGTTTGTATGGATGTATGTTTGTTACTCTTTCATGCGAAAACTACTGAATGGTTTTTAATGAAACTTTACAATAATATACCTCATACATCAGAATAGGCTATTGGCTATAGCTTAGAGCTCTGGCATTATGAAATTTATATACAAAAATTGCAATAGATGGCACGCGAGCTTTTTGAAAAATGAATGTAACGGGTATGGAGGGAGGGTGAGGGGGGGGATAGGATGTGGGGGCCGGGCGGAGGGGGGAAGGGGGGGAGGGGGAATCGGGGAGGGCGATGGGTGGAGGGTGAGGGTGAGGGATGAGGGGGGATTTGAGGAAGGTGGGGGTGGGGGAGAGGGGTGAGAGGGGGCGGGAAGAGGAGGAGCGGGGGGGGGGGGATTGGGAATGTGGAGGAGGCGCTGTGGGTACCCCCCTAATACTATGCGAGCGAAGCCGGGGGCAAAAGCTAGTATAGAATAATTGCTTCTTCCCTGGAGGACTGCACCTGTTGAATCTCCTGGCGAGCAAGCACGCTCAGTGCTCTTCTTTGGCGTTCTATATCATTTTTATCGCACAGGTCATTCATTACTGAAGACATGCCCCAAATATTTTATTTCACTGCAGATTTTGATATATACTGAGCCCATCTATTTCTTAGTTTTATTCAGAATAAGTATTTCGAAGACTGAATAGTTTATTAAATTACTAATTCAGAATAAATATTCTTTGAATAAAAATATTGAAATACAAAATTGTACTCAGCAAGTTCCGCAAATGGATGACCCAACGACCCAACAGGTGACAGTAGAAGTAGGTAGTAGAACAGGGTAGCGATGTCAGAATTAACAAATTAAATTAATATTTATAAAAAAATATTTATTATTATAACCAAATCGTTGATTTTCTTTCCATTATCTTTCGCATTTCCGCATAAAGCAAAATGATTTCAAAAAATGTTTCGTTCGATGATTCGAGTCAGCAATACTATTACACGCAAATGCTATCTACATTCACACAATATTAGTAGATTGTGTTCGAAATAGCTATGCACTTGATAGGCGCGCTGTCTAATTGTTAAATTTTCCTTCGTTATAGTGAGGTCGGTTATTAAAATCTTGCTAAAATATTTGAATTCCGAGATTCCCACGGCTTTCACGACATGGAGGGAGCCGAATCGCCGGAAAATTGTATTTTACCGGACATTTCCGAAGTCGAACAGCTCGCGGCGAACGGACACGATGGGGACCGAGACAATGGCGGCGGCCGAATTTTGACAACTACAACTCCTCGGGGCGCTAGGTTAACTTCAGGATCAGGCGGACTAGTTACCGTGCCCATTTCTCTTCCCGTGGGATCCCTCGTCGCGGGGACCACCATTAATGTGATTACTTCCGACCATTTGCCGCATCTAAAGCCGTTGTTGTGCGTTGATAATGGCATCATATCCCGCGATCAAGTTGCCGGCGATGGAGACCTCAAGGCAACTCACATCGTCATCCAGAGCGGGGATGGCGGAGTTTCCGACAATGCGGCCACTTCTCCCAATAACACGAGCTGGGCGGAGGCGGCCAACATGCCCGTCTTGCCCATCAGGTGTAAAAACATCTCGGCCGATCTCCATAAAGCGAGGTTCGGATCTGGCGGACGCGGACGCTGCATCGAATCGAACGGAAGCTGGTATACGCCTAGTGAATTCGAAGCTGTTTGCGGAAGGGCGTCCAGCAAGGACTGGAAGAGGTCCATAAAGTTTGGAGGCAGAAGTATACAAGCGTTGATCTTTGAAAATGTGCTGACACCACACGCCACAAGCTGCACTTGCGGAGCTTGTTGCGACGACGACACAGCGACCGGACCAGTTAGGTTATTCACCCCCTACAAGAGAAGAAGGGTGGCGAGCATAGAAAAGCGGTCTCGCAAGCGTCAGAACAGTGCCGATGAAAGTGATTCGGATCCTCCCCAGTCAGCACACGCGACGAAAGAGGAAGCGTGGCAAAGTTTAGCTGACGGGCTCGACGTGACAAATGACTACCAACTAATAGACAACAGTGCGCAAGATACATTAACTGATTTAAATGTAGCCATGAAAAAGCTAGAAGATTTAAGCCAGCAAGTTGCGAAGTTTTCGACGGAACTGCGGAAGTGTGTTGCAAAGGTGAAGGGCTTGGTGGGCGGACAGACAGATTCTATGGCCTCCGAGACTACCACAGCCATCATCGGGGGTGTGGAGGAAGTGGACAACGCTAACCAGAGCCAACTCCTCAATGTGGAATGTACAAACTCTAAGACGTGTGCCAATTGTAACCGGGATGCTTCCGCGGAATGTTCAATGTGTCGACGCACCCCATACTGTTCTACATATTGCCAAAGGAAAGATTGGGCGGCGCATCAGATGGAGTGTATGAGAGGTGTGTCAGTTGGGGAACATTCTAATTCCATCATGCTAATCGTAGACAGCCAGCATCAGTAATATTAGTTGCTTAACATTTTCATATAATAATTATACTTCTCTTTGATCAATTCATTATTCAACCGTTGAGTAAATAATGTGAAATTAGATGATTAAGACTGATGTGTTTACGTTTATGCGTTGTCGTAAGAGTACAGGGATTGTGATAAATATTTATAATTTAATTAAGTTACCCTGTATGGATGTGAGGTTTTGACCAAATTATTTCTTTGTACTTTTAGAACATTTTACGGTAAAATTTTAGAATCGCTGAACACGCTTAATACAAATGCATCAAACAAGAAAAAAACATAACTAAACTGTCAAAACACACGAAATTTTGATATTTTGAAGAAATGTGTAACTGTATTGCATCATTTACCATCTCCCCCCGATGTAAATATTTGTCTTTTATACAATAATTAAGTTAAATAGAAGCATTATTTCAAAAAAATATTTGTAGTAAGCGTTTCCGCTTCTCTAAAAAGTTACCCATATTACGTAAAGAACGCTGCTGTTCGGACTATCATTTTTTGAAGAATTAATTCACTTATCTTATAGGTACCAAATTTTTGAGGCTTTTTAGTTTTTATAATTATTTGAATCATATTATGATGCCAAATTGGTTAAATACTATGCGAAATATTTGATATATGCATCGGGATCCTATCCTGGTGTTGTGGGTTCAATTCCTCTGTTAACTAGGTTCTCAATCATCGCAAAAGTAACGTTTTCTGCTAAAAATGATGGCAGAAGGAGTGTTTAAAATATTTTCTTAATAGTTATACCTACGTCTCACGGCAGCATTCTGTGTAATTTAAGGCGGGTCTCATGCACACAAAATGTGTATATTTTTTTAGATTTACACAACATAGAAACATTGGGGTGTGGCCACAATGTTTTTGCTTGCTGTGGCTGATGGACAACATTCTTTCTAGTAAATGTTTTAAAAAAAACAAACATTTTGTGCGCATGAGACCGTCTTTAGAAATTTAGTTTAGACTGTTTCATTGATCTTTTACCTATGTTTATTATTAATATATTAAATAAATACAAAGACAGGTTATAGTCATTATAATCGAACAAAAAATATGGTACATTCGTTTTATCTTTCATAGCTAAAACTAAACAAATAAGAAAAGGATGGCAATCGAGAGAATATGTTTGTGCGGATGAAATTTAAAAAAAGAAGGAGAAACGAAATGCATCAAGGATGGCAATTCAAAGAATGTGTGCATGTAAGATCGACATCGGTTCTGTTCCCAAAAAGAGTTTTGTTTTCTGACAGGTTTTTTTTAAAGACAAACTCATGGTCGTTTAAAGCGGGTTATGTGTTTCTGCATTCCCTAACATGCTTTATTATTTTGACATTTATCATTTTCGGGTAACCAAAAGCCTCGAATAATTATTCAATTATAGTGATTTATGTGTATTTATGGATGGAAAGAAACTCCATCGGATTAGTTTTTTTGGTAATTATCGGTTCGGACTGGCCACGCTTATTACGAATAATTTTTAGAAAAAAACTTAAATTCGCCTTAATTACTATAAAAGGAAACTTTTTGGCTTTGGGGCGGTGGAAAATAATGCATTTTAATTTTCAATTGCATAAAACCAAAATTCACTTCGCGAACCGACGCAGCGAAAATCCGCGGCCGTAGCTGTCACTGTTATGGACTGCAGCCGACTTCGTGGGATACCTACATGAAATACCGCGAATCACAAACCTTCTTCTTCTTCAATGGCGCTACAGCCCATTTCGAGCCTTGGCCTCCTTCAAAATAAGCCTCCACCGCCCTCTGTCCTCGGCCGTCTTCTTCCAATCTGCAACCTGCGAATCACAAACCATGTTACACAAACCTAGCGTAGCCGCTAAACCACTTGAAAACTGGGATGTTTTTCTTGCCTTGATGCGAGCAGGCGTTATAAAGGGGCACTTTCTTTTGTATCACAAACCATGTTACACAAACAAGCCCGCTAGACAAATTTCATAAATACGCGCATTATCTCACGAAGTCGGCTACAAACGTATTAGCTCTTGATAATTTATCAAGAATACCAACATTAACAAAACATTAACAACAAAAGTGACAGTTACGGCCGCGGATTTTCGCTGGGTCGGTTCGCGAAGTGAATTTTGGTTTTATGCAATTGAAAATTAAAATGCATTATTTTCCGCCGCCCCAAAGCCAAAAAGTTTCATTTTATAGTAATTAAGGCGAATCTAAAGTTTTTTTCTAAAAATTATTCGTAATAAGCGTGGCCAGTCCGAACCGATATTTACCATTTTTTTTTGTTCTGTAAAGATTGTTGCACCTTTTAACCGCTGGAAGGTAATTTAAAAAAAAAAGCACAGCTTATCTAATGAACAAACTTATGTGCGATACTAAACGCAGTAAATCTCAAGTATGTCCACTGGACCTAGTTCGGTGCAAACACGCGCTTTATCTCAGTAACCCAACTTCTCTTTTAATTCATCTTAGTTATTTTTTATTTTTTTAGAATTAAGGTCTACATTAACTCTAACGTTAAAAAACAAGAAGATGGAATTATTTATTGCAATATACAAAATAACAAAATGATTAAAAAAAACTTGATTCACAAAGCGCCTGATATCCAGCGGCTAATATCAAATGAATAATTCTATTGATTATTCATTTGATTTTATAACGCCCAGTGGGTTTTTGAACATATCCTAAGTCGATTTTAAACGCGTGCTTTGTATCTAGAACTAGGGACTATACAAGCTGAGCCGAATAAACCTGAGTGGTCGAACGTCAGGCCAAGTGTCGATCACTCACCTTTAGAGCAGTGGCGGCTCGTGACTTTTGGTTGTGCTAGGGTGCTAATATTAAAAAAATGGCATCATGGATGTTGTCGTATGCGAAAAATAATTTTTTTTTTTTTTTCAAAAATTGGTGTTTTGTATGAAGATTTTTCAGGATATCGGTGCGGCGCACCACCAAACTGAAACTAACCTGAAATTTTTCATACAAAAAACTGATTTTCAAAAAAAAAAAAAAAAATTTATTTCGGCTACAAAAACATCAATAATGCCATTTTTTTTAATATCAGCACTCTAGCACACCAAAAAGTCATGAGCCGCCACTGCTTTAGAGAGAGAGGGCCACTCATCGAGAGGGGCACCACTATTAAGTTTCTGCCCCGGTTTGAAAAAGTTGTAGATCCGGGACTGGTTGTACGTGGCTACAAATAATACCGTCATCACAGTGTGTTTTTAACATTTGTGTCATGCAGACTTTCTGTTTCAAAAAAACGATAGCTGTGTTTGATCAAAAACCTTCTGTAGATCACTGAATAAAAATATCTTAGTGGTGTGGTCTATACTGATTTTAAAGAAAATTGATGTTATGAAATTACAAATGTTGAAAAGACCTGTTGACTCCTGGGTCCCAGACAGGCTAATGAAATTGATTGTATGTTCAAGATGGATTTGAAAATGTTTGAACAATTTAAGATTTAATTTTATCATACTTCGGACACACAGACACAGCCACAGTATACTTCTTTCGGTTTATCTCTCCAGAGCTATTTATACATTGATATCTGAAGGTGGATTTAGCCTGCTCTTGCAAATTATTTTGGTGTAAACAGAGCATTCTTTCGGTGCTCCGAGGCATTCGCCGTTATTTAGTAGAATGCTCGTTCATTTGAAGTAAACGCCGCAAGTGCGCCTGAACAGTTGCCTAGAGCATTCCTTCGTGTTCTTCGTAGAGGCACTCTCTTCAAAGTGTTCTTGGAACTTGTGAAGACATGTTTGTACTAATTATGGATTGGAGTAATGAAAAATGTTCACAAATGATAGAAGCGTACCAAAATTTCAGATGTCTGTGGGATCTAATTTATGGAAAATAAAGATAAATAATAATAATAACTTATGGAAAAAACTAATAAAAATAAGTCACTTCCTTCTTTTTTTTCTTCGATAATTGAGTCAACGATAAATGCAGCACTTGAAATCACAATATCGCCCTAATTGTCGGACATGGTGTAGTGAACTGATTGTTGAAGAATGAGCAATGAGATAAATAAATGAAATTAACAATAAATTAATACAGTCCTTGATCATTGCTAAAATAGGCACCATTCCTATGTAAATAAGTATCTTCTCAGAAAGGTCCATAGAAAATAATAGAAACAAAGGAAAATAGGGCATGAAATCATGCCGTCTGTCACATATGCTAATAATACCGGCCAGAGACTGTGTTGGCATTGTGTTTGGGTCCCTCCCAGGCGTCGCGTGTTCGATTCCTCAGCTGGCTAAGTCCTCTTTTTCCTCTTCGCTAAGACACGAGCAACATATTCCGCTTACTGTAATGGTAGTAGGAGATTTTCAAATATTGTGAGGTTTTTCATAACCCGGGAATGTTTGTCTTTCTTTTAAAAAAAAAATAGTTCATGACCTATCTCCCAATTTTCTATTTCTATGGAAAGGTCCGATTCACCAAGAACTGGTGTTCTTAGTTACAATGCCACAAAATAGCTTTTCCGCTATATTGTAAATGGCTATTTCTTTTAGATGCTATAATTTATTGATTATTTTTACGGTTATTATATATATTGAACGTATAATATTTCCCCATGAACCCCCACTTCTTTCTTTCGTTTTGTCTTAGTTTTACGAAGCGCTGTCTATGTTGGATTGAAAACAACACATTGAAGTCTTGTATGAGATAGGTAATTTAAGTTTATAAGAGTAAGATGATACATTGTGTTGACTATTATTCTGCCATCCTGATGCCGCAGTAAAACCTTAAATATGAAAGGCCATTATACAAATTTTAAGACACCACTAGTATTAAAAAAAAGGAATGTTTATTAACTTGATTCTATAATTTCCGAGTACTTATTGTTAAGTCAATTAACAAGCTGCCAATATAATGGTACGTTTTAACCTAATGGGAAATATAAATCTAACCTTACCTTGATTATTAATATGGCAATTAATACCATGCGTGCACGCCATACAATTTTTTTTTCATAATTTTCGGATGTCCAGTGGTAGATGTGTTGAAAGTCTACCGTAATATTAATGTTAAAACCAATGACTAAACAAAATACCCAAGAGAAGCATTTGGCATACAAATCCAAATACATACCGAACATTCTGTCCAAATGTTTATGCAAAAATGGCGGTCAAGATGGCTGCAATGCCGGACCGTTTATATAATAAGTAATAAATATTGTATACAATGAAACAAGTACTTTGTTTAAAAACCACTTATAATAAAATAAGTGGTTTTTAAACAAAGTACTTGTTTCATTGTATATAATGTCAAGCCACAAAGTGTTTGCTATCTACGATAATTTAATAAATATTGGTTCAATCTTGGCTGCCATTTTTGTGTAACTATCTGGACAGAATGTTTTATTGGTATGCCAAGTTCTCTCTTAGGGTATTTTATTTAGTCATTGGTTAAAACCAAACAGCAAAGCAAAATTGTAAATTTAAACATCTCGAACGTCATGAAAAACAATGTATTATTACTATCTACTATCTATTAGCGAAATTGGTTTATATACTAATTTTATATCAACTATGTATGTATTATCAAATAATAATGTATATACAAGAACACCATAAATCGTGTTTTATTTTATTATCTGTTAAATTATACAATGGATTTATTTATGTGAATGGCGCACAAGAATACCAACTGTTTTTTTAATTTTTTTTTTTTTTAATATAATCTTTATTTATTAAGTTACATAGGTGATTGTGCTGTGCCTGTCTCACTAGGAATTCTGTGTTGAGAGCAGGCGCATTTTAGCATAAATAGTTTAAAACAAAAATAAGGATAACAACAACAATGTTATTTACATATAAAATAAAAGAATGAGGACAATCAGCATTTGAAGCCGGTGGAAATATTGCATCCCAAATTAGGGTATGTTGTGAGGCAGAACGGAGTTGGGAGTGGAAAGAAGGTAGTGTGGAAGTATCTGGATATTCAAATCTAATCCCCAAACATGGTTAAAGCTATTACGACCTCCGTAGTCCAGTGGCTAAGACTCTTGACTCACATTCCGGAGGTCGCGGGTTCGAACCCGGCATGCGCAAATAAATTTTATTTGATTAATTTGTGTTATTTCACAATTAATTATTTTAAAATAATATATAGTATATTTGCGGCATGTTCCAGAGTGGAAGATACTATCAGTATCGCCCTGGTGTAAGACCACCATTCAGAATTGAAACGTTGCTTGAAAATGGCTTTAGCCATGTTTAGTGACCAGATCTGAATAGCCAGGTACTTCCCAACCTTCGTCTTCCCCACCTCCTTCCCCTCCCCGCTACCTTCAGCCTCACAACATACCCCAATTGGGGATGCCATAGTCTCACTGGCTCCAGACGGGAGCAGTTGAGATTCTTGTGCGGTATTCACTGTAAAAAAAAAAAAATTAATGTTTCAATTCTGAATTGTGGTCTCTCACCTAATAATATCTACCAAAATAAGCCAACAATTTTTTTGTACCTAAAACAATAATATTCTTACCAGCCAATAATTATTTCATTATTAATTTCTTATATATTCTTATCTTATCATTCTTATCTACATAAGAACCAGGGGCGGTTTTAGACTTTTCGTGAGCTAGGGTTAGATTGAAAAATTCAACATTATTGACGTTGATGTAGCCACTGACTAAATAAAATACTTTAAGAGAGGACTTGGCGAATTTTGAACTTGAACTGTGAAAACTAGAATTTCTGTTAATACAGGGTGTCCCAAAAGAAAGTTGGTATTTAGTGGATCGATTTAAAAAAAGTAAGGGTTCTATCGAAAAAATGTTTATTAAATACCAAAATACACAATTTGGGAATTTATTTTTGAAAAATAATATTGTCCAAATGTAAACCCTCACGTTCGCGGCATTCATTTGATCGAAGAGTAAAATTTCTTATGACGGCTCGCCCGGTAGGCTTCGTGATGGCTGCCATTTCGTGACGGATATTTTATTTTAATTGCATCAGGGAAGTCGGATTTTTGGCGTACATTTTAGATTTGAGATAACCCAAATCTATGCACATTTAAAGCACTTGCGCGCTTCCGAATCGAAAAGTTTGAGTCGTCACGAAAAGACTGATAAACACTCTCTACGTTTTCTACCATTCTTGATGACCTTGGTCGCCCGGATTTTGGTTTTGCCAACATTTGTACACGGTTAACATTTGTCACATGACAACGGATCGCTTCTTTGACTCGTTCTTGTGTTCAACAGCTCGGCTGTGGAATGATTTGCCGGCCTCTGTGTTTCCTCCTTCCTACAACATGGGTCTCTTCAAGACCAATGTTCATTCCTTTCTCTCCTCAAAAAGACCCTCCTCACAGCATCCTAGATGACATAGGCCCTGAGGGAAATTATTTTCCTCAAGGCCTCCTGTGTGGAGTTAATGCAAAAAAAAAAACGTCTCCGCTCTAAAAAAAATATAAAATATTGATTACTTATCACATAAATAAAACACATTTTTGTTTGTACAGTGTTGTATTTAATCATTATAATTTTTCTGACAAGTCTAGTAAACTGTAGTAAATGTCAAGGAAATAATAATCAAAATGAAAAAACAAAAATCTTCAACAAGAAGAAACATCTTTTTTCATAACATGTATTTTGTGTTTATTTTGAACTCCATGACCTAATAAACATAATTATACATATAGGAGTATAAATATAATGTTGTGGGCATTGCTTCTAACACCGAGTTACATTCAAGAAGGCACAGCCTCACCAAAATAAAACATCTTCATACAAAAAATTTTAATTTTGTAAAAAAAACTTAATTCTTTTTCAGCTACAACATCAGTAATATTGTACACAAAGCCAATGACGTTATATAAATAAATAGACTCGCCATAGTCTCATATACTCACAATATAATGTGGAAAGTAAGGAACACTCTTTTGTTTTCAGCGATTTTCAGTATAATTTCTTAATTCAAAAGTTTATTCCTGTGTGATAAAGATAGACAATCAAATAATGTGTGTGTATGAATGACATGAATATATGAGCGGGCAGCGTATTGCTTGTCACTTTTTGATGGAACGTTCGCTGTCTCCTTTTCTTGAGGCCCACTAGAATAAAAGGTCCGGCTGCCTGTCGGAGTTTGATATGTCGAGCTATACAATAAATACAATAGGGCAACGACAGTTTTCAAATGGTGGCGATTGTCATCAATACTTCTTGGAACTACTGATTTATGTGTTGTTTTACCACAAGCAAACAAATAAACGAGTGTTTAGGCTGATTAGTCTACTTTAAAACAGTAAAGTTTACTTAGCAACAGAAATTTGGCTGTTGCGCGCCCAGACCCTTTACTTTAGGAGGACTTGAATTTTCTCTAATGACGTGTAAAACCGCGAGCGGGAAGCATGAAAATTAATTGTAATATTTATAATAATCGACAATATTAAGTAATTTGCGTGTACAAATGACATGTTATTCATTCGCCTTTACTATTATTTGCCGTGTAATTGAAACATTTTCTCATTACACAGGAGGGCATTTTGGCACTTTTTAAAATGCAATTTACTTACTGGTAAGTGCTGGTAAGACGCAACCTTACTCGACGCGTAGCAGTTTAGTACTAAAGTACTAGATATCGAGATTGTTACAATTGTCTTGTTCTTGTCTTCCCACTTTGAGATTTCTACCCCTCGTCTAATATAGTATGTAACGTCATTGCACAAAGCACTCTTTTTAGGGTGATTTACCTATTTAAAAAAAAAAAGTTGTAGTTTACAACCTTAGCACTCTAGCTCACTGAAGAGTCACGAACCGCCACTGATAATAAATCATGAATAATACAAAAATCATTATTTTTAAAATAACTTAAACCACTTTATGGCTGGCCGCATACATCAGGTTTTTCCATCCGATTGTCTGATCAGACAACCGGAAGGCCTTCGGGCCATACATTTCTTATGAAAATTGGATAAACATCGCACACATCCGGATCGGTAATAAAAATAGGCCACGCCCTTCCGCGTCAGCCGTTCAATCCTGTCCGATAAAGTGGCCCCGGTTTTAATACCTATCCGGTTTTCGAATCGGATGTGTGTGGTATCCGATCCGATTGTCTGTTCAGGCAATCGGAAAGCAAAACCTGATGTTTTGCGCCCGGCCTTATTCATAAATAAAAACTACCTACATACATAATATCACTTAAACTATTTGTATACTTAAATTTAAAAGCAATCTTAACATTGCACAATACAAATTAATTAAATAAGGCACTCATTTTCACAATAAAATTTCATAATACCTGATTACATTTTAAAACATTATTAATATTAATTTGGTTTGCTTAATTTGTTGGGAAAATATCGTCAAAAGGTACTTTGGTGAATATCTTATTTGTTATGTCTTTGAAGATGCTGCTAAATGACTTTTCATAAGATCCCTTCAGTTCCTGAAAGACTATTTCTGAATTCTCATTCATGAATCGATTCATTTGTTCCCCGAGAACCTTGTTGCCGTTGAAGAGATTTGCGAAATAGAAGCTGACAGAGTTGGTTATGAACTTCACTTTGTAGTCTTTAAGCTTCATGTATATCTTGCCATTCTTGGTGACAGGTTCTCCAATCAAGTCGTGCTTGATGACGAGGTTTTCTGTAACAAACAAATTGTTCATTAGTTTTGGGATACAAAGCTCATTGATACCATAAGGGAACGTACCCATACTACGTGACCCGTTTAGGGGGAGTAGGGGAGGGGGGGGGGGGGGGGGGGGGGCTTAGGTTTTGTCACACAGTCAATCTAGAAATCTTTTTATATTTTTTTCCACTAACTTTTTAATATTTTTTCCACTTTTAATTATAGGTATGCATGCACCCTTGACGCCACGCAGCAAGCGCCGTATTAATAAAGACAAATACAGGGTGTCGGGGGTAAAGTGCATTAACTTCAATAGGTGATTCTACATGATATTATAAGTAAAAAAGATAAATAATTTTTTCGAAATTCCAACTTTTAGGGGTTGTTTTGTGGTAAAAAGATAAACTATTGCGATACGGGCTAGTCACAACCATGCAATGTTGCCACAATCTTGCCCGGCGGGCGCTCAGCAAGTAAGATCGTACCTCGCACTAAGGATTTTTAGTAGGTACGTCTTTTGTATGGGAAAAAAAATGTTGGAATTTCGGAAAAAGTTGTTAATCTTTTTTACTCCTACCATCATGTAGAATCACCTTCAGAAGTTGATGCACTTTACCCCCGAACACCCTGTATAAGCCAAATAATTTTTTAAAACTTTTTGTTAGCAAGAAATGGTTCAAAACCATATTTATGATTTACTATGTGAAAACTGTAGGGGGAGGGGGGGTCTTGGAATATACTACACGTGGTCACCGAGGGGTTAGGGGGTACGTTCCCTAATATAATTAAGAATATTTACTTTCTCTAACAATTTTAATGAAAACTAGGTAAGTACCTACCTACTAGTTTTTATGAAAAAATTTAGGTAAAAATGGAGAAAAAAGGTGAGTGTAGGAAAAAGAGAAAGATAGTGTAAATATCAAATGGCAGCTTAAGATGGACAAATGACAGATAAACAGGTGACATTCAATCAAAGATAATAGAAACAAAAGGGAGATATGGCATGGAAACTTGTCACCTATCACCAAGCTATACAATCAAGCTGCACGGACTATCAAAGCGGTGGAGCCAATGAAAATGACTCGTTTGTTGTTTAGGTAGAAAGGCACGGTGCCAGTAAGTGTAGGTCCAGTTTGCAGTAGTATGGGTGAATAATGTTGGCGACATGCATTTTTATGCTAATAATGGTTCAGCTCCCATGTTTTTATTATGCTTTCAGTAGGTACCTACATATTTTTTTTAACATAAAGACCACAGTATTAGGATGGTATTAGGACTCTAGATTTTGGGGAATTGTATGTGACCGATAGAAATGTTGGGGTAGAAAGGAGGGTTGATTGGATAAAGATTGGGAGAACTACTTATTTTAGGAATGCTGCAATACAGATCAAGATACACTAGAGGAAGAAAAGTAACGGTCGGCCGAGATCTCGGTCTCGGCATTCTCGGCTACAAATTCTACCGAGAACTCTCTTTCGGTTCTCGGCGAAAAATCACCGAGATTCTGGGCCATAACCGAGACCTTTGTAGGTAGGTACGGTATAGGATAATGGGATTCAAATCTACCGCGCGCGTCCACATTCGTCACTTGGTGTCAGTGCGTTAGAGAGCTGTCAGCACCGCCTACTAGTGTAGCAAGTGAACAGCTCTTTAGCAGAGCTGGTCAATTATACGACATGAGGAGACACGCTTTGAAGGGTGAAAATGCAGAAAAAATGCTTTCTGTATGCTACAACATCTTGTTCAATTTTGATTATTATTTTTTTTTTTTTACATTAACTCCACACAGGAGGACCTGAGCAAAATAATTTCCCTCAGGACCTATGTCATCTGGGATGCTGTGTGGAGGGTCTTTTTGAGGAGAGGAAGGAATGAACATTGGTCTTGAAGAGACCCATGTTGTAGGAAGGAGGAAACACAGAGGCCGGCAAATCATTCCACAGCCGAGCTGTCGAACACAAGAACGAGTCAAAGAAACGACCCGTTCTCATGTGACAAATGTCAACCGTGTACAAATGTTGGGCACGTGTTTGGCGTGTTTCCCGATTATGCACCGGTGCCGAAGGGATCAATGATGCTAGTTCCTCGGAGCATCTTCCATTGTAATACCGGTAGAACAAGGATAGCATTCCCACCCGACGCCTGTGCTCTAAAGATTGCAATCTGTCTGTTAAGATGGGAGAATCTATCAAATGGACCGCCCGTTTCTGCACAGAGTCGAGGGTATTTTTCAGGTATTATGGAGCTCCAGACCAGAGATGGCTGCCAAATTCAACCGTGGGGCGTACTTGTGATGTGTACAAGGTTAGCAGTTGTGTACTATTAAAGTATCTGCGGGCCCTGTACAGTACGCCCAGTTTTTGGGAGGCTAACTTTACTCTGGCTTCGATGGAGCCCCCATACCTGAGCTGGTCACTTAGGGTTACACCAAGGATTATTAAAACTATTAAATTATTATTACATTCTTAAATATACTATATTATGCAAAAATAGGGCATTTTCATTTTTTTCTCAATTTATCTATTCTCGGTCTCGGCTCTTGGTCACGGCCGAGATTTTAATTTATTCACGGTCTCGGTCTCGGCCGAGAATGAAATACCTGTCTTGGTCGACCCTTAAAGAAAAGAGTATGGTTAGGAGAACCTGGCTATTCAAAGATCTGGCCATTAAACATAAATAAAGTTATTTTAAGCAATGTCTCGCTGACACGTGAGAATGGGTAATTTTTACAAGGTTGTGGAACGGCATGTACCTAGGTATGTAAATTTAAAAAAAAATCTTCTTCATAGTACGCAGCTTTCTATAAGACCCAGATTTTTTCCTTCCTTTCCTTACAATATTATAAAGACTCTGCACAGCATATCAGTACCGGATCTACGACTTTTTCAAACCGGGGCAGAAACTTGATAGTGGCGCCCCCTCTCGATGAATGGCGAATCCTCTCGTGACTCGTGAGGTGAGTGATCTTTGCTTCTCTTGACGTTCGACCGCTCGGGTTTATTCGGCTCGTGTAGCCCCTAGTTCTAGATGTGACGGGGATTCCCCTGGTAGAGACACTATGCACGCGTTCAAAATCGACTTAGAATACGTTCATAAATCAACTTAGGGAACGTACCCATACTACGTGACCAACTTTTTGCAATTTTTAACCCCCCCCCCCCCGGTGACCAAAATCCTAAGCAACCCGCCGCTCATTTGTATGGAGCGTGACATTTTGAAGACCCCCCCCCCCTAAACGTGTCACGTAGTATCGGTACGTTCCCTTAGGATGTGTTAAAAAACCAACTGGGCATTTTAAAATCAAATGAATAATCGATAGAACAATGGGCGTTGGATGCCAGGTGCTTTGTGATTCAAGTTTTTTTTTTAATCAAACACATAATTTACGATTTTGGCGCCCCCTAAAACAGCCACCCGGGGCAGGTGCCCTGTTTTGCCCCCTCCCTAGATTCAAGGCTGCAGCATATCATAATCCCTGAGGGAAGCCTAAGAGTCTAAGGGGGCGTTCAAGTATTACGTAACGCAATTTTTGAAGATTTTTGACCCCCCTCCCCCCCATATAACGCGCCGTAACGTTTTTCCGTCCCCCCCCCCCCCCCCTAAATGTTACGTAACGCCCAAGTTACAATTAAGTTGCGCAAAGTACTGGAAAATCGCTTAAATACCTTTTTTCTTGTTTTAATCGCGTTTGCGGTGATAAATAAAACAAGAGATTTCAATAACGAAAGGATTGCCAACTTGGAAGATTTTAATTCCCTAGTTTTTTTTAATCTAAATAATAATTAATTACTAAATAATAATAATATTAATTATTACACCTTTAAATTTATATGACGAGAATGCCAACATTCTTATAAATACTAACCAGGAATTATTAGATTCCTGGTCAAATAAAATTATTCACGCAAAACACTTCAATTATCTCAACCAAACGTATGTTGACAAACTTTCGTCAAACAAATGGTTGAGTATTGGAGAGTTGAGCGCAGAAATAGAAGGATTTATGCTTGCCATTCAAGATAGAGTCATTAATACTAAAAATTATAGAAAGCATATAATCAAAGATATAAATCAAATTGATGATTTATGTAGAAAATGTTTGGCTTTTCCCGAAACTATAGAACATATTATATCGGGATGTTCTAAATTAGCGCCTTCCGAGTATACATTTAGGCACAATCAGGTTTTAAAAATAATTCACCAAAGTTTGGTAATTAAACATAACTTGATTGATTGCCGTAATGTAGTACCTTATTATGAATATGAACCAAATTCATTTATAGAAAATGAATTTTATAAAATATATTATGATAAAACTATACTAACAGACAGAACAATTAGTCATAATAGACCTGATATAGTTTTACATGACAAAATTAAAAAAATAACTTATATCATTGATGTAGCTATTCCAAATTCCTGTAATATTCAAAAAACTGTTTCTGAAAAAATTAGAAAATACACAGATTTAGGAAATGAGATTAAAAGAATTTGGCATTCTCGGACTATAAAAATATTACCATTTGTTATTTCGGCCACTGGCATAATACCTAGGAATCTGATTCAAAATTTAAGCATATTAGATTTGTCAAAGAATTTGTATATAAAAATGCAAAAAGCAGTAATTTTAAATACATGTAGGATTACAAAAGATTTTTTAAATTTTTATATTGAGGGATCAGTAGGATTTATAGGTTCAATTAGAAATGCCACAGAGCCGAACCCTCTGATATGAAAATATCTGGAGTCGGTGAATTATATTCCCATTTGGTCTCTAGTAGGTTGACATGTTGTTCTTGTATTGTTTTGTATTTATAATACTTATATAGTGCAATTGCATAACGTGGATTCACTAGATGATCATTTGGGGAAGTGTATGAAAGGGTTTAGTTTTTCCTTCTTTTTTTTTTTTTTTTTTTTTTTTTTTTTTTTTTTTTTTTTTTTTTTTTTTTTTTTGGGGGGAAAATTTAACCCGGACATTTAAATCTGATACGTAACACAAGGACTTTTCAAAACATTGAGTCAATTAAGCTACTTTACTGCTCTCTTGTAAGATCGCAGCTGGAATATGCATCTCCTGTATGGTCTCCGATTTATATCTGTAACTTACACCGTTTGGAGAGAGTACAAAGAAAATTTCTTCGATACGTTCAATTCAAATTGAGACAGCCTGTAATTGAAATCCGCTACAATGCATTAATGTCTGATCTAAACCTACCACTACTTTCTACCCGGCGTACTATTAATGACATTCTTATACTTTTTAAATTACTGAACAATCTCATAGACTGCCCTCAAATGCTAAGTGTTATAAATATTCGTGTCCCTGTTAAATCAACTCGACTCCACCACCTTTTCCACAGTGACAATCATAGCACTAACTATTCCTATCATTCACCGCTAGTGCATTTTCACCGAACTGCCAATACGTATACAGACCTTTTCGATATTTTCAAAACCTCACCGTCTTGCATCAAAGCAAAAATAACTAGTTATTTATGTAACTGATATGTTTGTAAAATGATAAATATTTGTTGTACTAATATGCATCGTATGTATGTACTGTATGTTATTCTATATATATAATGTTAATAAATAAAAAAAAAAATAATAAAAAAAAATAAATAAATAAAGAAAAACATAAAAACATGTTTCGTAACGCGTTGTTCGTTCGAAACCCCCCCCCCCCCTCGTAACGCACAGTAACGTTTCACAAGACCCCCCCCCCAAGTGCGTTACGTAATACTTGAACGGCCCCTAATGGAGTAACATAATTTAAAAAAAATTAAAACCAAACTTCGTCATCATTCTATCAAAATGATGAATTTTATGCAAGTTGCTGAGTGTTGCAAAGTTGCCAAGTGCTGTTGCAATCTCACTACACCTGCATTATAATTTAAGAGTAAACATTCCTCATTCGATGAGGAAATATAGAATGTTGAGTGCAATTTGAAAAGTCATGCTGAAGGTTTACTTCAAGTTTAAGATGAAGATTAAAGCAACAAGATTAAGATTGAGATTAAGATCAATGATAATAATAATATATTCTACACAGATAAATCAAGTGAAATCATCCACGAAACATTTATTCATTAATTTAATCACCTTGAGAGATAATAATAATATAATAATAATAATATATCTTTATTGAAAGAAATTTGCAAGATTATAACTAAAAAGTACATATTCAGTGTTATGTTTACAGTGGTTTAAAATTACATAAGTACAAAAGGATATCAACAGAAAAAATATATAAATATGAACAGTAGATAAATGAAAAATAGAAAATAGTTATAAATTTTGGTTTTTCAGTAATCTGCCTCACTAGGCTAGCCTGTGTTGAGGCAGTAATTTTTAAATCAATTTATAAGACTTATGGACATACCTACACTTTTATTAAAAAAGTAATCACATAATAGATTGGTTACATTAATAATATTTTTAAATAAAAGCAACCAATACATTGCTTGTATATTTCCACTGTATAATACCAAATAATTAATAATTTCGAATTTGGGTGAGTGCACCGGTAAAGGCCCTATCATTATTTTTGATCCAAATTTTTATGTTATTTTTGAAAATTTTTTGGGAATCACATTTTTTTATTCTATCTGGAAGAATGTTGTAAAGTCTTGTTGCAAGGTATCTGAAATTTCGTTGACCAAAAGTAGTATGCGTTTTGGGGATTTGTAGTAAGTCACATTTGTAGTAAGATGCATTTCACATATGATTATTAATTATATACGTCCCACTAGAAGACTTAAAATATAATCTATTACTAAATATTCTAAAAATACATACACTAGAAGACAGACGTAAAATAAACGACTTAACATTTTTATTCAAAATACTTAACTCTAAATTCGACTGTTGCGAACTCCTACAACTCATAAACTTACGAATACCGACAGTAACCATGCGACAAAATACACTATTCTACTGCAGCATTCACAAGCGGAACTACATTGCCCACTCTCCTATACAACGATTTCACACTATGGGGAATCAGTACTTAGGTGATGTCGACATATTATTTAACATCAACTTGGCAAATTTTGTGGATCTTGTAAAAAAGTTATTCCAAAACTATTCCTAAACATATCTGTATTTTTGTAAACTTATCAAATCGCTGTATTTTTTGTGTATTTTTGTGACTTGTGTACATTTTTTATCTAATTTTATTTTTATTATTTCTTTATCTGTTGAAAAATCATCTGTCATGAATTAATTGTACTACCAAACATGTAAAAGCCTTCTGGGCGTTGAATAAATAAATAAATAAAAATAAATAATAATTACATACAATTGTAAGTACTAGGTTTGTGCGTAGATAGGTATGTTGTGTTGTACACAATTTGTTATTTTGTGTGTAAACACAATTTACCATAAATCATAAAGTAATTCTTATTAGACCTTGAGAAGAGTGTTTTGATGAAGTTTGGACTTAAATTTTTATCAATGTTAAAATCTCAAGATAATGTACTTGTCTAATTTGGTGATGGTGATTTGTAAGGTTAATTCCTTATTCTATGTTTGTAAACATGTTTTTCAAGGCCACAATCACATCATTGTAGGTCTTTAGTCCATTTGGCCTCAAGCCCTAATTTTAATTTCAAATTGAATTTGAGCACCATAGGCACTTTTAAAGTGATACTTAATCATTTTACTGGTTTAGTAGATATAACGACCTCCGTAGCAGAACAGTAAGACTCTGGACCCAGTTTTTGAGACCTAGCATGGTAAATATAATTTAAAAAATTATTTAAAAAGGGCTTTTCTACAAATTGAATTTAAATACGCATAACATATTTGATCTTCGTTGCTGTTCACTTTCAGGATTACCCATCAATCAGAACATTGGTTGAAATGACTAAAGGTATATCATTGAAGAAACAGATAATACTAACAAATCTAAACAAAATAAGAAAAAAACAAGACAGAGAAAAATAAAATGCTAACGGTCGCAAAGGGGGCTCGAACCCAGGATCTCTCGTCTTGCCGGGACGAACGTCTTAACCAATTCGACCACTGAGACCTCATATTTTTAAGTCATTTTTGTCAATCTCCTCAATTTTTTCCTCACCTTTTTTAAATGGAAACAAATATTCGAAGAACTGAATTGTAACCTAGATAGTGTCTCTGATAAGCACATCCGATTTTATTTATATGATACTAGCAGACCCGGTCACACGTTGCTGTGGCTTAATCAAATTCACACCGCCCGCTTGCCAGCTGCTCGCTGCCTGAATTGAATCTTTGAATTGCTCGACTTTGCTCTACTATAATATGCATGCATTATACATATAAACCTTCCTCTTGAATCACTCTATCTATTGGTGAAAACCGCATGATAATCCGTTGCGTAGTTTAAAAGACCTAAGCGCACATACAGCGGGAGCGACTTCATTTTATAATATGTAAAGATTATTTTTCAATGATATATTACATCGATGGGAATAACCTTCAAAGGTTATTAAGAGAGTTATTCTTAAAAAATTGAATATTCATTTAGACTTGTAGAAAAAGGTCAGTAGGTGTTCCATATAAATAAAATTAAAACTTTGAAGGGAATAACCTTCAAAAGTTATTACAAAAGAGTCATTCAGATAAAAAAATGACTAAGGGTATGTTTAGTGACTTCCAAAATTCAGTATATGGGGAAACCATGGTTCCACTAATTGCAGGCGGTTGGAACTCGTACAGTATCACATAAACAAACTAAAAACATGGATTTAACTTTAAAACTTACTCATGGTAATGTTGCACCTTCCTTTGCCAGCGAGAGGGATGAGCAGAATTCGTCCATCCATAACGTAGTCAGCTGTAAACTCAATCTTGTCGGTAAAGGAATCAGTTATGATTCGGTAGTTCTTTAAGTCAGCACTGAAAAAATAAGACAATCATCAGTATTTAGGCATTCTTTAAATGTAAAATCAAGCAAATTGTTGCAATATTTTAGTCCTCTATCCTACCCCCGTCATTTTTTTTTTACATTAACTCCACACAGGAGGCCCTGAGGAAAATAATTTCATCTGAGATGCGGTGTGGAGGGTCTTTTTGAGGAGAGGAAGGAATGAACATTGGTCTTGCAGAGACCCATGTTGTAGGAAGGAGGAAACACAGAGGCCGGCAAATCGTTTCACAGCCGAGCTGTTGAACACTAGAACGAGTCGAAGAAGCGACCCGTTCTCATGTGACCAATGTCAACCGTGTACATATGTTGGGCATTGTTTCCTGACTATGCACCAGTGCCGAAGGGATCAATGACGCAAGTTCCTTGGAGCATCTTCCATTGAAATACCGGTAGAACAAGGATGGCATTCCCACCCGACGCTTCTGCTCTAAAGATTGCAATCCGTCTGTTAAATCAGGAGAATCTATCAGACGGACCCCCCCCCCGTTTCTGCACAGAGTCGAGGGGTTTTTCAGGTATTTTGGGGCTCCAGACCAGAGGTGGCTGCCAAATTCAACCGTGGGGCGCACTTGTGATTTGTACAGGGTTAGCATTTGGGTACTATTAAAGTATCTGCGGGCCCTGTACAGTACGCCCAGTTTTTGAAAGGCTAACTTAACTCTAGCTTCCATGGAGCCCCCATATCTGAGCTGGTCACTTAGGGTTACACCAAGCATATCAATGGAGGGCCTGTTCGGAAGATTGCTCCCGTTGAAGGAGACTAGATTTTCATTTCAATCCCTTTTAGACGTAATCAGACATGATTGGGTCTTTGAAACATTACATTTAACGAATCAGTCATACAATATCACAACATCATATAATATACAGAAAATATATTTTTTAAATAATACGGATACGGTCTGCTTAGTATCCTGCACTCAAGCCCTAGACTCATTGCGCTGCCCTAGACACATTTGGCACCATAGATGAATATGTGTTTCTTCAACATTTTCAACATGACCGGTCAATGGTTTTTTTTTATTTTTATATATTTTTTTATATGAACACCGCACAAGTGGCCCAACTGCTCCCCTCTGAAGCCAGTGAGACTATGGCATCCCCAATTGGGGTATATTGTGAGGCTGAAGGTAGTGGGGAGGGGAAGGAGATAGGGAAGAGGAAGGTGGGGAAGTACCTGGCTATTCAGATCTGGTCACCAAACACGGCTAATGCCATTTCAAGCAACGTTTCAATTCTGAATGGTGGTCTTACACCAGGGTGATACTGAGAGTATCTTCCACTCTGGAACGTGCCTCAAATATACTATATATTATTTTAAATGAATTAATTGTGAAATAACACAAATCAATCAAATAAAAAAATTTTGCCACGCCGGGATTCGGTCCCGTGACCTTCGGTGTGTGAGTCAAGAGCCTTACCGCTGGACTACGCCGGCCGTCATTGGCTGAGTGGACATTGTATGTACACACCTAGGCATCGTGTGTTCGTCCTCAATCAAGACACAAACCACATTTTCCACTAATTGTAGTGGTAGTAGGAGATTTTCAAACATTGTTGGGTTATTCATAACCCGGGAATGTTTGTCTTTCTGTTTCTTTAATTAACAAAAAATATTTAATCATCAAATCATCACATTTCCAAAGTTATTGATGCTTTTACACCAACCTCCCATATGTCGATCGTCCAGTTAGTCAATAGTCAGAAATTTTCAAATACTAAATTTTAAGAGAAATGAGGAAAGCAATACTCGAAGGCTCACCATAATTCATATACAGGGTACCTCCCATCATGTATTGCGCCGTAACGTTTATCCGTACCCCCCCCCTAAACGTTACATAACGCCCAAGCAGTGCCGTAAATAGGGCGGTGCCACCGGTGCCCAGGCACAGGGCGTAGACTTTGGGGGGCGCAAGAATGGCGTATAATAGGCGAAGGGTCCACTTAAATAGGGCGCAGTTATAGAAGCTCGCACAGGGCGCAGAAAAGGCTATTTACGGTACTGCGCCCAAGTGACAATTTTAACCCGAAAATCACAATTAAGTTGCCCAAAGTACTAGAAAGTCACTTAAATACCTTTTTTCTTGTTTTAATCGCGTTTGCGGTAATAAATAAAACAAGAGATTTCGAGAACGAAAAGGATTGTCAACTTGGAAGATTTTATATCCCTAGTTTTTATCTAAATAAAGAAAAACATGTTACGTAACGCGTTGTTCGAACCCCCCCCCCTCGTAACGCACAGTAACATTTCACAAGACCCCTCCCCCAAGTGCGTTATGTAATACTTTTTTTTTTTTTTTTTTTTTTTTTAACTTTATTTATTTCCATTTCTTTGTACATAGATATAATGTATAATAGCAAATAGTATAAAATAACATAAAATATAATAACAAATAATATGAATAAGAAATGAGAACTTGAACTTGAACGGCCCCTTTACCGTGTCCCTTTTCCTCTTGAAAGACAGCATATCCTTGGATACACAAAAAAACATTAGCTGTGCAGGAGAAACTGCTTTTGGTAGATTATGTACTATTTTTATGTAAACACATTATCATTGACAAAAATTTTGGATCGGCACACCAAGAGTTTAATGCTTATTCGTCTAAAGACTCCAGTACCCGTTGGCCGAGTGCGCTTGGCGAGTGCGTTGGGCCAACGTGTACAGGGCCATTTTGTGTATATTTGGAGTTTGCGGCCAACACTTGCCGACGAGCCGATGAGTGTCGGTTTTTCGTGCACAAAGCGCACTCGGCCAACGTGTACTGGAGTCTTAAGAAAAACTATAAACATCAAAATAATAAGTAACTTATGAGGGTATTGCTTAAGTTGAAATCAGGTTAGCAGATGGGAGGAGAAGATTGGGTACTTACTTGTATGTTGTAAGGTTGGCGTTTGTGATTCCATAGATTTTGATATTCTTGTAAAGTTGGCGGATGTTCACTGGACCAGTTCCTGTATTGATGTCTATCTCAGACACTTCTAATGGCTCGAGCTTTGGCACTTTGAGTTCTGGTATTCCTGAAAATAAATAATATTTTCAGTTGTATAATTGATTCATACACATCATTACATAAACACATTTTTTTGTAACATGAAAGTTTTCTATTAATTAAATGAAGACAATATTAGCGAAACTCAATCAAAAATCTGAAAAAAGGAAAAATCAGAAAAGAAACGGTCACATCTGGGTCTCGAACTCAGGACCTTCGCCTTGCTGGGACACAGCTCTACCAACTGAGCTAATGTGTCCCTATCCGATTTGGTCATATTTAACTGTATCATACTTTGCATAAAAACTAACAACATTATCTTCATTTTCTAAACGCTTATTTTTCTTCTTCTTCTTCTTCAATGGCGCTACAGCCCATTTTGAGCCTTGTCTTCCTTCAAAATAAGCCTCCACCGCCCTCTGTCCTCGGCCGTCGTCTTCCAATCTGCAACATGGAGTAATCCTCTTGCATCCTTCCTGACATCATCATCCCATCCTCCATCTCGGTCTGCCCGCCTTTCGTTGACCTCCCGGGTGTCCTGTCAGAACCTTCTTCGGTACTCGTGTGCTTGGCATTCGGTGCACATGTCCGGCCAATCTCAATCTTTGGAGCCTTAAATGGATGGAGAGTCTGGGAGCTTGGTAAATATCATAGAGCTCATTATTGTGGCGGATTCTCCATGCCTCTCCCTCTCGCACCGGTCCTAAGATTCTTCGAAGTACCTTTCTTTCGAAGATGTCCAGCTGTTTTGCTGACTTTGCTGTCAGTGTTCCCGCCTCACATCCATAGGCCAAGACTGTTCTAATAATTGTTTTATATAAGGTTATTTTGGTTTTCCTATGGACGTTTCGGGATTTGAACACTGGCAGCAACGTGAAGTAAGTGTTGTTAGCGGCTGTAATGCGCTTTCTTACTTCTACTGGGTCTTCATTGTCCTGCGTTATGATGGAGCCCAGGTAGGTAAACTCTTCGACCACTTCGAAATTATAATTGTCTTTAAATTTCACTTTATCTTTTATTCTGCGGTGAGGGGTTCTGGTTTGCATCATGATTTTTGTTTTATTCTCATTGATTTGCAAACCCACCTATCTTGCCGCAGTCTCCAAAGGGTCAAACACTTCTCTTACAGCCGCTTAAACGCTTATTTTTATTGGCTGCTATCTTTAAGTATGTTGCAAGATTCCAACCTGAACTATACTCTATTCAGATAGTGTCTTGGATAAATTTTTATCCATTTTTATTTTAGTTTTGAAACTCTTCTATATTATGGTTATAGAAAAGTATTTATTTCGAAGGGGCAGATTTAAAGAAATTTCTTTTCTGTCTGGAGCCAGTGGGATTACGGAATCCACAATAGAAGTAAGTTGTGAGGCTGAGAGTAGTGAGATGGGTAGAAGTTATGGAAGAGGAAGATGGGAAAGTATCCGGCTATTCAGATCTGGTCACCTAACACGGCTCAAAGAATTGGGCATGCAAAGAGTACCTAATAAAAAATGAATATTATATTTACCATTTTTCATCAATCTCAGTGCATAGGGGACTCTGTACATCAGGCACTTGCTTACACCGGGATCATTTTGACCACATCGCTTGAAGGTCTCCGCTGTAAAAAAGCAAACAAATTTTCATTTAAAAAGTTGATCAGTTTCATTTTCAAATTGGGTTCATTTGCATCAACAACTAAATATGCATTTAGACCAAACCATGTAAGAACATTAGAGCAAGAGTGTTGGGTTAGGTTATGCGTAACGTTTTCCCCCAAACCGGGACACCAAAAGAAGGTAGGTACTTAATAATAATGATAAATTTGAACAACTCATAACTTTTTCATAACTTTTAATGAATTTTAAAGGGGTTGAAATATCATGATTCTGAGTTGTCATGGAACCGTAAAACTAGTATAATCTATTATGAAAATAATACAATCAACTAATTTAATGGCTTATTTACGACGTTTTTCACACCTGAGGTTAAAAAGTGGTCAGCTATTTAGGTATTATTTACCTATTCATACTAAAGTCATAAAGGTATTCTTGCACAACTAAGTAAGCACTATTAAACAAATGCTTTCGTAGAATCAATGTATGATCAATTAAATCAGGACTTTGTAAGTTATGACTTATGACATTAAAACTGCAATAAACACGTTAAAAATACGTAGAAACAGATAAGGGAAACGGGGGAGGGGGGTTGTGACCCCATCGGCCTCATTATTAGAAATTATTAGAAAAACGAGAATAGTACCTAAAATACAATTATGACTGGTCAGTGGATGAGTGGGCATAGCGCTTGGGTCCCACCTGAGCGTCGCATGTTCGATTCCTCGGCTGGCTAAGGGGGCGTTCAAGTATTACGTAACGCAAAATTTGAAGATTTTTGACCCCCCCTCCCCCCCAAACGCGCCGTAACGTTTTTCCGTGCCCTCCCACCCCCCCCCCCCCCCTAAACTAACGCCCAAGTGACAATTTTTACCTGAAAGTCACAATTAAGTTGCGCAAAGTACTGGAAAGTCGCTTAAATACCTTTTTTCTTGTGTTAATCGCGTTTGTGGTAATAATTAAAAGAAAAGATTTCGAGAACGAACAGGGTTGCCAACTTGGAAGATTTTAATTCCCTAGTTTTTTTAATCTAAATAAAGAAAAACATGTTACGTAACGCGTTGTTCGAACCCCCCCTCCCCCCCTCGTAACGCACAGTAACGTTTCACAAGACCCCCCCCAAGTGCGTTACGTAATACTTGAACGTCCCCTTTAGGTCCTCCATCACAACACAAGCAACATTTTCGGCTTTCTGTGATGGTAGTAGGAGATTTTCAAACATTGTTGGGTTATTCGTAACCCGGGAATGTTTTTCTTTCTAAAAAAAAAATGGCACCATCTCTTTTATCAAATAACGATAGAGGTCCCTAACAACTTTTTAATAAATTTTCCAAACCCCCCCCCAGGATGGAAGTCCCTCAACCTTAGGGTTGAATCCCCCCAATGGGAATGTTATAGCTATGCCCTTCGTCGTTACATGCCACATGCCTACCAATATTACATTGACAGAATTACACTGTTCCAAATTTATATCAATGATATTTCGCAATTAGAATTAAATGGTGAAATTTTCTTATATGCAGATGATACTGCAATATTCTACTGGGGTAAAGATCTAAACATACTACTAGAAAATGCACAAAGTGACCTAGAAAGAATTTGCGGTTGGCTCCAATCAAATATCCTAACAATGAATATAAAAAAACAGGATACATGATTTTAAGTTCAAACCGTAAAATGATTCCTCCACATGTACCATTAAAACTTGAAAATAACGATTTGCAAATCCTGAAACAGGAAAAATATCTTGGGCTGTGCATCGATAAGCAATTAACTTTTAAACAACACATTCAAAATGTAAAAGATAAAATCACACCCTTAATTAGCGTTTTTAGCCGGTTATCATATCTATTACCAATTAGATTAAAAAAAGTTTATACTATAGTCTCGTACAATCACACCTAAATTACCTGATTGAAATCTGGGGAAATGCGTATGAAACATACATCAATAAATTACAGGTAATTCAAAATAAGATAATCAAAAAACTATTTCATTACGAATCCAAAACATCCACAAAAAAATTATATTTGGAAACAAAACTGCTAACATTAAGAAAACTATACGAGTACAATATATGTGTCCTTATATACAAAATAAATAATAAACTCATACATACAAACACAGAATTCATTAAAACGTCCCAAGTACACAAACATTTTACACGACAACACGATAACATACGTTTAAACACCATTCATACTAACTACGGTAAGCAATCAATTAGTTACGAGGGGGGCAATTTATATAATTGCCTTCCAGATGATATCAAAAACGAAAAAAGTGTGTGCAAATTCAAAAAAAAATTGTTCATGTTTATTCACAAAAAACAAAGTAGTGATAGTGAATAATATCGTATGGTAATATAATATCATGTAAATGTTAGTATTGCAATCTAATGTAATCTAAGGTTATGAAATGTAAAAACCATGTAATGTAAAAACTATGTAATAGAATATAAAAGTACATAATTCAATATTCTAGTTAAGTAAGTGACAATTTTATTTTCTTTTTTACTGGAATAAAAACTTATGAAAAAAAAACACATGGACGGAATTACACCTACTTAAATGACTCATTACATCTACCATCCCACACACCAAACAATTGTTCTAATTGGCTTTCAAGTTCGAGTGTAAGTGCGTGCTAAATAAAAATTTCGTATCGCTATAAAACAAAGGAAAGAAGAAGATCCCAACTAAGAGATTTTTAATTCTAATATTAGATATCATTGAAGATGAAAAAATAAAATGCCAAGTATGTATTTAAAGTTACGATTTTGGATGGTTTGACCTATTCAGTTTCGAAAAATAACTTTTGTGAAAATAATTGAGATAGTTTCGAAACTTTGAAGGCACAAAATTTCTATTTTAAAAGACAAAAAAAATAAATGTCATAGCCGCGGCAATTAATAACGGAAACCCCGCCATCTTTTAACCCGTGGCTACTTTAGGTAAATTCCTAAAGAATATATTAAAACTAGCTGATCCGGCAAACGATGTTCTGCCATATAAATTATTTCTAGGATGAAAGTTCGATGATGCGGACGTAGCGCCATCTGTCATTCAACAACATAAATAATTTCGTTCTGTTTGAAATACGAACAACACTTAAAATTGTTCACACAAAAATACTAAAATCAGGACTAAAAAATGGGAGGGTGGGGGTAGGAGAGTGAAAATTTGGGGTTATAGGTATTTTTTAATTGTCAAAAAAATAGAAAAAAAAATCTGGATACGGACACCCTAATGGTATGAAATATACTTTACGACCTATTCTCATACCTACCAAATATACTTACATAAAAAAAATTCATAAAAATCGGTCAAGTCGTTTCGGGGGAGTGCGATAACAAACACCGTGACACGAGATTGTTATAGGTATACTATGTAGATGTTAAAAATGTAACCGAATCGCCTTCAATTTCTCGAGTTAGTAAGTTACTAGTGTTTATATTATTTAATATAGATATGTATAGTGGATACATGATAACAAAAACTTTTGGTAAAAAAGGAGGCAACGCATTATATGTATAAGTCTAAAAAATTACAAAACATTTTTTCAGAATTGGTCGTGAAAACTTCTTCAAGGATTGTTTCCTTTGTGCCTTTATTTGAACTGTCAAATGAACACACTACGCTTTGTAAGCTTTGTTAAGAATCTTTAGAAAACTCAACCAAAGAGTGTGATTTATGCTTAGACTTGAAAGGTCATTCTTTATTGGATGTTTTCTAGAATTAAAACAAAGCAATCGTGAAAAGTAATGTGACCAATGTTAAGATCAAGGACAACCACGCAATTCTATGAATAAAGACCGATACTAAAGATGTTTTGAAAAATACACAGGTATTTCCCTCGTAGATACCTATACATGTGGGAAAATTGAAAGAACTTAATGTTACGTATTCAGCATGTATTTTTAACCCTTCAAGCTAGTTTGTTCGCTTTTGGGAATAGCTCATACAGAAATAGGACTCCAGTTACTAATATCTACAGCCTGTATGTCTGACGAATATCTACAGCTAATATGTTGAACTAATATCTACGAACTTCAGAGTGTTGACTAATATCTACAGAGCGTAGGTTGAACTAATATTTACAGAGCGTAGGTTGGACTAATCAGCTAAATGTGTCCAATAGTCCGATATCAGGGATTCTTACATAAATTAAGTTTTTTAAACTGCATATGCAATATTACGTTATTCCAATATGCTATACATAATTGCAAATCCAACCTCTGCCAGTACTGTAGATATTCGTCAACACTTTGGTTGTCATAGTCATAGATATTAGTCAACAGTTTGAGCTGTAGATATTCGTCAACACTTTGGTTCCCATAGATATTAGTTCGATTTTTCAGTTTTTGGAATTCCTGCAGATATTAGTAGACGCCTCCATGCCAACTCAACCACTGACCGGTCGGTATTTTTCCATTCATTATAAAAAAATTACATTACAATATGTTAAATACGTTACCAGGCTTGGGACGGGAAAAAAACATTACATCAAAAGACACGATTGATTTTCCTGAAGCGAAGTTCGCACAAAAGTTATTTTGCATGACAAAGATGAAAAGGTTTTTTTTCATCTCTCGATGATATGAAAAGACATAGGAATACAAACCAATTATAATACAAATAAACCAAAATACAAATTTGAAAAATATATGGCAGTTCCTATCTACATATGTGGTTTACGGTGTTTACACAACACAAATACATAATAAGTGACATTATGGTGTTCATCACGCGTGTTTTCGATAATCCCTAACAAAATTTGTTTGCTTAATGTTACGGCACGGCCACACTGAGGCCAATTTTCCAACTTCAAACGTTCGGACGATTTTGTAGAGGGGTAGTTCGTACGTTGGAAGTTCGAGTTGGAAGGTTGGAGTTCGAGTTGTCCCGGGATCGCCTCCGAGGCGATCGGCGATGGCTGGTTCGTGCGAGTTGGCCCAATACACCAGTCTGCGCAATATTATTACGGGAGAGTGGTAGGTATAAAAATTTAGAAATTATTAATTGTTTAGCTTTACGAATCGAAATCAATATTATGGAAACCGAAGCATCGCTTGCACAATTGTAGGCAACTGATAAGATACAAATCAGCCGAAAAAAGCCAAAAAATTGCCGAATCAGCTGTTCGACAACCGTCAATGTGGAGTTCGGGGTTTGGAGATGGAGGGTTGGCCGCAGCCACCACACGATCGGCGGCTTCGGTGTGGAAGTAGCATAAAGCTTTAAGGGTGGTGTAAGGTTCATCCCAAACTTCCACTTCATCATTCCTTCCCCTCCTACTTCCACAAATAGGAGATGCCGTAGTTCCACTGACTCCAGGGTCTCTTTTGCACCTTTGCTTTAAAAAAAACTATTTCGTTACGAACCTATAATTACTGCGATTTTTTCGACTTCTTTTAAATGAAAGAAATAGTTTTATGGAAATACAAGAATATTCAATCGTGTTAAAAGATCGATTTCCACCGTACCAACTTTATTGATAAAAATGTTAAATTTTCAGATGATTAGATTTTAACGATATATACAGTTAGTTCACGGAAATTTAAAATGCTGTTAAGGACAAAATGTTAAATGTTCAAGAGAGCGAAAAGAAAGTATTTTATTTTTTCAAAAAATCATAATATCCTGTTTTTGCAGACCTTTAATTATGAATTTTTAATATAAAATAACACGGAATAGATCTTTGAACATTTTTTGTTAGACAGCATATAAATTTATTTTATCAGTATTTAATTTATTTTTAAAATTTCAGAAAGAAAATACTCTGAAAATGCATGTCGTAAAAGACGCGCCTATTTTCCTAGAAATATTTCGATGACGCAACCGAAAGAGAAAAACAACGAAGAAAAATTACTTTTTTTTTTTTTTTTTTTTTTTTTTTTTTTTTTTTTTTTTTTTTTTTTTTTTTTTTTTTTTTTTTTTTTTTTTTTTTTTTTTTTTTTTTTTTAGAAATTTAATTAAAATTAAATTCGATAATGTTATTAATCAATTAATAAGAAAAATTACGTTTTTTAATGATTTTTTGAATTTATTTAAGCCGCCCCGCTACCCGAATTTCTACCGATTTCTTGCATATCTCCCTTAAGAGGGCTTTACCAGAGAAAGCCGGAAATACGTCATTTTCAAAAAAGTTTTTAGACGTATTGACTCTTTTCCACAAAAAATTATAAATGGATTTCGAAAGATTGTTCTTTCATCTAGTGAAGTTATGTAATAAATTTTTAGAATTTTTTTTAATTTTTAGTATAATAAGGTTATTCCATAGGTCGTTGGCAGATTTGTTAAATTTTCAAAAAAGTTTTTGTATTATACCACACCCATTTCAAATAATGTAATCATGCAGTAAAATAAATCAATACATCATCTAGCAGAGTTATGTATTAGAATTTTAATTTTAGTTTCAATAAAATCATTAAAAAATATGTACGTACATGTGTTTCTTGACGAAAATGGGTCCATTTGTGTATTTATTTGCACACTTACAAACTAATATATTTCAGATTTTTTTAACATTCTTATTAAATTTAGACATTATTGAAAAATGATAAATACTTATAATCAAAAAATAACTACAAAAAGTACACTATTTTAATAGTTTTATCATCACGCCTTTCAGCATTTTTGGATGAAGGTATAAATGAAAGCTAATTTGGATTGAAATAAATTCGATATTGAGTTATAATTTAAAAAAGCTGGTACGGAGAATAATTAATCTTTCTCATTGTAACCGCCCTGCACAATCGGAAGAACAACTTTCGACGAAATGTGGATTTTCGTCCGCTGGCTGGTTAAACGCTCTTAAACATTTGAAGTTTTTAAGCTCTTAAAAAAATAAACGTTAATTTTGAAGATAATATCTATACATTACCCACACTGAAACGTAAATTATATGAAATTCCCTCGATAGAAAAAAATCGCAAAGTACGCTCCGAAAATTTTTATTTTTAAGTCTGCTTCTTTTACAAGTTATATGTATGAAAAAAATCACAGTGTTTCTTTAAATGCTGTTTTAGGCAGCCCCCAAGAGATTTTTTCCTCTATTTTAAACGGGTCGATTTTATCGCTTTAAATATTAGCGCGCTCCTCTAAATTCATAATTACATATCTCTCCATCATCTTCTTTTTGGTGGGGCTACGGCGCCTCACAAAAAGCATTATTTCAAATTTCCGCTGTCGAGTTATATCTGAACGTATGACCTACTCTTGTACATACCGCGATTGTTTGTGAAGGTAATTTTAAAACGAAAAACAATTGTCAACTTTTTTTACTCCTTATTTATTTTAATTCTATTCTCGTACATTTAACAGATTAATACAGTGTTTTACGTAGATCATAAGTTTAACTCACTTGGAGAACCCTTGCTGAGGTGTTCCCATGTTGAGGATTAAGAGCGTTTAACCAGCCAGCGGACAAAAATCCACATTTCGTCGAAAGTTGTTCTTTCGATCGTGCAGGGCGGTTACAATGAGATAGATTAATTATTCTCCGTACCAGCTTTTTAAATTATAACTCAATATCGAATTTATTTCAATTCAAATTAGCTTTAATTTATACCTTCATCCAAAAATGCTGAAAGGCGTGATGATAAAACTATTAAAATAATGTACTTTTTTTAGTTATTTATTGATTATAAGTATTTATCATTTTTCAATAATGTCTAAGTTAAATAAGAATGTTAAAAACATCTGAAATATATTAGTTTGTAAGAACGCAAATAAATACACAAACGGACCAATTTTCGCCAAGAAACACATGTACCTACGTACATATTTTTTAATGATTTTATTGAAACTAAAATTAAAATTCTAAAACATACGTTTGCTAGATAATGTATTAATTTATTTTACTGCATGATTTTATTATTTGAAATGGGTATGGTATAATACAAAAACTTTTTTGAAAATTGAACAAATCTGCCAACTACCTATGAAATAACCTTATTATACTAAAAATTGAAAAATTTTCTCAAAATTTATTACATACGAATGCTAGATAAAAGAACAATCTTTCGAAATCCATTTATAATTTTTTGTGGAAAAGAGTCAATACGTCTAAAAACTTTTTTGAAAATGACGTATTTCCGGTTTTCTCTGGTAATGCCCTCTTAACCTATTGGCCACAGAATTAATGAGCAAAAAAATTGGCCTTCACCACAGAATTAATTTTGTACCAAAAATTGAAAACCTGCATTGGTGTACTAAATCTATTGTAACTTTTAAACTATATATTCAAATAAATTAATTTCTTTAAATTTATTTACATATTCAATTAAGGTAAAGAAAAACATAAAAACAATTTTTTTTTAAATATTAAAATATGTGTAAATAAGGATACAAATATAGCCTTCGCTTTTTTCGTAAGTTTTTTTCCAAATTTTTATTCAAAAAGTTACAAAAAAACATAATATTCATAAATCGAACACTAATAATTTTGGTTTTAACATACATGTATACTAATAACTAATAAAATAATTTGGTATGAATAGTCCTCATAGCAATCAGGGACGTTCAGGGTCACTACCAAAAGCCTAGAACCGCTCACAATTTTGAAGAAATTAAATAGCATACAAAATTTGGAACACAAATATCAGGTAAAAAACATAAGAAAAATTTTATTGCCAATTCTACGAAATGAATGATTAATTACTGACAGAATCTTCGGCATTAAAATTTTTATTAAAAAATGTCATTGTTGAGCTCGTTTTCCGTTTTTTTGGCGGACCTACTCTAGCCCGTCAGCGTGCCGGGGTTTGTGGTTAAGTACCTGAGTTGCACACCCGGCAGGCTGCCGGGGTTTGTGGCCAATGGGTTAAGTGATATTTTTTCTATACAAGTAAAAACACAGTATCCTCCTTGATATTGTGAAGGAGGGCACTGCGGGTCGATCTATGACGGCAGTGTCGTATACCTTTTACCTCTTCAATATCTACATCCGATCAACTGGCACCGTTCCCAATGATGCAACGGCAATAATAATAATAACGCATATTACCAGAGAATTACCCAATCGAAAGCGATGGACAATTATTTTATTGTAGTTTGAAAGTTAATGCCTTCGTTGACCGGTAGAGCGGAATGTAAATGCTTACTTAAGCTGAAAAGACATTGATAAGACTACGCAAATGAGGTTGGCATTTGTGGCCCCTAAAAGCAATGACGTAAATTGGCGTAAATACGGGTCTAGTTACCGCGAGGAGAGTTGAATGAAAAAAGGCTTAAAAACTAAACAGTGATACTATCTTATAAGGTTTGGGATAATTTAAGCCTTTTTAACTTCAGTCTTCAAGAGACCAAAAACACAAAACTACTCCTGGGGGAACCTTATATGGGGGTTTCACTAAATTCATTTAGTAGGTAAAACGCACATCAACACACGCATAACCAGCAAATCTTTCTTGAAAAGGGACACAATAACCGCAATACCAATATCCCCAATAGCTCTGGGCGGAGTTATGATGTTAAGAGCGTTTAACCAGCCAGCGGACGAAAATCCACATTTCGTCGAAAGTTGTTCTTACGATCGTGCAGGGCGGCTACAATGAGAAAGATTAATAATTATTCTCCGTACCAGCTTTTTTAAATTATAACTCAATATCGAATTTATTTCAATACAAATTAGCTTTAATTTATACCTTCATCCAAAAATTCTGAAAGGCGTGATGATAAAACTATTAAAATAATGTACTTTTTGTAATAATTTTTTGATTATAAGTATTTATCATTTTTCAATAGTGTCTAAATTTAATAAGAATGTTAAAAAAATCTGAAATATATTAGTTTGTAAGTGCGCAAATAAATACACAAATGGACCAATTTTCGTCAAGAAACACATGTACGTACATATTTTTTAATGATTTTATTGAAACTAAAATTAAAATTCTAAAACATGCGTTTGCTAGATAATATATTGATTTATTTTACTGCATGATTATATTATTTGAAATGGGTGTGGTATAATACAAAATCTTTTTTGAAAATTTAATAAATCTCCCAACGACCTATGGAATAACCTTATTATACTAAAAATGAAATTTTTTTCTCAAAATTTATTACATGCGAATGCTAGATAAAAGAACAATCTTTCGAAATCCATTTATAATTTTTTGTAAATGACGTATTTCCGGTTTTCTCTGGTAATGCCCCCCTAAGGACCTTTAACCAGTCAGCGGCCGAGAATCCAAATTTCGTCGAAATATGTTCTTACGATCGTGCAGGGCGGTTCCAATGAGAAAGATTAATTATTCTCCGTACCAGCTTTTTACATTATAACTCAATATCGATTTTATTTAATTCAAAATTTGCTTTCATTTATACCTACATTCAAAAATGCTGAAAGGCGTGTGACTATTAAAATTATGTACTTTTTGTAATTATTTTTTGATCATACGTATTTATATTTTAAAAAATCTAAATAAATACTGGGGATTACAAACTAAACAGTTGCCAGTTGCCACAAACCAAGCATAGGTATTATATTTAAGTTTGAACAGAAATATATTAAAACCTTTTATCTGTGACGCGGGCTCGGGAGCCGCGCCGGCCCGGGAAAAAAACCTTGGTTTTTTTTTTTAAATGCGATTTTAACCCTTTTGTATAAATATTCATTAAATATTTAAAAAAATATGTTTGTCAAAGACAAGTTTAGAATCGCTTGCGCCAATATCAATCTGGAGCTAATTTTTATTTGATCATTGTAGCTTCTCTGAATGCTTTCAAATTAATGTTCTGTGACGTTTGTGGGTCACTTTTTGCAGCTGTCAATGACGGAAACAATAATATTTAACATTTTCCAAAGAGTATAAAGGTCATTATTTCTTTGAAAACTCCTTTGAATTGTTTTTCTTTTGAAATAATAAAATCAGTTTACATTTTGAATGAATATATTTTTTTGACATTTGTTTCCAAAATTGGAGTTTTTGTTGTTGTAAGTCAGTTTTTCTGGGAAAATTTCGCACGATATTATATATACATGAATCATAAGACCTCCGTAGTCCAGTGGCTAAGACTCTTGACTCACATTCCGGAGGTCGCGGGTTCGAACCTTTATTTACCTCGAAATTTTATTTGATTAATTTGTGTTATTTCACAATTAATTCATTTAAAATAATATATAGTATATTTGCGGCATGTTCCAGAGTGGAAGATACTATTAGTATCGCCCTGGTGTAAGACCACCATTCAGAATTGAAACGTTGCTTGAAAATGGCTTTAGCCGTGTTTAGTGACCAGATCTGAATAGCCAGGTACTTCCCAACCTTCCTCTTCCCCACCTCCTTCCCCTCCCCACTACCTTCAGCCTCACAACATACCCCAATTGGGGATGCCATAGTCTCACTGGCTCCAGACGGGAGCAGTTGAGATTCTTGTGCGGTATTCACTGTAAAAATAAAATAAAAAAAATAAGACATAATATCTGGTAAACAGAAAACAATCGCAAAAAAAATCATTGCTTTGTTTTTAATTTTTTCCCTAATCTACTAAAAACATTATCAATACCAACTAAGGGAACGTACCCATACTACGTGACCAACTTTTTGCCATTCTTAACCACCCCCCCGGTGACCAAAAACCTAAGCCCGCCGCCGCTCATTTGTACCAAGCGTGACATTTTGAAGACCCCCCCCCCCCCCTAAATGTGTCACGTAGTATGGGTACGTTCCCTAAATTAGTTTTAATGTATAATTTTATCCATGCTTCATTGTCTTGGTTTTTATTTGTCAAGTTTTGTTACAATCCGCTATACCTGTCATAAACTTTCCCTAAAAAATCAAATAACCGTTAATTCGGAATCTCAACGAGGCAATAAAGCTTTAATGAATTCTAATGTAATTCCAACCTAATGAACTTGGGAGAGGAGACAGCGTAACGATTACATAACAAAACTGCCGATTCACTTTCTCGACTGGTCACGGTAGGCGTTAACGTCATTTCCTCGGAGAGATGCCAAACACTACCTATAGATTGACATGGATAACTTTGCAGGTAGCCGAAGGAAGAACTAAAGCATTATAATCGCCACCGACTGTAAAGAGAACCGTGTCAAGCTGTACCTATCTGCATACGCTTTCTATAATACCTAAGAGCACTCGATTGATTGCGGAATAACAGAAAATAACCAAAAACAAAATCTTAACAACACCTGAAAGAATTAAAAAAAAAACTAGTGTGCTTTAGACGACACAATTGAAGTAAAACTTCTGCTCCATCTATATGATAGGAAGAGAGAAAGAAAATGTGCGCGCGCACTGCTCTCTTGCTCCTACGGTGTGATACAGACAATAGGCCTGCACTGTGTAACGCAACTGGCTATGAGAGAAAGAAAATGTGTGTTCGAACCTCTCTCTCTTGCCCCTACAGTAATATACGAAGCGTAATCCCTCTCAACTACCGTTCGCCTCGCTTTTCGCTCTCGTCACGCAATCGCCAACTTACTCCCCAAGTCAAGCGTGCTTAAAGAAGTTTTACTTCAAAAAACGAGTGTGCTTTAGACCACACGACTGAAGTAAAACTTCACTAACTTATATCTCCTTCTCAACTTCCGTTCGCCTCGTTCGATCACACTTTTTATAACGCTCTCGTCACGCATTCACCAGCTTACTCCCCAAGTAAAGTGTGCGTAAAGGCCCGGCCGTTCGCCTCGCTCAATCGCACTTTTCGTAATGCTCTCGTCACGCATTCACCAACTCCTCAAGTCAAGCGTGCGTAAATACTTCAAAAACCTCGAACCTCTTTATAATTGCAACTGTAACCCTAAAATTAAAATTAATTATTTTTAAATTAAAAAAGTGTACAGGGATCCCATTCGTAAAATTCGAAGGAAATCACGAACTACGTATTTCATTCACTCACAAATAAATGCCCAAAATGCCTCTAAAATCATGAAATGTAAAAATCTTTATCTTATAATTTAAAGCAAAACTAAATAAAGTAGCTCACACCCGTACTAGATATTTGATATACCTTTCGATTACAAGAATAAATTTTCAGTTTGGTTGGGTATTTTGATCTCAAATCGAAAATTAAGATTTGTATGAAACGGGCCGAAATCTGCCGCGCAAACGTTCTGGCGAAAAGGTTGAAATTCAAGCTTAACATCGGCCGCTTGTTTTGATGTATGAATGAAGTTAAAGTGAAATTTAGTGAAGTTCAGGCATAAATATTAAAATGTTTCCGATACTAATCTGAATAACCTAATTTGCCATAATATAAAATAAAACTGTATCCGAAAAGTGGTTTGTGGATAGAAGATTTTACACTTCAAAGCATTTTACAGACCGCAAACTTTATATTGTTCTGGGCCCATAAAAAGACTTCAACAAAATTGCTCGATGAAAACAAAAGCCAATTTGTGTTCTACTTGAAGTATTTAATTAAAACATCACACATTTTCAAGCTGCCATCACAACATTATAAACTCATTCTCAATTAGTAGCGCCGGGAATTTTGCGTTGCTAGTTGCGTTGTTGCGTAGAACAAGGAAGAAACATGCGTTGCTGATGTTCATTATTATGCATGATATTCATTATTTAAAATACATACTATGCCTTTCGAAATTTCAAAAAAGGAAAAGTCATGACCTTTGATGAACAGAGAAATTTTTCGTACATAATTTAAAGTTTTCTGTTTGTATTGTGTGATAGTCAGGGCCCGACTAGGCGACGCTATTAAGAGGTCTAGCATGGTCGATCGATAAAACCCCATAATACGATAACGGGCCCGCAACCCGAATTTCTACCGATTTCTTACATATCTCCCTTAACCACGGCAAGTTTTAAAGTTCTTAAAAAAATATATGTTATTCTTGAATATAATATCTAGACATTGCCCGTGCCGAAACGCAAATTATATTAAAATCCCTCGATAGAAAAAAATCGCAAAGTATGCTCCAAAAATTATGATAAGCACGTTTGTTTCAGTTATTTTACAAGTTATATGTATGAAAAAATTCATAGTGTTTCTTTAAATGCTGTTTAAGACAAGGCCCGCGAGATTTTTGCTCTATTTTAAACGAGTCGTGTTTTATTAAACATTTTCGCAATTTTCGCATCGATTTTGTCGGTGTAAATGTTAGCGCTCTCCTCTAACATTCGTAATTTCGTATCTCTCATTCTTTTTCTTTTCGAGCCCGGTTGCAGAGCCTTAACCAAATCCATCATATATGGTCAGGTAGGTACCAACATTTGCGAGCACGATCTACGATTGTTAACAGATATTCCGATCGACAATAAATTGATAAAGTTTAGCGCGGCCTCGTATTTTTAATTATGTCGTTTGTTATGCAAGATTACTGGATTATTTAATGAACGGATTGAACTAACGAAGCACTTAGAAAAAAATTGGATACGCGATCCATAAAATAAACAGGCACTATTCCCAATTTTGCAATTTCGGGGTGTCATTTTATACAAAATACCTCCAGTATTAACAGCATATATCGATTTCTTATGCATTTCCCTGTCAATGGCCTAAAAATACCACGAATATCAAATAAGTTTGGTAGCAGAACGCTCGAATATATGATTCCCTTGATTTACAACATATTAAATCAAAACATTAATTTTAAAAATAATGAGGAACCCTGCCATAAACTGACAAAAAGTGGTTAATAAATGAACAACATATTTATCTATCCTAAATCTTACATTAGGTATTAATATTGTAACCTAGGCTAATGTGTGTTATGTAATAATATTTAATGGTAGAACCTACAGACAAGCTGATCTGTCACAGCTTTGTGGGACTACCCATATCTTATATTGTATTACATATTGTTATCATAATTAAATAAATAAAAAAATATATTAATTTAAAATAAAACAATAACTTTGTAAACACCACTTTTATTTTATATACTTTATGCCGACCGGGTTTCGCTACAACCGTAGCTTCATCAGGGCAGTATAATTCTCTACTAACATTAGGTTACATGTGTGTTATAATATATAATGGGCTGGACTCGTCAAGTGTAGGGGGAGGAAGAAGACATAGATGGAGAAATGGGAAGGGAACGGACGTGTTCTTTATCAATAGGGAACAATCTTAGTATGGGACTTTTATTTAAATTTAGTTGATTATTAATTACCTTACTATTAGTGTTTATGGCTTTCCTAAGTTCAAGTGCCTCTAAATTATCCAATCTTACACCGATATTGTTTTTATGAATCAGTTTGGCGCCGGCTGTTTTGTCAAATTTATGATCTTTTTCGATCAAGTGGTTTGCGAATTCTGAGAATCCAGAGCTGTGTAGACATCTGAGATGTTCTTTGACACGGGTGTTTATGTTGCGCGCTGTTTTACCAATATAAAAAACTGAGCAGTCACTGCATTGAAGCGAATAAATTCCCGAGTGAGATAAGCTATCATCCTTATCCTTACCGTTCATTAAAAGTTTGCCTAGATTATTATTATATATGAACAAAAAAAAAATATATCGTTTCGGTTGTCAACGGTGACATCGATATAAAATCATCGGAAGTTACGTCTACCTACAATTTACCCACAGATGTAACCTCAGGGGTACCCCAGGGGTCCTATCTCGGCCCTTTACTTTTTTAAATAATCATTAATGACCTTGGCTCAATGTTACTTTGTGATCATGTTTTACTTGCTGATGATCTAAAGATTTACCGTAAAATTTCTACTGCCCCATGATCAGAGGCAGTAGAAACGTTTGGTAACTGGTGTAGTCAAAATGGTTTATAGTTTTGAATATTCAGAAAATCAAAGCCATTCAACAACTACTCATTGTATACCTAAGTAATGTTTCTAACAGACGTTATTTAAGGAGTCATAAAACATTTTACCTTGAGTTATTTAATAACAATATTGCTTATTTCAATTCAATGTCTCGAATGTATAGATTATATAATGCCATAGAATGTGATGATATAGACATCTTTATAAATAGCCTCGTATATTAAAAAACATGTGCCAATTCATTAGATATACCTAAGCTAATACGAAGTCATGGATTTCTGTGTACCAGTGATTGTTAATAAGCTCAAAAATAATTTGCCTTTGAGGAAAATGGAGTGTATGAAAATTGTAAAGATGTGGCTTATGAATGAAAAATCTATTTATCTGTAAAAAATAGAATAAACAAAGAAAAAAATTATTTTGTTAAGTGTTTTGTTAAAGAAAAGAAACAAGCAAATGTAATAATTTGAATTAAATATTAAGTCAATTTTTTATAACAACAACTCTCTTTTTGTAACTTTTGAAGATTATTCCCATCATAAGATATCATTGAAGAAGAAGATAACACTAATAATCTAAACGAAAATATGAAAGAGAACAAGACAGAAAATTAAAAAGAAAACGGTCCCAGTTGCGAACTTTTTTTGGTTTTGATTAAAAAAATGCTTGGTTGTCAATCACGAATTTCAAAGGAAAGTTTTCCACGATGTTGGGTGTTTGGCAAGCGGCAAATTTGGAGATTGTAAGAAAATAATTTTGTTAATTTACCTAACATTTCTAGTTAAAATATTGAAAATAAAATCAAATTTCTTGCTGAAAAATAAACTTATTCAGACCCTTCTATGAAATAACCATGTTGGAACATATTGACCCCCCCACGGTCGTAAGATTTTCCTTTGACAAGAGATGTGCAATGAATAATATAAAACGTATATAATACAGCAGGTACGTATTGTTTCATAAAGTTTATTTTTATTTATTTAACTAAAGAGCCAATTTTTATAGTTAGGTATGCAGTGCCGGATTAATGATTTCCGCACGTAAAAAAATAAAATATTTACCTATTTTAGATACGAAATTGAAATTATAACATACCTGTGCAGAATCGATAGATAAAATATACACTTCATCAGTTAGGTAACACAACTGTTCAGGTAACACAGTTGCAGTTGTTTAGCGATTTATTTCTTGAATCTTCGATTGAATCATAGATATCGTAATAGGCATTGTACTTGAGACCAACCGGTAGGTTTATTTTTATTTATTTTTAAAATCATTTGCAAAATTTTTTTTGATACAATGTATGTCATACAGAATAATATAAAATATAAGACAGTAACGAAGAAAAATACCACAAATTGATTATTACAGTACTTGAATAGAATAGCGGTGGTTAAATAAAAAAATATAGTAGCAGCTATAAAGAGATTAACGTGTGTTAGTTTGTATTCTTCGAATTAAGAGGCATTCTGAAGCGTGTAAGTACAGAAGGGGATTGCGAAGTTTATGCCTGATTGTTAAATTGACTTACAACTTGAGGAGATGGCAATGACATTGTATTACTTCTAGACACGTTATCGCATCATAAAATTAAAACAAAAAATGGCAAGAAACATAACCACCGTTTTCAGTAAATTCCTAATTCGAACTCGAAATATTGTGTGTGTTTATGAAATAGATAGAGGACTGGGCGGCGAGGTTTTCTTTGAACTTCGACTAAAAATTGCCGCAATGTTACATTTGAAATGGCGTTGCTCAACACGGTTAAAATTCTGGCTTCTTGAGATGTTAATAAAATGGATAGCATTGAACGGTTGAGAAGTTTTCGCCAACGACATCCTGATCTTACCCTCAGAAAACCAGAAGCTTGCAGTCTCGTCTGGGCATCATCTTTTAATAAAGAGACTGCGAAAGCGTTTTTCGAAAATTTGGAAAATGTTATCTCTAGGAACTCAACATTTTCGAACTTTTATTATTCGCATATTACCATCGAACCACAAAAAGGAAATCAAGAAGACCGGGGAAAAGTACGATCGTGACAGATACTGCGGAGTCCGGAGAAAGATGAAATTATACGGATAAAAAAAGCGACCGCAGAAAACGCCGCCCAGTTCTACTCGAAATATTGTGTGTGTGTGAATGAAATAGATACAGGACCGAGCTGCGTTTTCGTATTTAAAAGTTGTCACGAATTGTACATATCTAACATCACGGGTGTGAATGAGATGACCCTGCGTTTACTCATTTATACTGAGACGCAATTAATCCTTATATTTATTCATTTTAGTAAACATATCCAACAAGTAACTACAAATATAATGTTTGGGCATAAAAGCTTCTTATACTAAGGTACTAAATTAAAAAATAAAATCCCACTAGCAATCAAAAACTACAACAACATTATAACATTAAAATCTCAAATAAAAAGTTGGATTACAACATAGGGAGATCAGAAATGGAAAATATTCTGACATCAAATACAGACTGAAGTGAAACCACCCAAATGCCCTAAAAACACTATGCAATATATTTCATAATTATTTCTGGAAAAAAAAACCACTACATAATGTATGGTATAATTAGATACGTTTTAAGATTTTCACGGCCGAAAGCATTTTCGTTATTTGTTTTTGGGGTGTCATGCCGTGTTGCGCTAACTCCTTCTTTAGCCAACGTATCGGACATCGTTGCAGTTGGCTAAAGAAGGAGTTAGCGCAACACGGCATAACACCCCAAAAACAAATAACGATTATATATAATTACTTCATATTATTTATATCTACTATTAAATTTTAATATGTAATTGAAATCCTAAGCACGGGAGATCCCAATGAGAATATCATTATATCTATTTGGTTTAAAAAATGAAGATAATAAAACATTATTTATTATAATAAATATTTAGTTAAAGGTAGCACACGACCTCACGCAATGGGTGACAGTTTAATATAATGTAGAAATAAGTACGAGAATTACCGTATATTTCGCAGATTCGCCACTTTTGAAGTCTTTACAACGTGTCTTTAGTTTGTAATATACCTGGGAGATGGTTATTTTTTTATATGTTTTACGTGGGCGAAATTTTGCAGATCTACATCCAATATGGCCGTCCCTGTAACGTATGCAAAAGAGATAAGGGTGTTACTTTGCAGGACTGCTAAATTATTGAAAACAATGGCTTTGGATAAATAAGCAGGCTTTTATCAGATTAAATACACAAAAGACGTTAACATGACTCATTTATATTCGGAACGAATCTCCAGAGAGTAAAGTCGTCGGACAAATAAAAAAAATCATTCGGAATCCATGAATTAAAATATTGCAGACGTGACAAACAAAACGTTTTTTTTTTGCATCGAGACGGATAATTATGGTGATTGGTGGATAGTATTGGCATATTTAAGAAGATTTGATTCCTGAAATTGTGCTATGCATATGGAATCAGGTTAGCTACATCACATCTTCTATTTACTACGTCAGTCGAAAAATCAAATATCTTTACCGGAGATGGTGATGCATTTTAATCAATCTGTTTAAGGCGACGCACCACGTCGTGTAACATTCGGAATCGAGCCGCTAACAATAACACGCCTTCTGTAGATGGTGATAAGGTTTGAATTCCTGCTTAACACATGCCGCCTGTTTTAATTTAAAAGCTAGAAAAAACAGCCAAAAAGTATGGTTTATTTTGTTTTGCGAAGTTCAGGCACAAATATTAAAATGTTTTGCGATCATTTTCTAAAGCACTTAATTTTTCATACTGTACAATAAAACCATAACCGAAAATGAGTTTTTGAACCTTAAAGCAGTTTTTGCAGACCTGATACTTCATTTCTTCTGGGCTTATAAAAAGGCCTATCGAAAAATTGGTCGACTATTTCCAAGGCCAAGATGTGTTCTACTCACTGTATTTAATGTAGGGGTCGTCTAGTGTGTCAGAAACAAAATCGTTTTTTTTCTTCATAAATCACATCTAAAGCTATATACAATAAAACCATAACCGAAAATGAGTTTTTGAACCTTAAAGCAGTTTTTGCAGACCTGATACTTCATTTTTTCTGGGCTTATGAAAAGGCCTATCGAAAAATTGGTCGACTATTTCCAAGGCCAAGATGTGTTCTACTCACTGTATTTAATGTAGGGGTCGTCTAGTGTGTCAGAAACAAAATCGTTTTTTTTCTTCATAAATCACATCTAAAGCATGTATACAAGACGTGGGTAAAAGGATTTTTCGAAATTTGAAGCCATTGAAAAGTTACAGCCATGAACCTATGAGGTATACGGAGTGCGCGGGGCCACCCAACAATTTTCTACTTTCCTACTTTATGATAAAAAATATATTACTTTTTTTCACTTTACATTTAACTTTTAAGAGATAAAACAATGAATATGTCCTATAATTATGAAATACATTGAATTAAGAAAATGAATGGTTGATGTTTATTTGTTTTTTATCGGCGGTCATCGTCTACAGCGCTCCATTCCTCTTTCTGTCATATATCCTATCCCCACACCCTTACAATACATTGGTTATTTTTTATTTAACAACCAAAACATTCACCAGAAATAATTTATATGGCAGAACAACGTTTTCCGGGTCAGCTAGTAATATATAATACTAGCTGACACAGACACGCGTTGCTGTGGCTAATAAAACACAACGTCATCTACCGGATGGTTATCCAACTTTTATAACCACCGCCGTCTTCGAGTTTATCGCAAAGAGACAGACAGATGCCGCGAAGGACTTTAATTTATAATACGTAGAGATGGTGTAAAGATTATAATAATGTGCATGAAATGCTTGGGGTAACTAACGTATTTAAGTTAATAAGGATTAATACTGTATCAGTCTAAATAATTTTTCAATTACCGCAATGTACGTGACCATTTTTTTAGAAGATAGAATGGGTATAGTAAGCTATCCGTAAAAGATAGATATATGCCTTCGCGGACTTTTTGTAGATCTATAAAAGAGGAATATCCCACTACGCATTGTTTTGTTAGATCCCAAAGGGATAAGGCAGCGTTTTCAATGAAAGCTACCAGGCGGCTTGACTTTGTCCGACACTTCTAACAATTATCGTTATGTTTCAACCAATTTACACAAATCCTTGACAAATTAAATACCTAAACCTTCCTCACGAAACACTCTATCTATTGGTGAAAACGGCATGAAAATCCGTTTAGTTGTTTTCGAGTTTATCGCGAACAGACAGAAAGACGACGCGGGGGACTTTAATTTATAATATGTAGAGACTAGAGATGTAGAGATGTATAATAATAAAGAACACTAAAAGTAATCTTTTAATTTTTTATGATAGAAATTGCAAAGCTAGATAAAAATAGTTGCGTTGACCTTGAATTTCTAAATAGGAAAAAAACCACAACAGAAATATCATGATTCCATAGGTCACCGAACGTGCGTATATGATTCTTCAAGCACAGATTACTTTCGTTATGGTGTATTATGAAATATATCGCTATTCAAGTTATTACATAAACCCATAATCGATCTTCATTATTTACTTTAAAGTTTCTCTCGACATGTCGCGGAAATATCCATGACGTCACATCCTGAATTTTCCGACGGAAAACCTGAATTCTAATACCAATTTAATTCGCTCAATAATGTTCTTGCCAATTCCTGTTTAGATAATAATTGTCTCCGATATTATCTGGTTTACCTGATTACAGATTGGTGGCTTGTAGTCGTTTGTTTTTTTGTAATTTGAGATGTTACTTCACAGAAGGGAGACTCGCATTATTTGGATTGTTGTGGAGTGTGAGGTTAGTGTACAAATGAATTACTGTAGATGCATTTTTACAAGGTGATTATAACCAACTACTCTCCCGGTACTTTATCATCATCATCATCACTATTGGCTCTACAACCCCTGGAGGGTCTTGGCCTCCTCAAGAGTCTTCCTCCACTCATCTCGGTTTTATGCCAGCTCTCTCCAGTTTAGAAGCTCCAAGATAGATATGTCTTTGAGGACGTTGTCGCTCCATCTTAATCTTGGTCTTCCCAGGCTCCTTCGCCTATTGGTCTTGAGTTCTCCCGATACTTATAATAGCAAAAAAAATTGTACTTATTTACGATGTGGTCAAGGGGTAATACCCTTGACTCGCAATCCGAAGGTCGCGGAATCGAATCGGGATTCGATTCTGCGTGGAAATTTTTTTTAATTTGAATAATTTGTGTCATTTTACCATTAGTTCCAGAGTAGAAGATACTCTCAGTATCACCACCATTCAGAATTGAAACGTTGCTGGAAATGGCTTCAGCCGTATTTGGTGACCAGATCTGAATAGCCAGGTACTTCCCCACCTACCTCTTCCCCATCTCTTTCACCTCCCCTCTACCTTCAGCCTCACAACATACCCCAACTGGGGATGCCATAGTCTCACTGGCTGCAGACGGGAGCAGCTGAGACTCTTGTGAGGTATTCACACATTTTTTTTTATTAATCCGATATTTATAATTTTTAGGGAGATACTTCATACGTGCCTAAATAATAAACTATCCACTACTATAACTCTGCAATCAGTCAAAATAAGTATTTTTTTTAAATAATTTTTATTATGTATACCGCACAAGAGTCTCAACTGTTCCCAACCGCCCGGAGCCAGTGATTGTTATTCATAACTAGCTGACCCGGGCACGCGTTGCTGTGGCTAATAAAACACAACGTCATCTACTGGATGGTTATCCAACCTTTATAACCACCGCTGTCTTTGAGTTTATCACGAAGAGATAGACAGATGCCGCGGAGGACTTTTATTTATAATACGTAGAGATGGTGTGAAAGATTATAATAATGTGCATGAAATGCTTAAGGTAACTAACGTACCTATTTAAGTTAATAAGGATTAAAATAACTTTTCAATTACTGCAATGTACGTGACCATTTTTTAGAAGATAGAATGGGTAATAGTAAGCTATCCGTAAAAGATACATATATATCTTCGCGGACTTTTTTGTAGATCTGTAAAAGAGGAATATCCCACCATAGATTGTTTTGTTATATTCCAAAAGGATTAGGCAGCGTTTTCGATGAAAGCTACCAGGCGGCTTGACTTTTTCCGACACTTCTAACAATTATCGTTATGTTTCAACCAATTTACAGAAATCCTTGACAAATTACATACCTAAACCTTCCTCACGAAACACTCTATCTATTGGTGAAAACCGCATGAAAATCCGTTCAGTAGTTTTCGAGTTTATCGCGGACAGACAGACAGAAAGACGGCGGTATTATTATATGTAGAGATAGAGATGTAGAGAAGATGTAGAGATAGAGATGTGTGCGCAGATAAGTCTGTTAAAAAACTATAGATTTAAGGTGGTAGATGCTACACACCTAAAAATATTAAGATTAAAAACGCAATAAATGTACGACTGAAAAACACATTAAATAATATAAGCTGTGAAAGGGAATTGAATTAATAACGAAGGCTAAGGACAAAATAAATACATTTTGTTATTTGGCATTGATACCTAGTCCTAAAGGTCATTTTTCGTCACCTAATCAATAATCTTAATTAACATTTTTTATAGATTTACCAAACATGCAATCTGAATATTTAATAATTAAATTTTCAGAATGCACGTTTGGTAATAAATATTCAGATTGTATGCAATATTGTGTCATTGAAAAAAAAATTCAATTATTTTATACATTGATGCGAATAACCTTCAAAAGTTATTAAAAAGAGAGTTATTCTAATAAATATTTAATATTCATTTAGACTTTTAGAAAAAGCTGAATAGATGCCCATAAAAATAAAATCCGAAATGTTTATCCGAGACACTATACAGGTTACAAACCAGTTCTTTGAACATTGTGGTTTAAAAAGGTAGAGCTGCCAAAAATACGGGAAAAAATAGTCGAAGATAATGTAATTGTTAATTCTAAATTTGAAATATGAGATTGTCAAAAATGTCTTAACAATAAGTGGTCTCAACGGTTGAGTTGGTTGAGGCGTTTTTTTTTTTTACATGAGCTCCACACAGGAGGCCCTGAGGAAAATAATTTCCCTCAGGGCCTATGTCATCTTTGGAGATGCCGTGTGGAGGGTTTTTTTAAGGAAAGGAAGGAGAGGAGAGTTCTGGGAAGGAAAAGGGTTTAAGGAGTGGGTAGGAATCTGGGTTCAGTATGTCCTGGTCATCCGCCTCCAAGACCTAGACAAACCTCACCCCATGAAACCGGGTACCCCTGCTAAATCACCAAACGTAGCGAACCACTTGGGGTGACCTATGGCAGAGGTGTTGGTTATCCAATAAAGGTTCCTGGGGCGGCGGTACCCATTCCCGCCTCCCAAATTGAATTGTTTGCCCGGTAAGATGAGAGATTTAATTTTTTTTTTATCTGCATACCATACAAGAGTCTCAGCTGCTCCCGTCTGGAGCCAGTGAGACTATGGCATCCAAAATTGGGGTATGTTGTGAGGCTGAAGGTAGTGGGAGGGGAAGGAGATAGGGAAGAGGAAGGTGGGGAAGTACCTGGCTATTCAGATCTGGTCACAAAACACGCCTAAAGCCATTTTCAAGCAACGTTTCAATTCTGAATGGTGGTCTTACACGGCGATACTGAGAGTATCTTCCACTCTGGAATGTGCCACAAATATCTTTATTATTATTATTACATAGTATAAAATGAAGTCGCTTCCGCTGTATGTACGCTTAGATCTTTTAAACTACGCAACGTATTATCATGCGGTTTTCACCAATAGATAGAGTGATTCAAGAGGAAGATTTATATGTATAATGCATGCATATTATAGTAGAGAAACGTCGAGAAATTCAAAGATTCAATTCAGGAAGCGGGCTGCGGGCAGCTGGCAAGCGGGCGGTGCGAATTTGATATGTATGCAAATTAACAGATGGCGTTGGTTAAAAAGGTTGGATAAGCCACAGCAACGTGTTACCGGGTCTGCTAGCACTATATATTATTTTAAATGAATTAATTGTGAAATAACACAAATTAATCAAATAAAATTTATTTGCCCACGCCGAGATTCGATCCCGCGACCTTCGAATTGCGAGTCAAGAGCCTTTCCCTTTGCCGTCTATCTTTGTCATCGATTTAATAAGTTTTTAACATAAAAAAAATTGTTTGTCAAATTCATAACGTGAATTGAATTCCAAGACAAATTTTTAAGTTACGTTTAACAACGTTTTAGAGCGTGAATAGAGCCTGAAGAAATAGGTAGTATTGTGACACCTTTTCTTAAGAGGGCATTACCAGAGAAAACCAGAAATATGTCATTTTCAAATCAGATTTTAGACGTATTGACTCTTTTCCACAAAAAATTATAAAAGGATTTCGAAAGATTGTTCTTTTATCTAGCATTCGCATGTAATAAATTTTGAGAATTTTTTTAAATTTTTAGTATAATAAGGTTATTCCATAGGTCGTTGGCAGATTTGTTAAATTTTCAAAAAAGATTTTGTATTATAACACACCCATTTCAAATAATATAATCATGCAGTAAAATAAATCTGTACATTATCTAGCAAACGCATGTTTTAGAATTTTAATTTTAGTTTCAATAAAATCATTAAAAAATATGTACGTACATGCGTTTCTTGACGAAAATTGGTCCATTTGTGTATTTATTTGCGCACTTACAAACTAATATATTTCAGATTTTTTTAACATTCTTATTAAATTTAGACATTATTAAAAAATGATAAATCCTTACAATCAAAAAATAACTACAAAAATTACATTATTTTAATAGTTTTATCATCACGCCTTTCATAAATTAAAGCTAATTTGGATTGAAATAAATTCGATATTGAGTTATAATTTTAAAAAGCTGGTACGGAGAATAATTAATCTTTCTCATTGTAACCGCCTTGCACGATCGTAAGAACACTGGCTGGTTAAACGCTCTTAATTGAAAGAAAGGAGAATGAATCAATTGGATTGACCAAAACACGTGAAGCTAATAACAGTCAGTACTCTACCATACTCCAAACTATCTAATTTATTTAAGTACTTCTTTCTTCATACATTGTTGATAATGCCAATAAAAAAGATTGCATGAATGTAAGTTATTACTAAACAGTGTTATAGAATACAATATTAGGACATAATATATTATCACAACACCAGTTGTGGATCAGTTTCAGTTCTTAGTAAAATTGAGGAAGTGATGAGTTCAGAATACAAATGTTCGTATTATTTGACCAAAAAATCATTTAGATACGTAAAGGTAAAGTGAAAAGACTGAAAACGAAAACGTTTGCATTAGGGTCAAAGAAAAAAAAGATTTAATTTGCATATTCCCACGAGAACCACTCGTTCTAAAATTCTTTTTAAATGTAACAATAATCGGACTGAGTATACGAAACACTCACTTTTACCTAGGTTGCATGAAGTTACTAATAGATATGCAGATGTGATAGATCTATTTAACTGCACGGAACAAGAAGGCTATGCTATCATATTTTTTTAATCACTATTTTTTTTATTTATATTATAGATTTTTGCATGTAAATGTATCTCTGGTATCACTTCCCAATGTATCGTCACAATTAACTGTTATACAAACACTGTTTTACCATTACTTATATTTTGAATATGAATTTGTGACATGTAATTAATGTTTATGGCATACTTATGCCGTTTGTATTAAATAAATAAATAAATGAAAATAAGACCAAAGATTACAGATTTAACTTCACCAATTGAAAAGCAAACTTTATTTTCTAAAAACAAAAAGTCTAAAAAGTGTGTTTTTTGTTGTAGGTAAGTAAAATTATGCCTTTTTGGTTTGAATACCTACTTGATCTGCTAGAAAAAAAATATTGTAGGTACTACTTTAATTAAAAATTGCAAATTGCAGTCGCCTCAATAAAACATAAATAAAACTCTAAGGTGACACATCAGACAAAAATCGGATCAGACAAAAATCGGATCAGACAAAAATCGATACGAAAACCGGATTGGTTACAATACCGGGGCCACGCCCGTTGTCGGACCGGATTGGACGGCCGGTGCGGAGTAATGAAAATAGGCCACACTTTTCCGCGCCGGCGGTCCAATCGTTTTTTGTCGGATTGGACAATCGGATGAAAAAATCTGATATTTGCGGCCGGCCTAAGATGTAAAAAATGGGGCAATTAATTTTTAAACATCATGAAGTAAAGTTTTTTAATACCTTACCAGAAATAAACTATCAGAAATGTGAATAATAATTTTTAAAATTTTAAATTTCACCTTAAAAACACACTGACAATATAAACTGAATATTTTAATGTACAAATAAAGAAATAACGAATATAATAACACAATCCCCATTCACACAAGCCTAGCTTTATTGTGGTGGTACATTCACGTATAATTATGTGATATTATTACAATGCACGTTTGAACAGATTTTCAATAAATTTTGAAACTTTGTTTTTTTGAATAAACATATTTAAAGAAGTATGAGAGCTATAAAAGTGCTTTGTGGTATTAAATCTCCTACTTACGAACCCCTTTCGGATAGAGTTTTTATTGAATAATGTGGAAAATTAAGTTCGTTACATTGGGACCCGAAGTCATTTTAATATTTGTGCCTGCACATCACAAAATGAAATAAAACGTGCAATTTGGCGATGTTTTTTTTTTGCATAAATCAAAACATGATCGTCATCTGCGTCTAAAGCGCGGATCTATTCTATGATCGTCTATTTCATAGATTCTATGAAGTAAATCAAGGAGAAAAGGCAGCATTTTAATGCATTAAAAAGTAGTGTCCGACCGAAACACGACTTTCTACCGAAACCGAACCTTTTCAGACACATTAAATATCTATTGATTACTGAAATTTGGCTTATTTTTACACTTATACAGACAGTTATCACGTGTTAAACGAAATAAAAAAAAAAACAATAAATGAAGTATGTGATTTTTTTATATTACTGCTTTAAAACAAACAAAAATTATATAAATTAACAAAACATGTTAACTACTTCTTGGAACAAAAATTTGTCAATAATCAAATAAATAAAGTATTATTATAAATTAACGACCTCAATAATTGAGTATTTTATTTTTAATTACGTTTGCACCCACATTCTTATAACACGTGTTAAATTAAATTAAATAACAATAATTGAAGTAATGTGATTTTTTTTTATTACTGCTATAAAACCAAAAAAAGAACAAACATGTTATCTACTTCTTGGAACAAAAATTTACTTACAGTATAAAGGAAGGACCTCATTAATTGACTATATTAATTTTAATTACGAACCAAACCTTTGGTCGGTCACTAATTAAAAGCTTTAATTGAAAATGCATTAGTAATAACTATCTTTTGACCCCAAAAATTATGAAACGATTGAAAACAATTTTAACATATTAGGCAACGAAACATGTAGGTACTTGCTTAGAAATTACAAAATATTAAGTAACTAAATATTAACTAAACTAAAATATTAAAATCCCACGTGCACACAAAGTACCCACAAATAATGTTTCTTTTAATTTATTTATTATAATTAAAGAACTTTTTCGAGGTTCTAGAGATACCGTTTCTATTCCTAATATACTTATACCACATTCTTTTTCTTCATAATTTTATTTATTTTACTTTTTACTATTTTTTAAAAACTTCTAATTTTAGGACTGTTTTTGGTAAATATGCAGTTAGTCCACCTCACTGATAATACGGAACGTTCGTGTCGTCGAAGTTTGATGCACGGATAATACGGAATGTTCCTTTTTTAACTAATAGACAATCAAATATGACATTTGTCGGTAGTACCAATCTTATAAAATAAATTCTCTAAAATAAACTCGCTTTTCATCATACTTTTAAAAAACATCCCAGGTTTTAAATGGTTTGTTTGGCTACGCAGGGTTTGTCTAGTGGGTTTGTGTAATTATTTTAATACATTTCTTTCCATGTTCTACTGTTATAAATACAGGTACAAACTTGTCAATAACGCATTCACTTTGTTTTACGCAAAAATATTTTTTCTATGATTGGCAGCATTGATGAAATGTTAAAATAAAAACGATGAATAAACATGGCATTACCGCGCGAGTGAATTGATTTTAACAAAATTAAAATGTTAAATGCATATTTTTTGCATGTTTTTTGGTCTCCCCCGACATAAATACTCACCTTTCGTAACAATGAAGCTAAATCTAACTTTTGGATAAAAAGTTTTCCGTATTAACGAGTAAGCGGTTTAATACATAAATAATCTGTTTTTTTATACAAATTATTGTCTTGACCTTACGAAGTTAATTTAAAAAAAAATGGATCTTTGTTAAAACATGCCGAAATTGAAGAACAAAATACTCAGCACATAGTAGGTATTTATGTGACTTACCTAATACCCACCTATTGTTTGAAACATTATTAAAAAAAAAATTAAAACTAATGGAAATATATATTTTTTAAATACTCACGTAATCGCTTTTCCGACGCCACCGCGGAGAACGCCAAACACCCCAAAAACAGACAAATTGTTAATTTGTTCATTTTAACACTATTATATTTAAAAATATATATTTAAAATAAATCAAAATATCACAAACAAATTAAAAAATACAAATATTGACAATTTTTTTTTCAAGAGATGCTGCCTAAAGAACTGGCGTCCGTTGTCTCGGTAATACGCGACCAGCCAAGAGAACGTCCGTTGATGGACTGCGAGGCATAGATCTGCGAGTTCTGTGAGGATTTTGTTAGTTTCATAATATATATACCTACACCAACAAACAGAAAACCATTATTGGTATTGGTTCGATCTTGACTTTTACTAAGAAATGTTTTTAAAGCGTCGATTGTGCCTACAGACACTGATTTTCCATTCAAATTGATCTTTGAAGCCGGTACAGCGCAGATTGAAAATACGGGTTTTTCGTCGGTATGATGATGCCGCCTGAAAGCAAAAAACTGTTTTTTTCAGATGTTTCTGTTTTCTGCATTTAAGGGTATTTAGGCCATTATTTAGAATTATGGACAGAGTGACTTTATTTAAATGGGCAAATTTCATAATTATCTGGATGATTGGAGTGGAGTTTAGATGTTGAATGGAGGGGAGGTAATTTTAGATGTTACCGCGCTTTTTCATTCCGCGACAAAACATCCCCGACACAATATTCTCCGACAAAATATTCCTCGACATAATAACCCAAGGACAAAATATCCTACGGATAAAACACGCTCCAACAAAATATCTACTAAAATCTAATCTAACCTAACTTAATCTAACCTAACCTAACCCAACCCAACTTTATTTAACATTTTACTATTTTTGAACAATAATTTATTGTCTTTACGGGATGTCTGTATTATTTTTCTCCAATTGTACTATTTTGATCAATAATTTATTGTCTTTACGGGATGTCTGTATTATTTTTCTTTAATTGTACTATTTTTGAACAATAATTTATTGTCTTTACGGGATGTCTGTATTATTTTTCTTTAATTGTACTATTTTTGAACAATAATTTATTGTCTTTACGGGATGTCTGTATTATTTTTCTTTAATTGTACTATTTTTGAACAATAATTTATTGTCTTTACGGGATGTCTGTATTATTTTTCTTTAATTGTACTATTTTTGAACAATAATTTATTGTCTTTACGGGATGTCTGTATTATTTTTCTCCAATTGTACTATTTTCGAACAATAATTTATTGTCTTTACGGGATGTCTGTATTATTTTTCTCCAATTGTACTATTTTGATCAATAATTTATTGTCTTTACGGGATGTCTGTATTATTTTTCTTTAATTGTACTCTTTTTGAACAATAATTTATTGTCTTTACGGGATGTCTGTATTATTTTTCTTTAATTGTACTATTTTTGAACAATAATTTATTGTCTTTACGGGATGTCTGTATTATTTTTCTTTAATTGTACTATTTTTGAACAATAATTTATTGTCTTTACGGGATGTCTGTATTATTTTTCTTTAATTGTACTATTTTTGAACAATAATTTATTGTCTTTACGGGATGTCTGTATTATTTTTCTTTAATTGTACTATTTTTGAACAATAATTTATTGTCTTTACGGGATGTTTGTATTATTTTTCTCCAATTGTACTATTTTTGAACAATAATTTATTGTTTTTCCAGGTTGTCTGTATTATTTTTGGCCCATTTTTTGTAGGTTAGTTTTGGTTAGGTTAGGTTTAGGTTAGGTTAGATTAGGTTAGGTTAGGCTAGGTTTTAGTAGATATGTTAGGGGATGTTTTTTCCGTAGGATAGTTCGTCGGAGATATTTTGTCGGTGGTTATTTTGTCGCGGGATGAAAAGTCGCGGAACCATTTTAGATTAGGCTTGACAGAAGAGATGATATTTGTTAAGAGAGAGGTAATAAAAAAATGTGATCTAAAGTTCCCACTTTTAGACCGCAGAAATTACAATCTGGGGAGTCGAGTACGTGAATTCTAAAAAAGATGGGAGGTAACTGAAATATGTCAACAAATTTCCCAGGGCTCCGCTAGGGATGGGGTCCCGGGTTGCGTATTTACTATAATGTATATAACGTAATGCATAAATCACCTTACAAACACTACCTCGTTTCAGTCGCCTAAGCGCTTGGTTGCTCAATCTGTTTCTGTGAGGATGACGACCGTAATTATAGAGGGGTTAGCAAAGAAGATAGACAGCGTTTTTTTCAAAAAAAATTTTTACATTGACAATTTATTTTTTAAGAAAAAAAAAAAAACGCGCGTTTTATTGAGAATGTCACAGGTATCTATGTAGGTAATAGCTAAACATTTTTAAAAATAAAATAATTTCTTACTCGGTATTTCCACGAGGCCAATTTAATATTTTTACAAATAAATAGTGGTGCAATCAATGACTAGATAAAGTTTCCTAATAGACTACTTGGCATACCAATAAAACATTCTGTTCAACCGGTTATACAACAAGGGCGGCCAAGATGGAACCAATATTCATATTTATATTTCCCTTCGGCACCGGCGCATAGTCGGACAATACGACAAACACGCGCCCAACATATGTAAACGGTTGACATTTGTCACATGAGAACGGGTCGCTTCTTCGACTCATTCTTGTGTTCAATACCGCGACTGTGGAACGATTTACCGGCCTCTGTGTTTCCTCCTTTCTACACTACGGGTTTCTTCAAGACTAACGTTCATTCCTTCCACTCCTCAAAAATTATCTCAACACAGCATCTCAGATGACATAGGCTCAGAGAGAAATTATTTTCCAACGGTAGACTAGGGTAAGGGGGCAGGGGGTTACTCAGGTAGATCAAAGTTCCAGGAATTATACGTTCCAAAAAATATTGTAAATGTGCGAAAAGTGTGATGTGTGTGTGAAATGTGGTCATTATATTCGATAATAACAATTGTGAAGGTGAGTTTGTTCACAATGAAAATATTTGCACAAACTTGGAAAATTATTTGCGTGAGTGTAAATAATTCTGGTAATTATCACTTTATTATTTTAGAAACAAACAGTACCTATAATTTAATAAACAATAATTTTAACGAAACAAAAAACGACTTCAAAAAATGCACTAAAAAGTAAAAAAATAATTTCGTATTCTTCTGCAACTTTATAATCAACTTACCTTTTCTACTCATCAATATGTAGGTACGATTGTTATTTTTGGAGTCGGTGTCGGCGGGAGAGGAGCTGTCAAGTGAACACGCCGGGCCGCGGGTACCTTGGTTGACACCGACTCCAAAAATAACAATCGTACCTACATGTTGATGAGTAGAAAAAGTAAGATGATTATAAAGTTGTATAAGAATACGAAATTATTTTTTTACTTTTTAGTGCATTTTTTTAAGTCGTTTTTTTGTTTTGTTAAAATTTTTGTTTATTTTTTGATTTTTAGTGAATCTAAAGTACACTAACTAATTCGATTAAGATTCGGCCGAGTATCGTAAATTTGTTCTTCAGAATTGGAGAGTTCCGTTACTTTGTCATGGATCCCATAATCAGAACCTAACCAAACTCTCATCAAACTACCCTTGAAGTACATACTTTCCAATAAAAAAAGAATCATCGAAATCGGTTGGCGTGATATTGAGTTATTCGTCCATTTGTCCTTGATGCAAATTTAAGACTTATATGATTTTCTCATGGATGCCATTGTCAGAACTGGACCAAATTAAAATGGGACCACACGGGAAGCACCAGCTTTCAAATAAAAAAAGAATCATCAATATCGGTTCACCCAGTCGAAAGTTCTGAGGTAACAAACATAAAAAAAAAAAAAAAAATACAGTCGAATTGAGACCTCCTCCTTTTCGAAGTCGTTTAAAAATAGGCGGTAAGCAAACAGATTTTTTAGAAATAGTCGGTACCACTGAACTGACTCTAATGATACTCGTATATCTGGCGAGTGATTATATACATTTTACCAGGCCCTGCTTAGGGAACGTACCCATACTACGGGACACGTTAAGGGGGGGGGGGGGGAGTCTTCAAAATGTCACGTTTGGTACAAATGAGCGGCGGCGGGCTTAGGTTTTTGGTCACCGGGGGGGGGGGGGGGGGGGTTAAAAATAGCAAAAAGTTGGTCACGTAGGTACGTTCCCTTAGTACATGCTAAGGAATGATTTGAGATTTTCACGTCCAAAAGCATTATAGTGATTTATTTTTGGGGTGTTACGTTGTGTTGCGTTACCTCCTTCTTTAGCCCACGTTTTGGACAGCATTACACGATGATGTATCTTCACAGAACAGTGGACATAGCAGCAACACTTTTCCCGAGGCGAGGTGTAATAACGCATGCTATCTCCTTATACTGGTAACGCGCAGTGTTTGCTTGAAATACGTTACTGAAGTCGCCAAATAGAACAGCGCGTGGGAGAGCGAGAAGAAACAACAACAATCGGATTGAAATATTTAGAGCATATACGTCAGGTAGGAATGCTGTCCTTGTTCTACCGGTATTATAACGGAAGATGCTACGAGGAAATAGTGACATTGATTCGACATTCGGGAAACACGCCAAAAGCGCGCCCAACATGCAGTTCGTTTCTACGGACTCGTTCGTGAGTTCAACAGCTCGGTCTGCATCTGTGTTTCCTCCAATTTACAACACTCCCATGTTCACTACTTCATCCTCTCAAAAAGTCCCTGCACACAGCATCCTCAAAGATGAAATAGGCCCCGAGGGAAATTATTTTTAATATGCTGCTTCATGTGCTGAGAGATGATATGTAAAAAAATAAGGTAAATTTTTGGGATCACCAATCCCAAAAAATTACCAAAAATAAAAAGAATACTAATGTCCAAAGCGTCTTCTTCTTACGACTTTAATACCGATCTGACATGTCTACCCTTTCCTCGGCAGATAGTAATTATTAATAACGGTTCTTTTAATATAAATGTGTTTATTACTTGAATAACCTAGCTGGATAGCTACGACTGTTTACTATTCGGGGGTAGGTAAATCTCTGGAGCCTTGCCACGGGAGCTCGTAAAGTATATCTCTGATACTGCTTCTTGTACGCCAATGCCATCTGGCGAGCTATGGTGCAAGCTACATGCTTACCGCCATCTATCGTATTCTTTCCATATTAAATACTTAATTACTCTACATTACACCCTCCCCGACCTAATCTCAAGCCCTGGCTACAATAAATACAAATCATGTTCTTTTCAAAAGAAGCTATACAATTGACAAAAAATGGGATTTTAAATATTTCATTTTTACACGATTTTATACACTAAATTCAACCAAACATATTTTAAATATTAGATTTTAAATATTTCAACTTAAGTACTTCTGTTTCTCTGGGAGGGACCTCTATGCACGCTTTGAACGGAGCCTTCCTTCCCAAGGTCTTAGTTGAGTAGTTTGCTCTCGATCATCTGCTGGTAATCTGAAATCAAGAGAACTCCACGTTAGCCCCTTCAACAAAGCTGAGGTCCCCAACTCGTCTGAAGCGCATTTCGTGACCTCAGACGCGGTGGGTGGGTTATTATCTTCACTCTCCTCTTCCCATTTCACAGATAAACTCTTTAACTGATCAATATGCCTCTTCCAAGTCAACGGAGTACCACAGATCCTAACGATATAAACTTTTTTACCCACTTTCCTTTCTACAATACCTCTAACCCAACCAACTTTATTCACCTGACGGAAGTCCTTGACCAGACACTTTTGTCCAACATGTAAATTCCTAATTTTTACGCCCCCATAATTCCTTATTTGATTATCTTGACTCCTTTTTATATTATCGTTAGCTATTTTTCTCTGTTCTGACACATCTTCCTGAGTCGTTTTAGGAATTAAACTACTGAAAGTTGATTTCAGTCTCCTACCAAACATCAAGACTGCCGGTTCTAATCCCGTTGTGCAATGTGGCGAATTTCGATAATCATATAGAAAATCACATAATCTACTTTCATAATTTACTGGAAAATTATTCCTAACCATAAAAATTTTTTTTTACCGTTTTAACTGAATTTTCAGCTTGCCCATTACACTGAGGGAATTTGACCGGCGAATTTAAAAATTCTATGTTATTCTCTTTAAGAAATTCTTTAAACTCTACACTAGAAAATGCTGTTCCATTATCCGAAACTAGGCAATCAGGGTTACCAAAATTAGAGAAAATTCTTCTCAATTCTAGTCTACGTGCACCCTACTCCAAGTTGCCCCAGGGTTCGGCCACACTGACAAGTGACTCTTAGGAGGTGCCGGCCTCATAGCCGCGCAATCATTACATTTTAGAACCATTTTTTCAATGTCATTGTTCAGTGATGGCCACCAAAAATAAGCTTTTGCTAGGCCCTTCATTTTAACTATTCCTAAATGAGATCTGTGTAATAACTCTAGCACATGTTCTTGTAAGGAACTCGGAATGACAATTCTATGTTGCCAGAAAAGGCAATCCTTGACTATGGACATTTCGTTTCTCTTAACCCAGAATCTCCACAGTACATCGTCTCGACCAACTCGTTTTGGCCAGCCCTTACGCAAACACGTTAAAACTTCCTGAATAACCGTGTCTGTCTCTGTAGCTGTGGAAATGAGCTTGATATCTATGTGCTCGCATTTATCTACATAACACACAAAATCTGATCCATAATCATCTTCAAATTCTTCTTGAGAATTTTCTACCGGAAGCCGAGATAGAAAATCCGCATGATTATGACATGACTTGACAAATTCTACCTTATACGCAAATCCTGCTAATATAATTCCATAACGCTGCAATCTGTTAGCCGCTAAAACCGGAATGTTTTTGTGTTCACCTAAAATCCTCATCAAGGGCATATTATCTACGCATAAAGTAAACTCCCGACCGAATAGGTATTGAAAGAATTTGTTCAGACCAAACACAATAGCTAACGCTTCTAAATCTAGAATACTGTATTTCTTTTCTGCACTAGACAAACTTCTTGATGCAAATTCGATCGGTCTCATTGAACCGTCCGCAAATGTGTGCAATAACACGGCTCCGAGGCCTGCGCTGCTCGCGTCTGTATATAACTTAAGAGGAAGGTTGGGAAAATAATGAGTGAGAATTCTATCAGAACCCATTAGATACTTTACTTTATCTACTGCGTCAATGCATGACTTCCCAAATTCAAACTTTGCATTCTTCTTTAAAAGATTATGCAAAGGTTCTAAAATTGATGACATGTTCGGTATGAAGTTCCGATAAAAATTAAAAAAATCCCAAAAGACTCCTCAATTGATGCACGTCGGATGGGTACGGCGCATTCTTAATTGCTTCCAATTTATCTTTTTGAGGTTCAATGCCCCTTCCCGAAATAACGTATCCCAAAAATTCTATAGATTTAACAAAAAACTGACACTTCCCAGTATTGACACATAAACCACATTCTTTCAACCGCTCGCAGACCGCGCAAATATTATTATACAGATCAAGTTCATCGACCCCTGAAATAATAATATCGTCTAGGTAAAAGGCTACGCCTTTTAAACCTTGTAAACAACTTGATATTGTTCTTGCGAAGATGGCCGGAGCCGATTTAAACCCAAAAACCAACCTGTTATATTGGAACAGACCTAAGTGTGTGTTAATAGTTGTAAACTTTTTACAATGATCCGCTAATTCTAACTGTGAATATGCTTCTTTAAGGTCTAATTTTGCAAAAACTTTGCCCGAACTAACCTTATGTATGACCTCCTCAATCTTTGGCATCGGATATTTCTCTAAATTGGAAATCAAATTAAGACTCCTTTTATAATCTACACAAATTCTTATATCCCCATTTTTCTTGACCACCGGAACAATCGGTGAAGCGAACTCGCTACTTGTAACCGGGGAGATTATACCTTTTTCGGATTCGGATTCGATCTTCCCTTTAATAGAAAAAGGAACCGGCCTTGCATTGAAAAAAATTGGATCCGATTCCTGGTTTACTTTAAAATAGACTTTATATTTGTTAAATCTTCCCAACTTTTGCGAAAACACTTCCGGGTAATCTTGAATAAACTTTTCTCCATTCCTCATTTGCGGCGTTACTAAATTAATTGTCTCCTGAGAAGTTATCCCAAGATCGAAACATTCCATAAAAACTCTCCCCACAATTAATTCTGTTCCTTTTATTACTACAATAAAACTAATATTTTTGTTCCTACCCTTAAATTTCACATCAAAAATCGCCTTTCCTACGACTTTTAAACGATTATTTCCATAACCTGAAATAATCCGCTTGTCTTGTGACAAAATGATTGAACTAAAATGTCGTTTAAAAATACCCTCCGGCATCACACATAAAGATGAACCGGAATCAATCATTGCCGTAAACTTCTTGTTATTAATTTCAATTTCAGCAGTAATCGGACTAATTGACGCAACTAAAACTTTACTATCTCTGTGATTTTCAAAAATGGGATTTATAGGATTATTCTTGCAAAATTTCTGTAAATGCCCAACGCCCTTACATTTAAAACATTTCGCATTACGAAATTTACAATCAAACGATAGATGATCATTCCTTTTGCAAATAAAACACTGTTTTTTAACATTACCCAATGGTGATCTAAAATTCGTACCTGAATTTGATCCTAACCTATAAGCTGGTTTCGTCTTAAAACTACCCTTGGGGCTCGTCGATCGTTCCATACGCTGATCTCGCTTGAACCCATCGCTAGTAACTCTTTTTTTTACCAGGTTTACTTCTGATTTAACTGTATTAGCACTATCCAAAGTTGACATACTAACTGCAAGTCCTTCTATTTCATTAAACGATAACGTTTGCCCTTCTACAAAAATTTTCTCTTTCGCGCGCCCCGGCAACAACCCGATTGCAAACATGTCTATAAGATTTTTTTCAAGCCTCGTTTCGAATTGACAATACGTTGCTAAAGAACGAAGTCTAACCGCGAAATCTCTTATCGTCTCGCCTTGTTGTTGTCTCGCTAAGAAAAAATTCTCCCGTTCTTTAAAAACTGAACGATTTTTGTTACAATGTTTGTCGAGAAGCGCTAAAAGTTTATCAAAAGATAAGTCCGTTACTTTACTTGGAAAACACAGATTAATTAGTAAGGTTAAGGTTTCTGATTCTAGGAGATTCAATAAAAAAGCCCGTTTTTTCTCCACAGACGCTTTGTCATCATGGATCACGAAAAATTGCTCTATCCGAAGTCGAAACAATCCCCAGTCTCCGGAGAGATGGCAAAACGGTGGTATTCTACCCGATTCCATAACTCCCAACAGATAGATCGGCAAAAACAATCAACAAAGAAAACAATAACAAATAATCTCTCTCAAAGAAGCAAAAATACTTATCTCAGGAACTCTTCTGGCCCCCTAGCATGGTCGATCGATATAGGTTTTATCGAAAATGTCGGTAACTTGCCATCGCTCCCGAGCACGACTGCAGGCAGCTAACGAATAAAAAACAGTTTACGTCAAATATATTAGGAACCCCTAGTCATTGTGAACTATTGTTTGTTCGTTAGCGGCCTGCAGTCGTGCTCGGGAGCGATGGCAAGTTACCGACATTTTCGATAAAACCTATATCGATCGACCATGCTAGGACCCCTGGTCTCCCTCTGGGTTTTATCCTTGTCTTCTGATTAATCCAATGATTCGTCCTTGAAACGATTAACGAAATGATCCGTTTTGACCTTGAAACCAATCCAATGATCCACAACCAGATCGCCTCCTTGCGGTATTTTACTTCTGTTCCTAGAACAAAAAATCTTCTTATCCAGCCCGTAGCCACGGAACCAAATGCTCCTTAATCTCGAGCAGAATCTCTTCCGATTCCTTTGCCAAAACTGCAAGTCACTCCAGCAGTGACTTAGTCATCCGTGTCCAGCACCAATTATTATTCGTACGCGTAACTTCCACACAATTATACTTTTACGGCTGCGCCAATTGTTATGTCTACCCTTTCCTCGGCAGATAGTAATTATTAATAACGGTTCTTTTAATATAAATGTGTTTATTACTTGAATAACCTAGCTGGATAGCTACGACTGTTTACTATTCGGGGGTAGGTAAATCTCTGGAGCCTTGCCACGGGAGCTCGTAAAGTATATCTCTGATACTGCTTCTTGTACGCCAATGCCATCTGGCGAGCTATGGTGCAAGCTACATGCTTACCGCCATCTATCGTATTCTTTCCATATTAAATACTTAATTACTCTACATTACAATATAGAAATCGACGCAAGAGGCGATTTTAAGGACAGCGGCGTGCCTTCCCACCACGCTTTTCTCTCTCGCACATATGTTTTATGCATCTTTCTCTTTCGCTTATAAATAGGGAATGTAAATCTGGCGAGATTGGGGCTCAAGCGAGATCCCGCGAGTTTATGATACTGCGAGATCTCGCCAATTTCGAGATCTCGCGAGATTGGCAGTTTTGTGTGTTTTTTTTGCAAATAATCACTATATTTGAATAAATTAGGAAAAAAATAATAAAAATTATTAGTACCTATTATAATAGACTTTTATGCATCAAACATTGTTTGACGTATTTGCCTATATTTTTTTAATAAACTTCTAAGTAGTAAACTTTGACGTACGAATAGGGTTGTAATCTTCCAAAATAAAAAAGCCTGACTCTGCGCTCTGAAAGGCCGGACATTTTGCCCTAAAAACCGGACGTACGTACATGATTTTGGACATAACTTTTATCCATAATAATAAAAAATCTGTTACAAGTTACAGTTGTTTATTAATCACGCATTAACCAATTTAATAACAACAATCATTAAACCGTCTTATCCTTGTCATCAGTTGACATTTGTATAGAATATAATGTCAATAACAAAATAAAAAATATTGAGTCTTCTGTCTGTAGACATACTAAACTTATAAAACAAACAAACAAAACATAACTTTTTTTCTGGTTAAACAGTTGACTAAATTTTTTCGTTAAATAGATATAAAATGAAACATATTTATCTTTGTGGACAAAAAACGAAAAACATAAATTAAAATGAAATCTCGACTTCTCCAAATTATTCAAAAATTACAAAAATCTACCATTTTGTACATTTGGCGTTTTCACCTACTTTATCCAAAAGTCGTTTTCTTTGGAAATCATTTAATAAAATCCTTGACATGTCATTTTTAAATTATACAATGTGTACACCATCTTAGCAATTGTTTGCAATTTATTGCGTTCCTTGGTCCACTGCACGGACATATGAATATATCTGGACCTGCCCTAAGTGATAAAAACGTATTATTTCCCCCTCCACATGGCGCCGGCTGTAGCTCCTCCTTGGAACCGGCTCGCTCCATGGGGAGGGGATATAGCCTCGCTTGAATCTAAAATGTGTGACGTCATCATTCTTGCCGTGAACAGCGAGAAGCTGACATCCATACATTTAACGAAATAACGGCAGCTTGTGCTATACAATATATCTACGTATCAATGTACACATAGCGAATGTGGGCGGTACTCCAATGTGCTCGTCGCTGGTTACAGGGGTAAGTAAATTATGAAACATTTGTAAAAGTGTTTTAACTAAACACGGAAGCAAAATATTGATATGTGTATTGGCGCGAGTCTTTTTGGGGCGAGCATTTGGCCTTAGCAAATATGTTTTGAACGTGGCAAGCAATTCGCGCTCCCATGTAAAAAGGTCTATTCATCCAAAGCAGATTTTGCTTTTAAGAACTAAATGGTGATATTGTAATGCGAGATGCCTATATACTGTCAGATTGATTGTTCAACGAATGACAGTCATCTTTCCCCTCTTCGCTCTCCATAGTTTGGTTTTACCCCTCATCTGTAACTGCTTGTCTATCCATTTGGATGTCTATGGTCCACTGGGTGTTTATTAAAGAGAAAACTCTTTGAAAGTAATATTCTGCCAATTTCAGAAGTTCGGAAGACAAAACCCGCGCAAACAAAAAAAGCCTAACAAAAGCCGGACAGGCCGGACATATAAATATTTAGCCGGACACGACCTAAAAAAGCCAAACATGTCCGGCTAAAGCCGGACAGATGGCAACCCTACGTACGAATCTATCAAATAACAAATGAAAGAAACAACCAGTCTTCCCTTCTAATATCAAACAAAAATATTTTAGTAATAAAACAGTTCTTTTATAACAAACAAAACAACGAGAAGTCAAAAAAATTAAACTTATTATCTAAGTTGAGTTGACTATTAAACTGAGATATTATTATCAACTAGCTAGTTCCCAGCATGCGTTGCTATGCCATTTAATAAAGAAATTGTTTCTCCCTGCGTGTTCATGTAATTTTGTGTGTCCTTTCCCATTCGTCCCCTTCCTCTCCCGCCTCCTCCACCTTCCTCTCCCCACTCCCCCTCTTCACCAGTTCCGCGAACACCCCTCCCGAGTTCCCCTCCCCCCTCCCAGGTTCCCCTTCCCCCTTTCGGGTTCCCCTTCCCCCCCTCCCGCGAACCCCCTACTCCACCCTTCCGCATTCCATACATTCAGTCCCGGTACATTCAGTTTTCAAACAGCTCGCGTGCCACCTATTTCAATTTTTTATACCAATTTCATAATGCCAGAGCTCACCAGTAGTTTTATACAAACTTTATCCTGACAATAACGAACACAACAAAAAAAGAATTATCCAATTTGATGCAGTCGTTCGGAAGTTATGTGCGTACATACATTTCGGCGATTCATTTTTATTTATATAATATATATATTGTGGTGAACGTATGTCTTGCGGTATGAAAGAGACATGCGTGTATGAGTGAGACAGCATGAGGAACGTATAAAAGGGTGTGATTGCTGTCTACCGTCCTCTTTGGATTATCGCTTCGTAAGAAGCACTACCTGTACCATATCTCGGAATAAACTCGCTAAGTCTACCTACGAGTATTTATTGTTCAATCTCCCTGAACTGAGAGCACAATATAGAGGAATCTGGATCCATACAAAGGAGTCCAGAAAGTAATGTTGATACCGGCCACGGTCATCACATTTGGCGCAGCCGATAAAGGAACGAGAAGCAGCCAAAATCACATTTGGCGCAGCTGAAAAGGAACGAGAAGCAGTCAAATCATATCACATTTGGCGCGGTTTGAAAAGAACCACGGGCAGCCAAATTGTCACATTTGGCAGTCGAAAGAGGAATCCGAGATTGAGGCTACAGGGGCAACAGGCAAGAGCAGCAGATATTGGCATCCGAGGAACAGCAAGGCGCTGGTTTGGTTATTCAGTGCCGAGAATCAGGAGCATACACGTAAGGCGTGGATGGAGAAGTCCGGGTCTTCAGGAGAAGACCAGAGACCAGGTGCAGACCTCACGGAAGGCGTGCCGGGCATTTGAAGGACGACCAGGGTTCAGGAGCCAGGAGACGGTCCGCGGAAGGGCGAGATCGGAGCAGCAGCATCAAGTCAACAGAGTCGTGAGTTGAGTGCTGTTTGTAAAATTTTCTGCTTTTATTGATTGTATCTGTGTGAAGATGGAAGGGGGAGAACTGCCCAGGTTTTGTCATTTGAGGGACAAACTGGAGACGTTCGTGTTGCAATACGAACAGTTCATCCTCGTCAATGATGACAAGTTAAATTCGGTAGAAAAAAAGAGAGCGGTTTTAATATCTCATTTACACACAGAGACAATAGATTTATTGATTGATTTGTGTTTTCCTAAAAAAATTACAGATATTACGGTCGAAAATTTATTGTTATTACTAGAGAATCATGTAGGTATCAAACGAAATGTTTTCAAAGAGCGCGAAATTTTTTTTGCTACGAAACAAAAAAGTTCAGAATCGGTTAATGATTATATAGCACGGTTAAGAAATCTCGTTAGATTTTGCAAATTCGAGGACAGACTTGAATATAATTTAAAAGATGTTTTTGTCACCGGTCTTCGAGTGGGGCGTATTAAGGAGAAATTATTTGTAGAGGCTGAAAACTTTTCATTAAAAAAGGTTATAGAATGTGCTATTGCTATGGATTCATTCGAGGTAATGAATAAGCAAATTAAAACGGAAAGTGTTGATTTAGTAAATAAATTTAAAAATACATCGAACAATTTGTCACAAAAACAAAATTCGGTAGGTAAACATTTTTTTAGAACTTCGGACAAGAATGTTACATCGTACAGAGCGAGGTCAGCGGACCGAACAAAGTGTAAACATTGCGGGAATTATCACGATTCAGTAAACTGTAAATTTAAAGACGTGTTTTGTTATAAATGCAGAGTAAAAGGGCATATTGGGAAGATATGTCGCGGTTTAAAATATAATAACATTTCTTCAGTGTTCGTAAATACGCAGGAACATAAAAACATGTTGCGGATAAACGCAGTATATTGTGAACCAATATTGTGCAAAGTTTTAGTGAATAATGTGGAACTAAACGGTTTATTGGACACAGGGGCGGCAATTTCGATTTTAACGGACGAAGATTATGTTAAACATTTCAAACATTTGATGTTAAAACCAAAGGATTTAACCTTAATGGGTTACGCTAACTGTAAGTTAAATTTATTGGGTTGTATCTTATTAACAGTTGAATTTAACGGTTATAGGGAAATGTTAGAATTTTGCGTAGTAAAACATGGAACAATTACGGTTCTAGGGCGTGATTTCATTAAAAAGTTTAATATTGGATTTACGGGCTTACAATCTACTTTATCCCAGGAGGGAAGTGAAAATGTTTCTCACAATATGGTTGAGAATAATACTAGTGTAATTGATAATTTAATTCGGAAATTCCCGGAGGTTTTTTCGGAGAAACTGGGTAAATTCAATAAATATAAAGTGCATTTGAAATTAAAAGAGAATGCGGAACCGAAATTCTGCAATCCGAGAAATATACCGTTTGCTTTAAAAGCAAAGGTTAAATCGGAATTGGGATGTTTACAATCGGAAGGTATTTCAGTTCCGGTAAACTATAGTAAGTTTGCGTCACCAATCGTTCCAATAGAAAAAAATAATGGGGAAATAAATGAACAATCAATTTCAGCCCAGGAGGGTAGTGAAATTTTTTCTCATAGTGTTTTTGAGAATGATAGAAGTGATTTACAATCAATTTCATCCCAGGAGGGTAGTGAAATTTTTTCTCATAGTGGTTTTGATGATGATAGAAGTGATTTACAATCAATTTCATCCCAGGAGGGTAGTGAAATTTTTTCTCATAGTGTATTTGAGAGTGGTAGAAGTAAAGTGAATAAAAAAATTCGAAAATTCCAGGAGGTTTTTTCGGAGAAAGCGGGTAGTTTTAATAAAAGTAAAGTGCAATTAGAATTAATTGGGAATGAGGAACCAGTTCACGTAGAGAATGACTTGGATACTCAAATTCTAAGTTTATTTAAAAATAACAGAGATTTACCTATAACGGAAGAAATATGGAGTAGGGTGCATATTAATTATGCGGGCCCAATTGCAAATAAATATTTTCTTGTAATTATTGACTCAACCTCAAAATGGTTAGACTGTGTAGAAGTAAAGTCTCCAAATTCGTATAACACTATTAAAATATTAAAGGGTTTATTTAGTTATTTCGGGAGTGTACAGACAATAGTTTCAGATAATGGAGCCGCTTTCATGTCAGCGGACTTCAAAGAGTTTTGTGAGATGAATAACATCAAACATTTAACTACTCCGGTAAATCATCCACAATCAAATGGTCTAGCAGAAAACGCGGTTCGAACGTGTAAAAATTTTTTAAAAAAAATGATGTTAAGAAATAAGTTTCAGTCAGGTTATGAGGAAAAATTAGGAAATTTTTTAATTGATTACAGAAATGCACCACACTGTACAACTGGCTTAGAACCTGCAGTTGTAATGTTTGGAAGGAAACTAAGGTCAAACTTAAACAGTTTTGTACCGAGAGGGGGGAGAGATAAGGATAATAGAATTAAGAAAGAAACAAAAATTAAAATGTCTAAATGTCAGGAAAATCAAAAATATTATTATAAAAGAAATAATAAAGAATCGGGGGGTTTTTCGATTAATCAAAAGGTAATGGTTAGAGATTTCAGAGACCAAAACAATGATAAATGGGTACCAGGGAAAGTGTATAAACAATTAGGAAAAAAACTTTATATAATTGAGGTAAATTTAAATGGTAAAATTATGTTTTGGAAAAGGCATTTTGATCAGTTGTCTAAATTATGTGTGTCATGGGAAAAGAAACACAGCAATCCTTATGTCGCGTCTGAGACGAAGAGACTGTCGTATGATGAATACGATGTCTCCAGCTTTGGCCTGGATGACAGTCTAATGGGTTTTTCTCCTTCTCCTTCCAGCTCCAGTGATCCAGTGGCGTCAACGTCGGGAAATTGGAAGGACCGACTACGACCACGAACACACAGATGAGTCAATGAAGACAGCACTCAGCTCTCGACTCAACATGAATTACTTACATTGTAAATATTGGAATATTATATGTATTGTAAATAATTATCAGTTCATGTTGTGTAACTGTCTTCGGATTTAAGTGTGGAGGGATGTGGTGAACGTATGTCTTGCGGTATGAAAGAGACATGCGTGTATGAGTGAGACAGCATGAGGAACGTATAAAAGGGTGTGATTGCTGTCTACCGTCCTCTTTGGATTATCGCTTCGTAAGAAGCACTACCTGTACCATATCTCGGAATAAACTCGCTAAGTCTACCTACGAGTATTTATTGTTCAATCTCCCTGAACTGAGAGCACAATATAGAGGAATCTGGATCCATACAAAGGAGTCCAGAAAGTAATGTTGATACCGGCCACGGTCATCACATATATATATATATATATAGATATATAGATAGATATATAGATATAGATTAAATAAAACAATATCTACTCAGTAGATCCATTAGATATTACAAATTAATTAACAAAATATACCAATTAGTCAGACTATTGGAAATTACAGATTAATTAACAAAATATACCAATCAAATGAAAGATTTGTTCGTTCAAATCACAAGCCATTATTACGAATTATTTTGAAAATAGCTCCTTAAGAAGCACAAAATGTCCAAAGAATCGTCTGCTAAACGGCTTCTTATTTTGTTGGCCAGATAACCAGCCGCTGAGAAGGCCCCTTCGGATTCGTCGCTTTAACCACAGTGAACGAAACCGACAGATCACAACTCCGTCCGTGTCAGTCCGCGCTTCGAATAAGACGTTTTTATGGTCGAGTGCAATCTCGTTAAACTCGCGAGATCTCGCCCTTTTTTCGTCTGAGATCAATCTCGCTTAAAAAGGCCGAGATCTCGCGAGAACTAGATTGCATTCCCTAATTGTAAAGTCAGTAAAGTGACTTACCTGCGCGAGAATGGATCGTATCAAGTTTAGGTCAGCATTTAAGTTTGACGCGTACCATAACACTGTCTGATAAATATATGTTTTTTTTTTTTTTTTTTTTTTTTTTTTTTTAATATTGTACAACAGATTTTTATCCAATTACTGTACATTTTCTCATTTTGACAGTCTTAACACCTAGGAAGATGATTATTATACAAAAAAATCTTAAGGCTATCTAACGAAGAGTTATATATATCTAGTGTTTCCGATATTTCGTTCAACAGCACCATTCCTCTTGTCATGCTATGCTGTGCTAGAACATCTGTTCTGCCGTATGGTATTTTGAACAAGTCGTGTCGACGACTACGGCTGAAATTTTCAGGCACGTATAAGCCATAACATTCCAAGAGGAATGGGCTGTCAATACGATTATGGATTATGTTAAAACTAAGAATTGCAAGATTTGCATAACGTCTAGTTTCCAAGCTAAATCTATTTGTTGCCTCAAGTAATTCCATATGGTGCATGAATCTCGGGTACGTTCCATGCATCCGCATATAGACATACCTAAGGAACTTTTTCTGAATTTGTTCTAGCATATTAATATACTTCGCTTGGTGCGGAGTCCACACACCACTGGCATACTCCAGCTTACTTCTTATGACTCCATCAAACATGGCTATCATTGCATCTGGGTCATCAAATTGCTTACATATTCTGATGATGAAACCCAGGAGTTTGTAGCATGCTGGAGTGAGCCGTGATATATGATCCGAGAATGTCAGTTTGGGATCAAAGACGATACCGAGATCTTTAAAGCTATTGACTCGGCACAATGTTTTCCCTTTAATATTGTATTCAAAAACTATGGGCTTCTGGGAGCGGGTATATGTCATAGTTACACATTTTTTTATATTGAATTCTAATTTGTTTTTTACTGACCATTCTGCAATAGCATCAAGGTCAGATTGCATTTTTAAGCAGTCATAGTAACAGATTATTTCCATCAAAAGTTTGAGGTCATCTGCAAATAGAAGACATTTGCAATATTTTACACAAACCTGGATGTCATCTATAAGTTATAAGGAACAGCAAAGGACCAAGGTTTGAACCTTGGGGAATACCTGATAACGCCGGGAATTGTTTAGATTCATGTCCATTTATTATTACGTATTGTCTTCTGGCTTTTAAATAGGACGCGAAGAATATAAGCGTTTGTTGATCGAAACCAAGTTTGTACATTTTAAGTAGTAAAATATCATGATCAACTCGATCAAAAGCCTTGGCAAAATCCGTATACACTACATCTGTTTGGTGTCTCGAGTCCAGTCCGACGGCCACCAATCGCGAAAATGTTAACAAATTTGAAACCGTGGATTTTCTTGGCATGAAACCGTGTTGGTTTTCTCCTAGAAATGGCATAATTTGGTGATGTAATTTCTTGTAAATAATCATTTCAAATATTTTTGGTATAGTTGACAGTACAGCTACTGGTCTGTAATTCCTTATATCAGACTTGTCACCAGATTTGAAAATTGGGCTTACACGCGTGAGTTTCCAAGAATGAGGGAAACAACCAGTCGATATGCTAAGATTAAATATATAGCTCAGCGGTTTACAAATGGTTTTTGACATATGAGCAATTATATTAGGGGGTATTCCGTCAGGGCCTGCAGCCTTGTCGAGCTTTAAAGTTCGAGTACAGGAGTCTACTTCCTCTGGACAGGTTAGCTCAAGACCGATTTTGCCAATATTCCAGGGCCTCTCGGTTCGAGTAAAGTCTAGATTTAGTTGAGGAGCTATCTGGCTGTACACTGATTTGAAATAATCGGCAAATTTTTGGCTTACTATTTCGGGATCGGAAAAAGTTAATTACAGTATATTGACTATAATTCCTCCACCCCAATTCATAGTATAAATAATCAATATAAATATATATTATAAAAGAAAGTGTACAATGTGCGTGCCGCTAAAACTCAGACACGAGTCCCGGCACGAACAAGGGAGTTGAATGGTATGGTAGCCGTCTATCCCCCATCCATGAGGAAGGTTCCCGTTTTTACCTGAAGGGCGTGCTTTTGAAAATATAAGGGCTGGAAATTTCACCCTCTAGAAATTTCAAGAACAATCCAGAACATTCGAGAGCATTCGCGAGCATTCCACAACATTCCAAAACATCCCGAAACATTCAGGAATGTGGTGGAATGTTCGCGAATAGTCTGGAATGTTCGGGAACATCCCAGTTAATTGTGGAACATTCCAGAACATTCTCGAATGGAACATTGTGAACCATTCGAAGCCTTTTTTGTATGGGTGGGGCTACCCATTGGTAGGGGTATATAAACAAGATCGAACGTCATTGGTTCGAACGTCAGTTCAATCTCATATCAACTCCCCGAGCCAGGCCGGGTATCCCAGCCAGTGTTTTACAAACACACTAATCGTACATTACAACAAAATAATGAATTTCAACCTTCAATATTTAAGACGATTTAGGACGAGTTTATCGCCAGCGTAAATTTATTCACGCGCATAAAAAAGTGTGCCATTTATAAGTAGTAGAAAATAACGTGTAATCGAGTGTTATGTCAAAACGTTACGTCGCGTCAGAAATCGTACAAAACGTTGGAGAAGGTGCTTGTCTATCACGTGGAAGGGGAGAACCGTAAGATCACGATCGTGAAGTGATGATTTATAAACTGTAGGACCTACATCATTGTATAATCTACGGAGAGTTCGAATTCGCTTTCAGTAAGGTAGATTCATACATAATGAGAATAATGACTCATGAAAATTGGCTTTGTATCTGGGCCGGTATTTTCAAGTTTGGCTCTCCACGAATGGCGAATGAGATAATAATGTACATATTTACGTTGGAGTTTTTGAAGTAAATTTTTTTTAGTACCGTTTTTTTTTTTTTTGAGAGAATAGATAATACATAATATAATCAACAAACAAGTCCTGCTAAGCCAATTAAATTGGCTTGTCAACAGGTGCTTATATTTTAGTTTCATATACATTTTTTAAAATTGAAAATTTACATATTATATCTACAGATTCGACATTTTTTCATACATATCAATTTCAATATAAATATTTTTTTCCGGTAGCCAATTTTTCACCATATATTTAATCTTATTCATTCAGCAATTACATTGCTTTATAGTGTCAGGTAATAAATTAAACTTCGGTATGATGTATTCAAACGTTCTCTGTCCGTACTTATTGTTAAATTTCGGAACTATTAACCCGTCATTGCGCGTGAATCTAGTGCTGTATTTATGTTCTAATTGTGATTTGAAACTCGGTAAAACGGAATCGAGCGACACTAAAAAGAGACAAACACATACATCTATAGGATTTAGCCTGTGAGAGAATTCAATAAATCTACGGTCCCACGTGAGTCTTCTTTGGCTTGGTGTTATAAAGCGCCTGACGAGCCTCAGCGGTCAGATATTCAGCTGGCAAAGGATCGAATCCTACGATGTCAAAAGAAATGTAGATACCTATTGTATATTTTTGTAAAATCAATGTCCAATCTTCAAACCACTCCAAAATGAACAAGCAAAAGAAAACACAAAAGAAAGCGACATCTAGCGACTTCGAATAAGAAAATACAAAAACTAATAAGATGATCAAATGTACAGGAAAAGTTGCACTGGAATTCGACGACAAAAATGTGGAAAAAATCATCCTTCACATCGATAAAAAAAGAACTTTGCCGTCTCCTCACTCTTATCCACTTTAGTTTTCTGAAGGTTTCACTTCTACCGCGTGCGAATTGCACACTCTAATTTTTGTTGTTGTTGTTCTGTAGAAATAGAGTAAACTAACGAGAGGTGGCCCTCTAATTTCGTACCTACCAATAATTATGAATACAACCTATGTCATACCTTGGTAGGCACTCAGGCTTGGTTGGCCTCGATTTGGGCGCAACTTTATACTTTTAATACAGAATCATTCAAAATTTTGAACATATGTAGGCTAATCCCTCAGGCCTCGAGCATATTTTGTCAGATTATTTCCGCTTGCAATAAAAACAAAATAAAGAAAAATCCGAAAACGAATATCTGTTTTTCAAAGATGTTAGTTAATATGCGCTTTTAAATTTTAGAAATAAACATATAATAAATATAATTTTATAATGCAAACATGAAAATGTTTCAAAAGTGGTTCGGGTTAGGTTGTTTCTAATAAAAATTACCGATAATGAAAAAATAATCATAAAATTAAACCTAAAGTCTACCATCTTCTAGACGGGTATATATATACCTACTCGTAAGACCAAAGACTTACACATTTCAAATTAAAGAGTCTAGTTAAAAGACGAAATATAAATGACCTCTTAATGCTTTATAAAATTACTTTTCAGTAAATACTTCATAAATATTGTATACTTATCATTATTATGTATTTCAATTTAGTATTTAAGTTTTCAAGTTATAATACTTGCATTGTTTTTCATGTGTTTGCTTCTGTGAAAATGCATATTATGTGATTACTGCAGATACATTAGTCCGGGGATATTTATATTTGTATTTTAATTTATTGTATATTACCCACAAAAATGTTTTATAAATATCCTGTTTGTGTCTCAAATAAATAAATCAAGTTAGTACTTTTTATGCTGTCTTTACGTGATTTAGAGGTATAATGGTAATGGTGCTGATTTTGTAATTTTTTTTTAAATATTATTATTGTAATTTACAAGTACAAGGTATATCACATTGGATTTAGTAATATAGATGTTGAACATTATAATGATTTATGATCTATAAGATGAATCAAGGAAAAAATATTTATGAGATGTAATATTTTTGGTATGCCTCGTTATTCTCCTGTGCCATTCGTGTGGAATACGTTCTTTTTTTAAAATGATTTTCGGCTATGTAATTATCGTTTTTTTCGCACCCATAAAATTATGTCCCGTCTTTCCGGTTTATAAAAAATGGTCTGAGTTTTCGGATTGAAATTTTCAAATAAATCGCCAGGGTTTCAAAAATACTATAAAAAATAATACGGAATGTCTTTTTGCCTAAACCGGAATTTAAAAAAAAAATGGATGCAAGTGGCCTATTGTTCAGAAGAGCGAAAAGCGAGTTTTGTATTATATCGAAAAATCAATCTTCTGATTTTGTAGACCCGTAATTATGAATTTTTATTATTATTATTTTTAAATAGATCTCACAGAACACTTTTAGAATAGGTACACTTTTTGTAAATTTCTGTAATTTCTGTAATTAATTTATTTTTAATTTAAAAAAAAAAAAAATAATCCTCCCAAAATGCAGGTCGCGAAGATCGCACATATTTTCATAGAAATATTTCGACGAAGAAGATCGACAAAGGAAAAAAAAGTAAAAAATATAAATAACTAACTAACTAACCATCACGCCGTTTCCCCGCAGGGGTATGCAGAGAGGACGGACCGCCAAACAACTCGGTCTTGGCACACACTCCTTGCCTCGTTCACATTCATACATCGTCTCATGCATGCTCTTCTATTATTCTGACTCTTGACATGGCTTGACTCAAGTATCTGATTTACTTGGTCTCGCCATGTCTTTCTCGTCCCCGACTTCTACCATTCTTATTTGCGTCATATATTCTCCTTACACTCCTTTCCTCGTTTATTCGCTCTGCATGCCTAAACCATCGGAGCGTTCCTTTTTTAATCTTACTCATTACACTTACTTCAGCTTTGCATTTTTTGCGGATCTCCACGTTTCTACGATCATACATGGTTTTACCACACATATGCCTCAGGGATCTCATTAAAAAAGACTTAAAGATTTACATTGCTCTCTGCACAATCACTGTTAGAATACGGTATTATCGGATGGGGCAGTGCAAATAAAAACATACTAAATCCACTAATTAAAACTCAAAAAGCCGTAATGAAAATTATACTGAAAGTTCCTGTGAGAACTAACACTGACGAAATCTTCAACAATCTTAACATCATGTCAATTAAACAACTATATTCTAAAACTATACTCATTTATATTCATAAGTACAAAACCCGAGAAATAACAACTAACACGTACATTAGAAACACTAGATCTCATGGTCAAAAAGATATTTATCAAGTAACTACTAACACAACATTTGGGCAAAAAAGCTTCTTATATTATGGCATTAAACTCTACAATAAAATACCACTCTCACTCAAAAACCTCAACATTATAACATTTAAATTTCAAATAAAAAGCTGGATACTAAATATAGGGAGATCAGAAATAGAAAATATACTGATATCAAATACAGACTAAAACCAAATCTAGTGAACTGAATTATAAAAAAACGCTATCTTATTTACTTTATAATTATTTAACAAAAAAAATACTACACGATATATTATGTTATGTCTAATTCATATTAATTTCTTATAATTAAATTATAATATGTAAATGAAATCCTCAGCACGGGAGATCCCAGTGAGGATATCATTATCCCGACTGTTACTAAGAAATGAAGACAATAAATCATTATTATTATTATTTCTATAGCATTAAGTCTATTTTCATCCTTTTCCTCTACCAGTTCCAGCCTCACTGCCACACATCAGGGTAGGTATCAGTACTCCATTTATTATTGTCCTTTACAACATTTCAATTTTCCGCTACCCACACATATCATGATTTTTTAAATATTTATATCGCGACATATCTCGAAAGTTTGTCTCTGTCCCAGAACTTCTGAAGTGGACCACACTCTCGTGAGAGATCTCGCCAATCTCAGTGCCTCACTGATAATAAACAAACACAATCAATACACAATGACGCAACTTGCACTCGCTTCTTTGGCGCTCATTCCTCGTGCAGCGCGGAATGCCGATGCAAAGTGGTCATTCGAGGTGTTTTGGCGAAAGTCATTACAAAATCACCTATCCACATACCTAGTGTTACCTACACGTGCGACCTGTGATATGCACTTCACTGGGTAGTGTACCAGGCAGTCCAGGCACGCAAATCGACTAATAAAAGTTTTATGAATTTATTTTTAAAATAGTTTTCGTCCGCCAATCACAATCGATTCCGTACGTAATCGATTGTCAAATTTGTGTGATTGTTTATGACTAGAGACACTGATTGATAGCATTAACGATATTTTCGCGAATTAAAGTGATAAATGGTGTTTTTAACGATAAACGCGTTAAAACGCGAAATAGCAGCGAATTTTTTTTACTTTAAAAAAATTGAGTGATGGTGTTTTCCCTGTCAAAATCTTAAAGGCCGTGCAGGAGGTAAATAACCAGGGGGTGAAATGCAGATCCGGGCACAGTTTGGAAATTTAATAAAAAGGCACTTTCTTGATGAGAAAAGTGTGGAGGAGATGAATAAAAAATAAATTAAGGCGCGCTCGGCAAAATTGAGGGAGATACAACCGTTCAAAGTATTTAAAAATTCACTTGGCGAACTGATATTGACAGTTCGTTGTTCGTTCGCCATGTTTTCACCGCTTAGGTATGTTGGATCCAAGACCTAATACAGAATTAATAGTACGCCAGAATCACAAACCATGTTACACAAACCTAGCGTAGCCGCTAAACCACTTGAAAACTGGGATGTTTTTCTTGCCTTGACGTGAGCAGGCGGTATAAAGGGGCACTTTTTTTGTATCACAAACCATGTTTAGCGTATTAGGTTATAAAAAAAATGACGAGCGGACGCGGGCGAACTGTCAATATCAGTTTGTAAAGTGAAATTTTAAATACTTTGAACGGTTGTATCTCCCTCAATTTTGCCGAGCGCGCCTTAATTTTTGTTTTATTCAGCTTTTCCACACTTTTCTCATCTACAAAGTGCCTTTTTATTAAATTTCCAAACTGTGCCCGGATCTGCATTCCTCCCTAACCAGGTTGTCTTAACCTAAATAAGAGCGAGTTGTCAGAAGAGTTCTGTGAAACTGGCATCTTATATGCTGAACCGTCAAGACAACAGCACTAATCTATTTCTTGAGCACGCAGGTAAAATGTTCAATCCTGCGATTGTAGGCCAGAATGTCCAGCGATCAGACGCTATTCGTTAACAAGTAAAAGTAGGCTTGCACCAACATTCAAATCTGTTGATGACAGTAAATTCCCGGAAGGTAACAGCTATTTTCAATGACAGATTGTAAAGCAAGTGAGGGATGGAGTCACTGTAGACATAATTCAGTTACTCTTAGCTGTAAAAATTGTTCACAGAGAATTTGCTGAGGCAGCTCTGATGACTGTGTGGGCCCCTGTGAATGTGTGTTTTTTTAGACGCTATAATCTTGTATTGACAGATCGTAGAACGAACATGAGACACTCTACTGAAGAAACATGTGTCTTGCCGAGTTTCAATCAATAATACAATAAACATGTTTCAAGCGATTTTGCTAATTTAATTGTTTTTTCCCCTCTTGCCGCCTCCCATTCCTTGACGTTATCCTATTTACGTTAGCTATAAACGCTACGAAAATGCAAAATTAAGGCTATAAAAAACAATTTTTTCAATAATTAATGCTACACTTCTTAAAAATTAATGCTAAGTATCAGTGTCTCTAGTCATAGGGGAATTCAAATTACTTTTTTTTTCAAATCTGACAAATCTCAGGCGATATTAAAGAAATGTATAATAAAATAGTTGAGATGAAACGAGTATTTCGTCAATACCCAAGCGGCTGCTGAGGGTTCTGTAGCCGAAATAGTTTATAGTCCGCTGGTCGAAGAGCCTTGAAATTTTTACCGCCAGGGGCCTGGTTATAAAGGGTTTTAGAATCTATCGCTAATATCCGAGAAGAACCCCTAAACCCTAAACGATATAAATGAAACAACGTGACTTTGTTTGAACGGAGGCGTCTACTAATATCTTCAAGAATTTCATCAAAGTGTTGACGAATATCTACAGCTCAAACTGTTGACTAATATCTATGAGAACCAAAGTGTTGACGAATATCTACAGTACTGGCAGATGTTGGATTTGCAATTATGTGTAGCATATTGGAATATCGTAATATTGCGTATGCAGTTTAAAAAACTTAATTTATGTAAGTATGTATGTAAAAATCCCTGATATCGGACTATTGGACACATTTAGCTGATTAGTCCAACCTACGCTCTGTAGATATTAGTTCAACCTACGCTCTGTAGATATTAGTCAACACTCCGAAATTCGTAGATATTAGTTCAACATATGAGCTGTAGATATTCGTCCGACATACATGCTGTAGATATTAGTAACTGGAGTCGTTTGAACCACTTATATATTTGAGTAAAGCCGACCGGTTTCGGAACGACCGTTCCATCTTCAGGGCAAACGTAAACGATGTATTCAAAGTAAAAGTAATAACATATAATTTAGGTAGCACCTAATAAAAGGAAAGTATCTTGTTATCGAGATTATTTTTGTGAACGGTTCGATCTCCAAAATTTGGCACTCTTTATTCTTTCGTTATACTATAGGCACAAATCAATACGGTGTTGGGGACTAAATGTTTTTTCTCATCCTTTGTTAATTTTAATATAGTTAAGAAAAAAATAAGAAATTACTTCCAAAGAACCGGAATCAACGGCCAATTGTGTTGGCGTGAAAATTGCCTGGCTCTTTTATAAATATTTTTCGTTTCTCGTTATTTACAGCAGTTGCCAATCTCACGTATTCTATACCGATGCATACGAGTGTTTCAGTAGGCACATGATAATGTGTATTATGCACGAGGAAACCAGAATTTAAGTGGAACAACTGAACGGCCTGAGGGCATATACTTGATAAAAAATAACTCAAGAAGTGATTTGTGGGCGTGTTTCGTGATTCAATTATAGGCCTAATTTCGGCCTATATTTCTATACAAAACTGTGTTTCACCATTATTATGAAATTCAAATGGAATGGCGATATACAATTTCAGGAAAATGTAAGAGAGACAGATCGCGTGCTAAACGATCTGAAAGTCAGTGGTAGGTACATCTCGGGGGTTTAGGATCACAGGGGCCTATCTACAAAAACATAGTTTTGAGATAAACGCAATTAAAGTTTTGAATGCTTTGAAACTCAGAAAATAAAAGGAATTTAAGCAAACAAAAAATATTTGTCAACGAATATATTATCACACTCTTTGAAAAACATACTTTTAAGTAATTATTAAATACTTGTGATGATTAAAAAAATATATTTGTCAAAAACGACTGAGATATGCCTTTGTGTTCCTAACTATACAGCAATACCTACTTGACAAGAGAGTTAGGATCACAGGGGCATATCTACAGTTTCGATACCTTGAAACTTCGAAATTATAACACATTTAAGTATAATACTTTTTTTATCAATAAACATATATCGTCACATATCGTCACGTTTCATAAATTACATATTTTACACAAAAAAAAAATTTTTGACGGATTGCCTTTATGTTCCTTAATATTCAGCAATACTTTAACACGGGGTGATTTAGATCACAGGGGCCTTTCTACAAAAACATAGTTTTGAGATGCAGATTTTAGATGCTATTAAACTCAGAAAATATAGCATTTATCAGTCCAGCACACTGCATAAAAAACACTTTTTATAATAATTATCTTGGGCCCGGTACAATTGAATAAATTTATTGAGATATGCCTGTGTTCCTACCTATATATTAAGCCATTATTATTATTTAAAAACATGTAAACTCCTCTTGATTCCTATTTATGAATAGAGAAATAATATAAATATCATAATTTTAACAAAATCTATATCAGAACTCAAGAGTTTTAGAAACGACCTGCTCTCAAGTGGTAAAGGTTAACTGTGTACACATGTTTTGGCGTGTTTCCCAACTGTGCACCGGTGCCGACGTGAACGATGACGACAGTTCCTTGGAGCATCTTCCATTAAAATATCGGTAAAGCAAAGAAAGAATTACCACCCGACACCTTTGCTCTAAAGATTGCAATCCATTTGTTAAGACAGGGGATTCATCAAATTCACCGCCCTTTTCTGCACAGTCAAGAATTTGTTTCAGGTATTTTATGGCTCCAGACCAAAGGTGGCTGCCAAATTCAACCGTGGGGTTATTCGTACATAGTTAGAATTTGTGCATTATCCGCAGTATTTGGTGGCCTGTTTACGCCCTGTTTCTGAGAGGCTAACTTGACTTTGACTTCGATGTAGCCGCCATTCCTGAGCTGGTCATTTAGAGTAACACCAGCATATCAATGGAAAGCTTGTTGGGAAGATAGCTTCCACTGGCAGAATAATACCCACTGTTCAAAAATCCTTCAAATCTTTAATATTTTCCACTGTAAATGGTATTGCAGCATTATATTGATCGGTCATCAGCCGAGTTGGCATTACGTCTGGATTTCTGGATCCCATCCATGAGAAGTAAGTTTAATTCCTCGGCGAAGTCCTCCATCACGACACAAGCAATACTTTCCCATACTGTGATGGTAGTGGGAGTCTTTAAAATATTGTCAGTTTATTCGTAAACCAGAAATGTTTGTCTTTCTTTTTAAAAAAGAAAGAAAAAAGATAAAATTCTTCAAATTCATAGAAGGGTTCTAAATACTTCATCAAAATTATATGAAAAATCGATCATGTGTGGATTATTTGTTCGGTACCTATTGAAACTATTTGATAATCAATTAACGTTATGTTATTCCCTGAATAACAAAAGTTAGGCCAGTGTGACGCTACTAATAAGATTTTTGTTTAATGTCACAAAGGCATAACAGGCGATATGCCCCTGTGCTTCTAATTTTATGTCTAAATTTCTAGATTTGCTCATCATTATCTCTTAAACGGCTGTATATTCGAGATAGATCTTCGTGTCACTAATAGATACGATTATAACTTTACCTAAACCAAGCTTAACTCAAAACACCAATTTTTGTAGTTAGGCCTTTGTGATCCTAAACAAAACAGTCTGTTTCCATTAAAATTTGTACGGAAGGCATTTCTAGTGTTATATTCTTTATTCTATGCCTGAGGACGTCATCCAAAACAAAGAATGTTTCCTGTTTACATTATATAAAAAAAAATTATGCATTTTTTTAAATGAATATAATTTTTTGTTGTTGTTTAAAACCCGGTTTTTTGCGAATCGGAAGATAAGTATAGGATGTTTGCGGACTATGTTTAATAAATTGGAGTAACTTTTTCCATGGTATCCCCAATTGGGGTCACCATGTGGTGTGGGCGAAGATATTGGAATAGGTACAAAGTGTGGGTGAAGGAGTGGAATATGATTTATTATTAAATTTACAAAGACCCGGGCGAAAAAATTTTTAGGTCGAAGGTCAAACCAATAAACGTCTTCGATTTTTATTTTTTGGAGAGTGAGTTAGACGGAAATCCTTTAGCATTCTCTCTTTAGTCTAGTTTAAAACGGAAACATACCAGCTTAACCGGCTAATAGCAGAGTAGAAAAATGAGTTGGATTCACACCCAGGTGTAGTGAGTTCCTACTTCTGCTAACTAAGTCCTCCATCATTACATAAGACATAAGCAACATTTTCAGCTTCTATAAAAATGTGAAAAAAATTCCGAGTCCTGTGTCCATCCCCAATTTATTGGCTCCTAGCCGGGGCCCCCTCTGACGTTGAGAAGATATGGAAAATTGGACACTTTATTTTCCTTATCGACTTGTCTTACGAACGAATGTTTAAAGGCGCGCGCTGCTTGGAATTCTCATTGTTAGCCAAGTTTCAAACCCGGCAAGAACACCTCCTATCGGGAATTATTAATACTAAATGCCTGCACGGGTCAAAATCGAAATATTACATGCGAATAGTAGAGTCTTAACGTATACCATTTTCACAGCATCCGCAAAGATGACATATTATGTCTTAGGAACTTGTTTCCTATTGTTCCTCATGTGTGGAGTTAACGTAAAAAAAATAAAAAATAAAAATGGTCCCTGGCCGCCCCCTTCCCTGTCCCGAGGTTAGGGCCCTGGATTGGGAGTTCTCAGGCCCCGTCGGAAGTTCGGCCCTGACTGAGGCGACGCTTCACGTCTGTATATGGCATTAACCCCTCCGAATTTTCGAGAATGTTTGCTTTTGGTGTCTTAAACAAAATGACATTTTACGAAAACTTTTTGTCATTACCGCTTCACAATTAAAGCTCTATAAATGAAACATTTCTGAACGAAGTCGAATAGTAAAAACTGTTTTAGAAAGGTTACAAAATAGGCTTTCAAATTATTATAATACAAATAAATATTAGCATTTGTAAATATTAAAATTTAGAACGCAAACATTAAAAATAGGTAAAAATTACTCACGTGATGTTTTTATGTGAAAACGGTACTAAAATTACAGATTATGCAAACAACAATACTTATTCTATTGTATATATGTGTAATAAACACTTTTGTCACCTAACTTTTTATCATTTCATATAAAAATATTTAATAAAAATTTTAAATGTTGAGCGCGGTGGAGCTGCCGGTAGCAAATTTGCGCGGGTAAATATTTTTATCAACTACACGACTGACAGCTGATTCCTGTTATGTATTTCCATAGACAACTTGATAGAAATGTGCAGCTTGATCTACTATCGACCTTTTACTTTTTGTTTTAGGGATGTAACTAAAACAATAACGGAGTTAGAACGATTTCTATGGAAACACACGCGCTGACGTATAAACACGCTTATTGTACTTGACTGCTGTCCTATTTTTAACGCTTACATCTGTTTACGTTGCGGAGGGGTTAAACTTGTCATATTTATTATAAAATTAACAGATTTGCTGTTTTGGCGCCAGTTAGGAAACGATTTTTTTTCCTTTAATTTTTTTTGTTCACCAATTTGTCTGCAGCTGCCCCCCCTGGCGACGCCCAAACCCGATAGGGCACACAAAATACTTTTGATTATAAGTAATATTAATTTACACACAACCAGATTTTCCCACTCCCAAAACTCTCTAAGTATCTGCAGGATGTACAGCCTTTTGCAGACTATATCACTTTCAGGAGTAATATTTTACAAAAAAGACTAGTTTTTAAAGATGGGTTTTGCGTTTTGTGCTAACTTCTTGACACCTTAAAGTCACAACACAGTGACAACCTCATATCGAAAAAATATTTTTCTTGTTTTGTAAGTGCCAAAAAATTATAAACATATATTTTTTAAAAGAATGTAAGCGGCTGAATTGAGCGGCTATGATGTGAAACCAGCTTCAAGGTTGATTGTATTTTTATTACTCAATATAAATATTTTAATATTAAGAAGCCTAGAATAGTACATAGGGCTCCATAGAAGATAGAGTCAAGTTAGCCTTTTCGAAGCTAGGCGTGCTGTACAGGACCTGCAAATACTTTAATAGTACACAACCGCTGTCCCTGTAAAAAAAAATTTGGCAGCTACCTCTGGTCTGTGAAACTCCCCTGTCTTAACGAGCGGATTGCAATCGTTAGAGTACAGGCATCAGGTAGGTATGCTGTCCTTGTTCCAATGGTAATATAATGGAAGATGCTCCGAGGAACTAACGTCATTGATCCCTTCGGAACCGGTGCATAATTGGGAAACACGCCAAACGCACACCCATCATATGCATACGGTTGACATGTCTCACGGGTCGGTCGCTTCTACGACTTGATCTTGAGTTCAACAGCTCAGCTATGGAATGATTTGCCGATCTCTTTGTTTCCTCCCTCCTACAAGATGGGTCTCTTCAAGACCTTCTATATAAAGCAAAATGATAATACGTCGTTAGTCATTATGGTAAGTATTTATTTATTTTTCTCTCCTGCACCAGCCAACAATATTGATGATATAATATAATATTTAGTTAAAATGTGTCATGATAATTACAAGAATAAGCCTTACTAATCTAAATTATAATTCACTGATTATAATTTAGATTAGTAAGGCTAAAACGGCTCCTAATGTTTGAAGAATGCCAGATGGCAGGCACCAAAGATTAATTAGGAACCGTGGAAACGTTCCACAGGTAGACTGAGGAAGAGGAGGACTCACTTGATGGAAGGAGACTGGAGCAGGATGTGGAGGGCTCAGGAACTAGAGAAAAAATGCTAGGATCAGGCGCCAGTGAAGAAAACGCATTGTGGAGGAGGCCAAATCGTAACCTGGGATGCAGTGATGTGATGAAGTGCGATAATGGCAATCAAAAATATTGAAAAATCTCTAAAACATTGATCGGGTTACGGATAAGGGTCACACGGTAAAGCCATTCAAAAACAAATTAAACAGTTTGGGTTTTGAACAAGTAAATATAAAAATAATTTTATTAAAATATAAAGCATTTTTAGCAAATAACATAATTTTATTAAATATAAATACAAAATAACAACACAAGACACAAAAATATATATTTAAAACCAATTAGAAAATTGTTCTGAAAACCCGAAAGCATAATAAAATATTTTTTATCAAGAACATAAAAAAAAGGTCTGATTTAAAAAACATAATATAATATAAAATATATTTAATTGATCTAATAATATATACTAAAAAATATTTTTATAAATTTCCTGGCAGCCTTTAATGCATTATTTTATCAATTAAGGAATTTGTAAGGTAACTAGATAAAATAGATGTTATCAAACAACAAATTTTGCAAGGTACATTCTTGGTATATAATTTTATCAAACAAGGAATCTTGTAAGGTACCCGCTAAGTATAGAATTTAATCAAACAATCTTGTAAGGCACCTGCTTAATATAGAATTTTATCAAACAATGAATCTTGTAAAGTACCTGGTTTATATAGAATTTTAGCAAACAAGGAATCTTGTTGTCTATTACATAGAATATATAAAGCAAAGTCTGTACGCTTAGATTTTTTAAAATATGCAAAGGATTTTCAAGGGGTTTTCAAAAATAGATAAGAGTGATTAATGCGGAAGGTTTAGGAATATAATTTGTCAAAGGTTTGTGTAAACTGGTTGAAATATATAATATTTAAAGGGAGCGGGCTGGCAAGCGGGCGGTGTGAATTTGATATGTTAATGGCGTTGGTTATAAAGGTTGGGTAATGACGTTGTCAGTAGATTGCGTTGTGTTTTGTTAGCCACAACAACGTGTGGCCGGGTCAGCGAGGTAAATATATAATATTATCAAACAAGGAATCTTGTAAGGTACCTGCTTCATATAGAATTTTATCAGACAAATCTTGAAAGGTATCTGCTTAAAATAGAATTTAAAAATAGCCATCAAACTAGGAAGCAATCTGCACAAATATTTACGTTAATTTCAATAAAAAATAATAATTATGACGGTCAAATTAGTGTAATTAACCATCGCACAAATAATTAATTAAATATTTAAGTGCTGAAACACAAAATATGTTGTATTTATAATCATAGATTTTGTTTAATATCTACGAGTATCATCATCTAATAACATAACTACCAACAGCATTGCAATACATCATCAACTCTTCTACATACTTCCTTATTAAGTCACTTTACAGTTCAGGAATGTAAATGCACGATTTCAAATATTTTTTATGTAATTTTAAAACAAATGGGTTTTGATAAATTTTATTGCAGAAGGCTCAGCTGGTTCAGATACTTGGGGAGCCAAATTAATATAATCGGAAGACATTTCTAAATGTCTAACGATAACCCTGATGGACTCGATTTAAGGGTGTGGGTAACAATCAAAGGGAAGGTTAAATATAAGAGATAGAACAATGGGCTTGAGTGCCTTTTGGGAACTACTGGTAAAAGGTGTCTGATTCAATAAATATAATAAACATGTCTGATTTGAACACATTTATATTAAGGTGGTACGAGTCTTGAGTCTTTAGGAGTACTTAGTATTATATTTTGGTTCTGCTACAAAGGATTTATGCTAATAGACAAATAAAACTAAATATGAAACATATTACATATGTTTAAATGCTTCTAATTTATAACATTTCATTTGGACATCCAGAAGAACTGAAATACTTTCTCAAATATTAGATGGTTCTGAAAAGACTTTATAACCGAGGGCAAAAGCAGTTCAATACATGTATGACATAAATATGTATGTCATAAATAAAGAACAACGTTCACAAACATAACCGCCACAAAACAAATATTATCACAAACTCCAACCTCAGGTAGGAATATAGGTAGAGACACTGATTCATAGCATTAACGATATTTTCGCGAATTAAAGCGATAAATGGTGTTTTTAGAGATAAATACGTTAAAACGCGAAAAAGCAGCGATTTTTTTGTTACTTTAAATAATTGAGTGATGGTGTTTTTCCTGTCAAAATCTTAAAGGCTATGCAGGAGGTAAATAAAAGGTTGTCTTAACACAAATAAGAGAGAGTTGTCAGGAGTTGGAAGAGTTCTGTGAAACTGGCATCTCATATGCTGAACCGTCAAGACAACAGCACTAATTTATTTCTTGAGCACGCAGGTAAAATGTTCAATCCTGCGATTGTAGGCCATAATGTCCAGTGATCAGACGCTATTTGTTTAGCAAGTAAAAGTAGGCTTGCACCAACATTCAAATCTGTTGATGACAGTAAATTCCTGGAAGGTAACAGCTATTTTCAATGACAGCTTGTAAAGCAAGTGAGGGATGGAATCATTGTAGACATAATTCAGCTACTCTTAGCTGTAAAAATTGTTCACAGAGAATTTGCTGAGGCAGCTCTGATGACTGTGTGCGCCCCTGTAAATGTGTGATTTTTTAGACGCTATAATCTTGTATTGACAGATCGTAGAACGAACATGACACACTCTACTGTAGAAACATGTGCCTTGCTGAGTTTCAATCAATAATACAATAAACATGTTTCAAGTGATTTTGCTAATTTAATTGTTTTTCCCCTCTTGCCGTCTTCCATTCCTTGACGTTATCCTATTTACGTTAGCTATAAACGCTATGAAAACGCAAAATTAGGGCTATAAAAGCTATTTTTTCAATAATTAATGCTACATTTCTTAAAAATTAATGCTATGAATCAGTGTCTCTAAATACAGGACTATGCTGAAAGACTGAAAGCTCATGAAGAAGAAAGAACAATAGGAACATTAAATTTGAAATGCAACAAACAACACAAATATGATAATAATAACTAAGAACATAATACGTACTATGAATTTAATCAGTTCTTCTATAACCTTGCTGGTGTCTTAACGCTAAGGAATCATTTACCGGTGCACTTTTACGTCGTTCATATTCTTTAACACACGGACACTTACATTTTTTACCATTTTTCTCAGCTCTTTTCTCAGTGACGATCATACTTTCTGTAATGGGAAACTTTATGTAGACTTCTGGTATCTTTAAAATGTATTTAGGAACTTCTGAGTTCACTTTGTTACCCTGGCCGTTAGTTTTCGAGTCTCTATGTGCATTATTTTCTGAAGTTCTAAGTCTTGGTCTTCTTCCTGCTTCATCACCAGAAAACTCGGTGTAATCATGGTAATTCTTCGGTTGAGAATGTCGATGATTCGAGGTATCTCTAGTTCTTCTTCTGTGCATTCTTTCTGCATTATCATCAGAATGCTCTCTGTGATCATGATTATGTTTTGAGGTGTAGTTTTCCGGTGATCGTTGTCTTCTTGAGGTATGGTTCTCCTGAGATTGCCGTCGTTTTGCGGTATAATTTTCTGGAGCTTCATGGTATCTGGAGTTCCCTAAGTCACTTCGATTCCTTGAGCTGTAGTTGTCTTGGGAGTGCGGACGTTGTTTCTTATGACAAGGACAGTTTGGGCAGCAGAAATATACGTCTTTACGATTGGTAAGTGGTGCGTCACTAATTATTTCTTCTGATTCAGTAATGGGAATAGATTGGTGAATTTTTGGAGGTTGACGTTTAATTTTATGTTGTTTTCTTTCTCCGATAGGTAAAGTGCAGTAGCAACGGCATCTCTTGGAATTATTCGTGCAAACACGTTCCGGGAACATTCTTTGATTTACCTCGTATTTGTGGATGTTTTCCTGTTTGTCTTTATCACGTGGTATTCTTGCTTCTATAGAATGGCACTCGAAATAGTGCTTATCTCTGAATTTTCTCAATGTTTCTACATCTTTAGGAGTCATGCTCTTGAAATCCCGAGATCTGGGTTGGTTATGTTGAGAAACTAAAGGATTTACAACATCTTGCCGAGGATATTCTTGAGGATAATCTGCTTCCCGTTTGTCTGCTTTCCTAGAAAAATTATTTGGTGTTTTAGCATCGTCAAATCTCTCATTTGAGTGGTCCGCTAGATTCATATCATCGAGGCAATAGCACTTTTTGATGTAAGGATGTTTTGGTTCTTTGTTAGCTTCTTCATCATCATTAGGATTGCTGTTGTATCTCTTATCAGAAACAAGTAGTTTTTTAATCCTATTTTTGACAGGAACGTCTGTACAAATACAACGGGAAGGGTCCCTTTTCATCATGTCTTCTGATCGAAAGATAGTAAAATGGTTATTCCACGGAGGCTTAGACTCCTTATAACTATTTCGGTTTTGAATCGGAGAAGATTGTGACATCAGTTGAGTAACTGTTTCTCGCCCAAGCAATTAATACATATCTTCAAATAAAAAACGGTGGAATCCTTAGGAACATCAAGATTCAAAAACACCTTTATTTTTGGTGGCTAACTAAAAAAAAACATGGTACCTTTTACGCAAAACAAAGTCATCTAAAGAATTTAGTGCGTCTGTTAAATGTTTACTGGCATCGTCCAAAAAATATCTGTTAATTTTCCTCAATTTGAAAAGCTCGTCTCCAAACGACTTCATTTATTTACTTTAGTGAAAGTGACAGTTGGTGACAGGACAGTTTTGTTCATGTTTTGTTGCCAGGGTTGCCAACTGTAAAAAAAATTCCCTCGTACGGATGCAGCTAAAATCTCGTACTTTGACTTTCAAACCTCGTACATTTATTACAACTACTGGATTTAGGACTTTTTACTCAATTAAATAAACTATTGCAAGCTTCCTACTAAATAAAACACCCCTTTGTGTTGTATTTAAAAAAATCTTTATGTTAAATCACAAAAAAATAAATGTAAATCAAGGTAACATAATTTACATCTCCTCTCCAAATATTATGTCAGGAACATCCTCACTGTCATCGTTTTTTTCTGCCGTATATTTTGTCTGTTGTCATGCGGCTATACATTTCTTTTGTGGGTTCAAAATTGACGCAGTTTCCAATACGAGTTGAACCTTTTGCGCTTTCTGCAGCAAGAAATGTGCCGTTCACTGTTTCCGCAGTTAGCCGGTTTCTTATATCATTTTAATTAAATTTACCTTACTAAAAACCCACTGGCAGTCAGCATTCGCATGGGGTAGGGATAGTGCAGAAAGGGAAAATGAGCTAGCTTGAAAGAGTCTTCGATAATTACAAGTGCCATCCATCATAACTACAAGTTCTGATAGATGGCACAGATTTTACTGTTATATAATAGTGATGCAAAATGTTCGTATAGCCATGGGTATTATCAAAATCTCGTACATAATTGTACGAGGTTGATAGTGTCCTCGTACCTCGTACAGAAGGCCACAAATCTCGTATTTGTACGAGGAACCTCGTATGTTTGGCAACCCTGTTTGTTGCTGACAACCATTCGGTGATGCCATGTCCCAAAAATAAAGAAAACCATGTTTCAGGGGTAAAAAAAAAAACATGTTACCTGGTTTTGAAGGTTTGTGAAATCAAGAATTTAAATAAGAAAACTACGCCATCTAATTAAATTATCTGTAATAATGCTTTATTATAACAATCATTTCGTAATTTTCCTTCGAATAATAGGAAAAATGAGACGTTTTTGAAATAACACCGTATAAAAAAAAGTTTGAATATATTTTTCAAAGGTTCTCTTCTAGAGATCTGTTTATATAAAATAATAATTGTAAAATATAAAAAACTTATATATGTAAATATATATATGTATTCATATTATTAATTGACAAAGTTAATAATTAGATAAAGAGTCATTGTGAACGCGTACTGAAGTTCATGAACCACAGGATTCCCCACGCTAAACAAATCGTATCTTACTCAAAAGTATTCAAAAGTACATATTGTTGGTAACCAATAAAGAACCAAACATTTCTTCTGTGACAAGGTTTTAAAAAAATAATGAGTTATACGTAACTCAAAAAACCATGAAAGCGTGGTAAAATCCCTGCATCTGGCAACACTATAACTAAAGCAGTTTGCTGCCTTACCGACACCTACCTCTTCAGTCCATTTCAGTAATTTCAGTCAAAGTAAAGTGGAGAGTTGACCGCTAGAGGGCCTATGTAGATGAAAATTTGTAGTTCTATCGGAATATTATTATATTTTTTAAACATTCGGTTAGGTTGGTCGTCGTACCGATAGATGGCAATAAAAAGTAAGAAAAAATGGTGTTGCATAAAAATTAATGGTGTCTAGGTATTAATAATGCCGATTTTTTTTTACATAAACTCCACACAGGAGGCCTTGAGGAAAATAATTTCCCTCAGGGCCTATGTCATCTGGGATGCTGTGTAGAGGGTCTTGCCCAGTATTTAACGGAAACAAGTCCGAAAAACCATAAAATACGATTTGGGTGTCAAAAGAGACTCGTCCTAGTTTTAAACATTGTTTATCCTCATGATAATGTAAATTTTCGACTAATGATTAAGATTTCTTTATTTTTATAGTCCGAGTTTACAATTCGTATTCGAACCTACGAATCTATAGTGGCTATATATTATGATGGAAGTATTTCACCATCCGGCACCCTTCCGTAGGCCAGACTTTAGCTTGTAATAGTAGGACTGTATCATCGGTGAAACAATGGAACTATATATCCAAACTCTTAGGGTGAAACTGACAATAGTGGCACCAATATCCAGGTTACACAACTTATAAATTAGGAGGAACGTTGGACCTATGACCTATAACACAGCCTTGTGGAACCCCGTAACTATTTGGCCAATTATGACTCTTTGTTGTTCTGAGTTTAACTCATTGGGATCGGCCAGATAAGAAGCTGGAAGGAAGGTCTAGTTCCTTATTCCTAATATCCACATTGAACATTTTGCGTTCTAATTTGATGTGCGAGATTGTATCAAACGCTTTGTACAGGTCGAGAAAGAGACATTTCGAGCCCTTATCCAGGGGGCCAGAGATGTGATCACGTGATCAGTAACCGTGGCATTGGGATCGTTGGTGACATGGATGATCAAAACCTGGATTGGTTGAAGCTAAAATGATAAGGTGATAGTAGGTTGTTGGTTTCAAGGTATTCCATCAGAACAGTGGAGTAGCGTGCCTGTATCAAAATTAGTTGGGGGGCCCAAATGAAGGATAAAGATTTCTCACAAAAGAAACAAAAGGCCTCTGTAGCCCGGGGCCCCCGAATCATTGATACGGCGGTAGCTGGGTAGCTACGCCCCTGCATCAGAATAACGATCTTTTCAAATACTTTGGAAAAGAAATTAAACAACGTAATAGGGCGATAATTACTGATGTCAAGTTTGGAGTGTGTTTTAAAAAAGGGATAATAAGACCATGTTTTAGAACACGGGGAAATGCGCGAATGCTAATATTAAGAAGATGAGTTAATGGATAAATTACACCAAGAACGTTTTTTGAAGAAAGCATTGGGTATTTCATCAATACCGGTAGATGAAAAGTTTTGACAGAGTTTAGGGGGCCTTTATTTTATTTACGTGAGCAATTTTCTTCCAATCTAGACCCCCCCCTTGGTGAGATAAATTTGGGCCACTTCGTAATTCTTTTCAAGTAGACGTGAGATTTTGCTGGACCCCCTTCCCTTTGTGCTCGCGTAATTAATGTATGCCCCCTTATTACTATAAAAACTTTTTTCTCTGTAACCGTTTTAAGAACGAAACGGGTTGAGAATTCAACTTTGGGTGAGTGGTTGCTAGGGCCTAGTGTATGGTTATTAATTTGTTGTTTTTTTTTGCTGTTTTGAACCTGTACTTGCAAAATAATTGTTGAATGATCAACAATGTTGTTAGGGTTCGACAAAAGTATACAGTGTTATCATGATTATTGATATTGAGAGAGTTTAAGACATGTCGGTGGCTTTGTGTGAATTGGTAGCTTCGTCGAGGACTCTCCGTATATGTTTTCAAGGTCGTTGTTGCAATCGGAAATTTTTTTATTGCACTATAAATTTTTGGCTTTCCTAATGACTTGTTTGCAAATATATCTTTATCCTTTGTAGAAGTTATGGAGTGTGATATCGGAGATATTTGTGGTGCATTTTTGGTGCATGGAGTTGCGTTTCCGAATGCAGTTTATTATAGTATGGTTTATCCATGGTTTAAGTTAGTTATTTTTTTGATCGCTCTAGGAATGGTTTTGGTGGGGATTTTGGCGTTCTGGTTAAGGGTGTGTTGCAGGAGGTAGAGAAGTAGTTCCAGGCATTCTCTGTGTTTGATACATTGAGGAGTATGTCCCAGGATTTGGAATTAGTCATTTTGTTGAGGTTATTCACAGTCAATTGTTTTCTTCGTTATTGGAAGCTTGTTGGAGCTTTGCTTTTTATGTTTCGATTGGAATCCACGATGAAAGAGGCAGCGGGAGATGATGCCGGAGGGAGACGTTTAGTTTAGAAGGAGAGCGGTAAAGTGTAATGTTACACTTGTATACGTTGTGTGCTATTTGAAGACGGTTTGAAATTGTGATGATAAATTCTTAGGTTATATGAGTTATGAGTATTGTTTAATGAGTAGACTACTATGCTGTCATTTTGTCTGTAGTGTTTTGTGGTTTGGTGGTGGGTGTAATCGATGATGTTTTTGGGAGTATAGGAAGGTATTAGCCAACATTCGGTCAGGATAATAATATTTATACCAGACATTAATATATATTTATATTTGATTTTATAAGTTCGAGTTTGATGAGAAACTTGGTTTAGCGAAGTTTAAAAAGTTAAAAAATAGGGTTTATTCTTCACTAAAAACGACAAACTTCACTGCGTAACGTTATTAAAAACAACAAGTTTTTACTGTTTGGTATTAAGTATCACTAAACTATATATTAGTTCATAGATTATAATCTAAGTATTCTTCTAGATCAGTGGTTCCCAAAGTGGTCCGTACGGACCCCCAGGGGTCCCTAGGATCATTCAGGGGGTCCGTGGAAAATAAAAATTGATTTGGGGTCCCTGAATGACGTCAGGGAGTCCGCGGCAAGGTTTTGACACATTTTTATTCATATGGAATTTTAGTCGGGGAGGGCGTAATGGGATGGGATGTTTCGCCCCACCCCACTCCGTTCCACCTCATATTCCATTTCGCCCCCTCCGTTAAGTGGTAAATTTGCCGTCCCACCCTATCCCATTACATCCCCTCCGTTGTGGTAAATATGCGTCCCATCCTATCCCATTTCGCCCCCTCCGTTATATGGTAAATTTGCCGTTCCACCCTATCCCATTCCGCCCCCTCCATTGTGGTAAATACGCGTACCACCCTATCCTATTTTGCCCCCTCCGTTGTGGTAAATATGCGTCTTTCCCTATCCCACTTCGCCCCCTCCGTTGTGGTAAATATGCGTCCCACCCTTTCCCATTCCGCCCCCTCCGTTGTGAGGAGGGTATACTATTACATGTAACTGCGTAGTCAGCCCAAATTTCGATTAATCGGAGATGTCTGATTAATTAATTGGACGATCGATGTCAGTAAAAGCGAATTGTTCAGGAAACAAAAAACAAAAAAAGTTTGATATTTTTCTAAGCAAACTTTCCTACGTTATTGACGAATGTACTTTGAAAGATCTTGGAAATTTAACCAACTTTTTACTTTCGGTGTCTTTAATTTACAAAATAGAAATGCATTTTTGTTAATTGACCTGGATTTAAAAAAAAAAGACAGAGTTCACTGCAATTCACACGCGGTAGAAGTAGAACCTTCAGAAAACTAAAGTAGATAAGAGTTGGGAGGCTACGAAGCACCGCACAAAGAGGAGACCGATTGAACTATCTCATTATTTATTTATTGATTTATTTATTTATTTTCGAGAAATCGACAGTTTAAATTTTTCCAGTTTGTACATGTTTGTATAGCCAAAATAAAACCAATTATGGAATTCCTTCTTGTGACTTTACCTCTGATTAAAGAGCGTAATAAAAAATTAGAAATAATAAACTTTATAATAAAGGAGTAAGAGACCAAAAATTTTATAAAACAAAGATTAAGTATATAAAACTAAAATGTACATAAAACATAAAAATATCAATACATTGGTAACCGTAAGAAGCCAGCTTGTACACATAACAGAATTGTAAGTATAAACGATAGAAACATAAGAAACATAGACACATGGTTGAATTTGGCAGCCACCTCTGGTCTGGAGCTCCAAAATACCTAAAAAAAACCCTTGACTCCGTGCAGAAACGGGCGGTCCGTTTGATTCTCCCATCTTAACAGACGGACTGCAATCTTTAGAGCACAGGCGTCAGGTAGGAATGCTGTCCTTGTTCTACCGGTATTACAATGGAAGATGCTCCGAGGAACTAGCGTCATTGATCCCCTCGGCACCGGTGCATAGTCGGGAAACACGCCAAACACGCGCCCAACATTTGTACACGGTTGACATTAGTCACACGAGAACGGATCGTTTCTATGACTCGTTCTTGAGTTCAACGGCTCGGCTGTGGAATGATTTGCCGGCCTCTGTGTTTCCTCCCTCCTACAACATGGGCCTCTTCAAGACCCGTGTTCACTCCTTCCTTTCCTCAAAAAGACCCTCCACACAGCATCTTCAAAGATGACATAGGCCCTGAGGGAAGTTATTTTCCTCAGGGCCTCCTGTGTGGAGTTAATGTAAAAAAAAAAAAACATATTCACGAAACATCAGAGAATACTCTTATTAGGTACCCCATTTGGTAAGTCAGTATTATCTCGCAGGTTAAATCCTATAGATATAGAAGTATGTGTTTGTCTCTTTTTAGTGTCGTTATTTTTCCTTTCATCGAGTTACAAAACACAACGGTGCTACAGAAGTTTTCACTTCAGAAACGTTTTCCTATAACAGTGATAACTAATTTTTGTTTAATAAATTTACCCTTGTCGACAGAAACGCATCCAAACCGATGCATGATAATAATAATTGTTTCTCCTTCTGCCAAATCACGCCTCACGCATATCGAACCAAATCTATGCAGATCATTTTAAGTGTCCATTAAAATACGAGATGCGAATAATACTGCATTGTTTCAGGCTTCTCGCCTTCACCGTCCAACAATGGTTTCACTTATTGGGCCACTTTACTGAGGTCAGTGTGGCGATCCAACCTTAAAATGACTGCCGATCCACGCGTGATTGGAATTGTGATGGAGCGGCAGGTGATCCAAACCGTTCGACTAACGGAGAAACCGGTCCGCGGCTTTTGTACTGACAAGCGTACAGTATCTGCATTTATGCACTTATTTATGAATTGAGAGACGGTTTTTTGGCAAAGTGTAAACCGTTTTTAACAAAAAGGAAAGGTAAGGCCAAGTTTAAAATAAATTCATGAAATGAAATACAAGATTGTGAGGATATTTACTAAAACATCCCCTTGTGTTTATTTTTAAAGTACTTAAGATAAAGCCATACTAAATAATGCAAAATCGTACAAAATCATATGTTTTTGTTTTGAAAATTTGATCGCTTAGAAGTATTATACTGCGTGTAGAACATACGTTGACTCTTAAAAACATCGGTCATTTTGTCGAGTTTTGTCATTTTGTTTGGACAAGTCTTTTAATAAGCCTATAAAAAAATAAAGTATAAGGTCTATAAAAAACCCTTTCAAGTCCAAACTCTCCTATTTACAAACCCCTATTCGGATATGGTTTTATTGTATAATGTGGCAAATTCAGTTTCTTTTATAATAATCTCAAAAAGTGATATTTACGCCCAAACTTCCCAAATTAAGTAAAATATGCATTTTCGCGTTGTTATTTTACAATACGGCCGCTAGTCGAAAAATTTGGTTTTTCAAAGTGAACCCTATGCCGTCCGCCGAAGAACTACTGACCACGCCACACCTATTTCGTGTCAGTCACGCCCCGGCCAGAGCGGGAAATCGACGTGTGGCTCCGCGTCGTTTGATTTCGTGAAATCAATTTTAAATTTTCGTTTTATTACAATAAACAATGCGTAAAAAAGGAATTAATGTTTTTTACAGGTTTTTACGAAATCTACCAGTAATTTTTTTTTCTCAAATACCTTTTCCAACCTTTCCAAAAACTTTTTCTTAAGTATTTTCAAACTCATAACTTGAATTCCGATTTCGATTTTTTCCTGGACTATTGGATCGCCTTAATAAACGCTCTACCTCGCGATACAAGAAAGAATGTGGAAAACGGAAATTTGCAACACCACCCCCGCGCCGCATCGAACCTTGTACGGGTGCCAATACAAATTATATGTGAATCTGACCACTATCACGAATTCTTTTGCGCCCCGTTTTTCTACGAATTAAACACAATCACACTACGCTTCTTCATATAGAAGCCAACAAAACTACTGCAGCAAATAACTCACCAATTAACATGTAAGTTTTTAAGATTTTACGGCCAAAAGCATTTTCGTTATTTGTTTTTGGGGTGTTATGTCTGATGATGGACACTGCAACGATGTCCGAAACGTTGGCTAAAGAAGGAGGTAGCGCAACACGGCATAACACCCCAAAAACAAATAACGAAAACACCAATTAACATTATTATTTTTAATTATGTTTAACCACTGGAGCGATTATGGTCGAAAATTGGACCACTTTTATTTTTCTGCGATTGATAGCGGTCCAAAATTGGACCACATTTTCCTACCATTCGTAAAACATTTATTGTAATTATTTAAAACATTTCCTTGGCCAGCCATTTATTTTAGAACGAAGCTATTGAAATGCTTTATCTTTTATGACCATAGATGTCGCAAATCCAAACATCGTAGACTATTTTAGAACGATATTAAAAATAAATTGAAAAAAATTTTTTATGATCAGCTGTTTAACTGTTTACGGTTAAATTAAGTCCTTTTTCCATATATATGCACCTTTCAATATCAAATATATCACAGACAACATACAGAAATCGAAAATATTCGATGTTGACTCGAATAAGTACCCCTCATGGCAGTTTCAAAGTAAAAAACACGCAGGATTCACGCGGTTATAAACTACAATTTTTTAAAGTATTTTTTTAAATCCTACAAAGATTAGATAAACGGTAAAATACAGGTTAATTCATTGGCTATATAGCACTATAATAAGTTTTTATTCTCAGTGTTAAAATTTAAAATGATTTTTTTAATGTTGGCGAAAAATTTAAAAAACGATCTTCTTTATTATTTATTTATTTCGCGTGATCGATCCATTGGTTAATACAAAATATAATTTATTACTCATAACTCAAGATACAGCGAATGTTAGTAAGTAATTACGCTGAGAATCCTGACGAAATTCTTGAATATGTCAATAACTTCTTCATAAATATAGGATCTAATTTAGCAAAACAAGCTACGCAATGTGATGGAGCAGTACAAACAAATGAATCTCCTGAGCAAGGAAAAAAGCTCGAGTTTAAACAAATCACAGCTGATGAAATCAAAAATACAATTTCTTCTCTAAAATCAAATGTATATTCCGGGGAAGACTTAATAACAACAAATGCAATAAAATTTCTCTGTAAAGAACTTATCGTACCTCTAACATATCTAGTAAACATGGCTATAACTGAAAGCGTATTCCCCACAGCTCTCAAAAAGCTATTGTAATACCAATATATAAACAAGGATGCAAAAGTGACATAAACAACTATCGACCAATAAGCCTACTCAATACATTTTCAAAAATATTGGAGAGAATATTAAAAAAACAACTCCTTTCCTACTTAGAAGAAAATAAAATATTATCAGAAACACAGTACGGATTTAGGGAGAATCTAAGTACTGGTGACGCCATAGAAACTATTACAGATATGATTATAAAAAGTTTAGACAGAGGAGAAAAAACACTGGCAATCTTCATAGACTTACAAAAGGCATTTGATACAATAGATCACAAAATCCTTTTTGCAAAACTTTCAAAAATTGGTATGTCAAATAGAACTCTAAACTTATTAAAAAGCTATATGATGGAGCGTACACAGAGTGTTCAAATTAACAAGAAAAAAAGCAAACCTCTCCTCGTCAACCATGGAGTACCGCAAGGAAGCGTACTAGGACCGATATTATTTCTAATATACATAAATGATATCGGTAGCCTAAGAACGAGAGGAAAAATCATAAGCTTTGCTGACGATACAGTAATTGTATTCAACGAAAAAGACTGGAGAAGTACCTACAAAGAAGCGGAACATGGACTTGGTCTACTGCAAAACTGGCTTAAGAGAAATTCCCTTACACTTAATGTCAATAAAACAAAATATCTGACATTTTCTATAACAGCCAGAGGACAGCCAGAGGATGACTTTAATCTCAAATTACATACATGCCAAGAAAACAATCAAAATCAAGGCTTATCATGCCACTGTCCTACCATAGCACACTCCAAAAGTATCAAATATCTTGGTATTGAAATTGATGATAATCTCCGATGGAACGCACACATTGAAGTAATCACAAAAAAACTCACCAGGTACATTTACTTCTTTAGAGCCATCCGTAACATCCTCAACATAAACGACATTAAGAAAGTGTACTACGCTTTATGTCAATCACAAATAGAGTACGGGACAACTGGATGGGGGTCTGCTTTGAGCACTCACACAGAGCGACTCAAAATAGCCCAAAAAGGAGTACTGAAGACAATACTGAAAGTTCCGCTTAGAACTCCGACGGAAGAAATATTTAATAACTTTCAAGTCTTCAATGTACAGAAACTTTATTCAAAAAATATTTTATTTAAACTGAAAAAAAACATATATGTATACTCCACTGCCCAACATAAATACTCAACCAGGTCAGTAAGCAATAACATCCTGGTTACTCCCAGTTTGAACACATCTTTTGGACAGAGAAATAATAAATTCTATGCTATAAAATTATACAATGCTCTACCAGATCAAATCAAAAATATAAAGGAAATGAATATATTTAAAACAAAAGTAAAAATATGGCTGAGAGATCAAAGTGATAATAAAATTACAAACATCATGAAGATGATATAAAGACAATCCATAACCAAATACAAATATTTTAAAAAAACTACAGGCCACCTCAGAACAGGAAATCCTAGTGAGGAGGTCTGTGAAAAAAAAAAGAATCTATACTTATTATATACATCATACATACATGTACAAACCTTGTTATTGAAATTAATAAAAAAAAAAAAAAAAAAAAAAAAAAATTAATTACTCCAACTGAATGTACCTAATATTATTATGATTCGTCCGCCAATTCCAGCTTAGGCAAATTTCCTCATAAGCTAGTTAGGAACTATTTAATAGTTAATAATTGCATACCAGAGAGGGACTCGAGTGCCAAAATCTCTATGGAATACAGACGTCTATGTGGAATTACACCGTAATTAAATGCAAATATTCTCGCAGCGATTCGAAGACTAATGTTCGTAATATTTGCAGGATCTCGTGAATATAATTAATCAAAAAAAGAAAATAACGCTATAATTCTTGTCGGTGAAAAAATAAAAACACACACATATTTGAGTCAAATGCTTCGACCAAGCATATATTACATGTCAAATGTATTATAAACGTTATCGTGAAATCGCCTTTTTCACGTTTCATGTAAAAATCTATCTATATAAATAAAAATGAATCGCCGAAATGTATGTAGGTACGCGCATAACTTCCAAACGACTGAACCAAATTGGAAAATTCTTTTTCCTGTGTTCGTTATTGTCAGGACAAGGTTTTTATAAAACTACCGGTGAGCTCTGGCATTATGAAATTTGTATTAAAAAATTGCAATAGGTGGCACGCGAGCTGTTTGAAAACTGAATGTACCGGGACTGAAGGCTCTGCAACCGGGCTCGAAAAGAAGAGGATGGAGAGATACGAAATTACGAATGTTAGAGGAGAGCGCTAACATTTACAGTGACAAAATCGATGCGAAAATTGCGAAAATGTTTAATAAAACACGACTCGTTTAAAATAGAGCAAAAATCTCGCGGGCATTATCTTAAACAGCATTTAAAGAAACACTGTGAATTTTTCCATACATAAAACTTGTAAAATAACTGAAACAAACGGGTTTATAATAATTTTTGGAGCATACTTTGCGATTTTTTTCTATCGAGGGAATTTTATATAATTTAAGTTTCGGCGCGGGCAATCTAGATATTATCTTCAAGAATAACATATATTTTTTTAAGAGCTTTAAAACTTACCGTGTTTAAGGGAAATATATAATAAATCGGTAGAAATCCGGGTTGCGGGCCATGAATCTATGGAATACGGGAGGGGGGATGGGAACTCGAGAGGGGGTTTCGCGGCACGGGGGAAGGGGGGGAATGGAGTGGGGAGAAATAAGGTGGAGGAGGCGGAGTGGAAACGCGAGAGGGAAAGGGGACGCGGGAGAGTAAGGGGAGGCGGAAGGGGAGGTGGAAGGGGAACGGGACGTATGGGAAAGGACACGCAGGGAGAAACAACTTCTTTATTAAATGGCATAGGAACGCATGCTGGGAACCAGCTTGTAATTAATAAAAAAACGTTGGATTTAAAAAGGTGTATATTTTAATTATTTTGTGGATAACTTTTATAATGGAATAAAAAGCGTGGTATTTTTTATTTCTATCACCGTTCAGATCTCATTTCTAACCATGATCGTAAGGGAGACACAACGATTTCTATAAGACCTATATGAGTTGTTCCTAAAATCGAACAAATTAATCCAAAGGGTTAAGTATTTCCATATTGGTTAATTTAACAATATTTAACAAGTTAATTTAAAAAAAAAAATTAAAAAATAATAAATATTGATTACCCCTGAATTCCATAGTCAAGTGGAGTTCACACTAAAAACAGTGGTTCAAAATGTTCCTGCATACACCTGATGGCAGGAAAGATTAAGTTCATTTAGTTTATTGCAGAACACCCGACAAGAAGTCCACTCGCGAATATTACATAATTGTTTGTTTGTTTATTTTAATAATACATACGAAGTGTTAATAATTAAATATAAAAATAATTTATAAACTTTTGACTAATAATAATTGTTATTTATTTATTATTATAATGTAGTGGCGTCATCCAGCGACTTTCCGGAAACCATAATTTGTTATTTTTTTCGGAAATCTGTTTTCATAAATAAATAACTTTCGCTTGCCAACAACTTGCTTTTAAATGATGTTATATTTTTAAGAAAAGTTAAAAGTAAATACATTAATAGCGTGTTATTGTGCCTAAAAAGGGAATTTGTGTTTCTAATGATTTATCTATTAATTTTCACTATAATGTAGTGATGTCACCCAGCGAGATTCCGGAAACCATTATTTGTTATTTTTTTAGGAAATCCGTATTCATAAATTTATTAATAAACATTCGCTTGCTAGCAACACGTATTTTTTAGAAAAGTAAAACGCAAACACATTGAGATGTTCTTGTGTCTGAACGGGGATATGAATTTTTAAGGTTGATGTTTAAAAACAAATTATAACTATTGTTGAAGTTATGATTGATATTTGCAAAAAATGCGTTTGAGAGTGAAATAATATATTATATCATCATCATCATCACTATCGGCTCTACAACCCCTGGTGGGTCTTGGCCTCCTCAAGAGTCTTCCTCCACTCTTCTCGGTTTTGTGCCAGCTCTCTCCAGTTTAGAAGCTCCAAGATAGATATGTCTTTGAGGACGTTGTCGCTCCATCTTAGTCTTGGTCTTCCCAGGCTCCTTCGCCCTATTGGTCTTGAGTTCAGCAGGGACTTTGGTGCTTGATGCTCGGTCATTTTCTCCACATGACCCAGCCACCGAAGTCTTCCCAATTTTATAAATTTTGCGACGTTTAGCTCCTTAGACAAAGTATAGAGCTCATTGTTATAACGTCTGCGCCAAAATCCATTTTCTAGAACCGGTCCGAAGATGCGCCTCAAAATTTTTCTTTCAAAAACGTCCAGTGCTCGCTCATTCCTCTTAGTTAGTACCCAAGTCTCAGCTGCGTACGTAAGTACTGGTCTGATAAGTGTTTTGAACACTAATATCTTAGTGTTTCTGGACAGCAGTCTGGATTATTATATATTATTTCTTAGGCACTTTTTACACATATTTTTGCTGTGCCTGTTCCACTAGGGATATTCTGTGTCGAGACAGATAAGTTTACAAATATATATATTTTTTTAACAATAAATTCATTTTACAGGTTAATTTCGCCAGGCATGTTTTTTGATAATTTGGAAACAAAAACTATTTTACACAGAATTAAATATTGTTGGATTAGTAACAACATGGTATTAGAGAACTTTTAATTTTTAATTTGCATCAATTTGAACCACCTTTTGTAGATGATCCAATGTTTAGTAAAGATTTTAAATTTGCTTAGTTTTTTTAATTGTCTTATTTTGACATACCTTAGCAGTTACATATTTTAATTGTAATGTGTTTGAAATTATTTTCAAATTTATTTTTATATTGGTACTAAACAAAAAATTGTATATTGTTGATTTAACACTTAACAGAATCAATTTTTTGTTGAACTGAAGTTTACCAGCGTAGTTTGTACGTTGATTATCCAGTTGATTAGTCAAACATCTCCGAAAAATCCAAATTTTAGTTCAGTATGCAGTTATATGTATAAGCGTACCTCTCTCTATCTGGTACAATACTCATAAAAACCATAAAATTAATTATAATGCAGAAAAACTTGTAGTGAATTAAATTAAATATTAATGTTTTCTGGGTCACTAGTAGGATATTTAAAAATGTCATACTAATGTACCGGACCATTATCCCTTCCGGTGCTATTTTATAGCATATTTAGTATGTGAAATACAGAAACGTATAAATAATATTTGTTTTATGGTGAGTATTACAATATTGTCTTCCCATTATCCCAAAACTAAATATTTGGAAATGTTTTACTAATCAACTGGACGAACGATATACTGACAATTTAAATTCAATTCTAGTGAAAAAAAAAACTTATTTTCAAATGGAAATAATTTTAAAAAATTTGTTATTTATAAACCATTATTTTGAACAATTTGGTGGCGAGTGTTGCATAGCGTCACACGCACCTAAATCAGTATAGTTGCCACTTTATCTGTCTAAGCTAGACGAATGGGTTACGATGATGTTCAAAAGTCGTATTACAAATATAGAATGATCACAATTATGTTATGCTTATACAAATAAAAAAATTAACTTAATTTATTATTTATTGTACTTCTATTCTTCTAATATTTTATATATTGTACATTAAAAACATCTTATCAGACGGATTGCAATATTTAGAGCACAGGCGTCGCGTCGGGTGGGAATGCTATCCTTGTTCTACCGGTATTACAATGGAAGATGCTCCGAGGAACTAGCGTCATTGATCCCTTCGGCACCGGTGCATAGTCGGGAAACACGCCAAACGCGTGCCCAGCATTTGTACACGGTTGACATTTGCCACATGAGAACGGGTCGTTTCTTCGACTCGTTCTTGTGTTCAACAGCTCGGCTGTGGAATGATTTGCCGGCTTCTTCTTCCGTGTTTCCTCCTTCCTACAAAATGGGTCTCTTCAAGACCAATGTTCATTCCTTCCTCTCCACACAGCATCCCAGATGACATGAAGGGAAATTATTTTCCTCATGGCCTCCTGTATGGAGTTAATGTAAAAAAAAAGTACGTAGGCACTGAAAATATGGTGACCGGACAACTCAAAATCATGCAACTTCATCTTCCTTCAACACCTCCTTTGAAAAGTCATTAAAGGTAATGAAAAAAATGTTAGGTTAGGTTAGGTTATGGGCTATATATTTTAAATTTTTTAACTTAACCTTTAATGACTTATCAAAAGAGTTTTGAAGTTGCATGAATCTGAGTTGTCAAGGAACCGAAAATATATGATCCTCATTCAACATATTAATACATTTTGTAAATCATATATTTTATAAGGGTCGACCGAGACAGGTTTTTCGTCCTCGGCCGAGACCGAGACCGAGACCGAGAATAAATTAAAATCTCAGCCGAGACCGAGAATAGATAAATTTGAGAATAAAAAATGAAAATGCGCTATTTTTGCATAATATAGTATATTTAAGAATGTAATAATAATTTGTTTTAAATAGTTTTAATAATCAAAACTGAACAACATCATGCTGTAGCACAAAAAAGCAATATTTCTGCATTTTCACCCTTCAAAGAGTGTCGCCTCATGTCGTATAATTAGCTAGCTCTGTTAATATCCAACATACGTATAAAATAATACGTAGTGATCTTGATATTCACTTAACTAGTAATTCTGGCTGGTAATTATAATTAATCACAACAACACATAAAAGTACTTTTTTTTCTACTACGAACAAAATTCAAACAAACTTCCTTTAACTACAATTGTTTGTTTACAAAAGTAGTGAAATGAACGAACGGCGCGGCGCGGCGGCGGCAGCGGCGGTAAGTAAAACCCGCCTCGCTGCCAGTCGACCAATCACAATCGACAGCTCTCTCACGCGTTGACACCAAGTGATTTAGATTTGAATCCCATTATCCTATTCCGTACCTACTTACAACGGTCTCGGTTATTGCCGAGATCTCGGCGATTTTTTGCCGGGAACCGAGACAGAGTTCTCGGTAGAATTTGTAGCCGAGAATGCCGAGACCGAGACTGAGATCTCGGTCGACCCTTACAATCTTATTCACTGGGATCCTTTAATGTGAAGCGCTTCCTCATTGCATCCATAAATAGGTCAAATAGCTATTTAAAAAAGATTGAAATAATTGCGAAAGACTATAATTTTATCAAGGGAATAATTTAATAAGGACGACCCAATTAACAAGGATTTCAAAATCTTATAATACGTAAAGCCTCCTTCCCTACAAAACAATATTTCATAAGGGTGTATGAATAATACATCCCTTCAAGAGATTTAAAACCATTTTCCCTTTCCCGCTGCTGAATAATTGCGAACTACTTTGTTTATGAACAATAAACCTAAATTACGTAGTATTATTTTGCGCTGTTTTACCTGAAATTTATGATTTTTGAACGCCACATAAATTTATGTAAATTACAATTTTCTTACCAAATTGTATCATAAATTAAATGCTATGTTGTTTTAATTGATTATAAATTAAATTAATTTTATCAGGTGTCATATTAGGGTCAGTTTTCATTTTGTTTTAAATAAAGCCTTGGAGATTGTCAAACTTTTGTTAATTCATTAGTAAAAGACTTTTCAATAATATTTTTTAAGTGCATTTTGCCTTTGATTTTTCTTAACGGTGCCTACTATTAAAAAAAAATAGTGGAAAGTGATTTAAGTGTCAAGTGGTGATAATTCAATTTTCATGAAAAGGTTATTTTTGTAACAAACGTTTCTATAAAACAAACCGTAGTTATAAAAAACCATGCACTAAATCGAACAGTATTAATAGGCTTGCGTCTGCGTTGTTGAATTTCAGAAACCAGCTACGAATGCATGTCGGACGCCACCCATACGCGCCGTGCCACAAATAACACCCGTATACGTGGAATTTCACATAAAGCTACTCTTATAATTCGGTTTCTAATTCAAGAATTCGACACAAGATGTCGTTACTTTCGTCAGCAGCTCGCTTGTGGACGTTTCTTCCCTAGGTATAACTACAACGGATTTATAGAATTTAAGTATCTTTCCGGATATGGAGAGTTTAGTTATGGCGTCATTGCCTGTCACGGTTACTTTAATTTGGTGACTAGCTGCCAGTGACAGCATCTCACTGGATCACAGTGGATCCGAGGAAATGGCAATTTTTGGAACCAGTTCTAATTGGATTTATAAAATGGTTACCTACACTCAGACTGGGCGAAGCCGAACTAAAAGCCGCCCACAGGGCCTAGCAGCACAAACCTGCGGAGCGGGTTTTTAAGAGGAATATAAACGCTAGAAATATTTCGATTCTCATGCCTGCAAATTTTAAAATCTAGCGTCTTATTTGCACGAAGCAAGTAAGCGAAAAGGTGGTTTTATTTATTTTGTGCATAATTTTATAAAACCGAAAAAAGTTAGAACATAGAAAACCTTAAAAATAGTCGTAGTCGTAATAAGGTATTTTTTAAAAATTGTTTTTTGTATTACTTCATAGTTAAGTCATGAAAAAACATTATTTTTAGTGGTTTACGCTTATATTTTTTGTTATGTAAATAATAATTTTATTGTAATTCCAAAACATAGAAAAGCTAGTAAAAGCTTAAAATTATCCGAAGCATATTTCTTGATGTTCATAGTGTAAGCCGATTCGCCGTAAAGATTAATCTAAATAGTATCTAAATAGGATTTCACGTATAACTTCATCTTAACTGCTATAGCTTTATTAATATTACTACACCGCACGAGAACAGCTCATTATGTACCTATATAATTTGCAATACATTTTTAAAGTGCCTACATATTATTTGACGCAATTTCAGGGTGCCTACAAAAGTACCTTCGATCAGGATCTAAATATTAAACGCATTGCTGGCAAGCGAAATTTAATAAAAAATAATCAAAAACAGTCGTTTATAATTGTTAATTTTTATCAAAGGGTTTCCGAATGCTATGCTGAATGAACTGGTGAAATCAAACATCCCGGTTTTACTCCCAAAACATACTGACTCACATGATATCAAATAAATTAATAATTGAGAGGTTTTTCTTAAAATACAACACAAGTATATTTTTAACGAAGCTGTGCTGTGCAGATTAGAGTTGCCCAAAATATAAATATTTTATAATCGGCTTAATTTCCACCATCACAGTTTAGTAAATTCTTGTAAGCTGCTATTTACGATGCAAACTAGAAATTAAATTAGCTGAGGCTTAAATTAATAAATCACATTGTTACACGTACCTTGATACGCTTCCCGCCATTATGCGTTATTAATAAATCATATCAATGATGAGTAATATCTCTTGTTTAATAATAAAAACAATATACCTACGAGATTTCAAAGCGTTGATTAATAGTTAAACAGTTTGTTAAAAATTCGGTGTTTAAATTAAAAAAAATGTTATTTGATAATAATAAGTTGATCGCATTTCACTAATTTTAATAAAAAAAATTGTTTTCAGTTAATTCCATTAATAAACTTCTTATAAATATCCGTGAAGATGGCTACAACAAGAAAAACGTGTACCGGTTATTTAATATTTAATTTACTTGTCCTGCTTCAGTTTTCTTTGGTAAGTCAACTTGTAAATATTACTTTGTTAATTAACCACACAAAGTATAAATAGATTAATATTGGTTACGTTCCGTCGGACTCACCACCCCCACCCACAATTATATAAGTTCTTATTGCAAAGGAGAATTTGTCCCAATTTAGCTTCCCTCCGTAAATTACTAATTTCAAAGTCAAAGTGGAATATTTTATTAAAGTCTGTTTGTTATTGTGATGTTTTTCTTATTAAGTTTTTTAAGTGGTCAAATTCTATAAAAATGATTTGTCAATCGTAGACTGTTAATCTTTTTTTTTCTTGGTTGATAATCCGACTTTCTTGTATTTTGAACTTCAATTTTTCACATGGAATCCGAGAAAATAGAATTAAAGTTTTGTCGCACTGAAATCTAACTTCGGGGCGAAACCGGGTTGCTAAGCTAGTAATTATTAAAATTACATTCATCTAAAAGTTAAACGTTTGTTACATTTTCATTTTCACGATGATTGGCATCGAATCCTCAGCCTTGATTGTAATCTTTCTTATAAAATAATCTAAGGGTCTTGAAAATATTTTTTTCAGATGCTGCAAAGTGCTACCTCATCGCCCTTATTTTTCTACAATCCCTTTGCCGCTCCTAAACTTGCTGAGGGCGAGTCAGAAAATGTCAGCATTTACACTACCACCACTCAACCCAGTTCCGATGGCAGAGCAGTCACAGAACCTCCCACCGTTTACCAGCAAATAGCCAGAAATGTGTTGGAAAGAATTGCCTCACCAGTCGTCAGCCACTTCATCCTCGTTACAGCAACAGACAAATCGGCCAAAATCATTTCAACTACGTCAAGACCAACAGAAAGCAGTAACCAGTTAGAAATAGTGGAAGACACTGTGACAGAAACAGATGAAATCTCAAATTCAACAGATGTAATTGATGTGATGGAAGGAACGGAAGACAGAGAAGATATTAACCCTATTTACATCAGATCTAACCCAAGCTTTAACAGAACATCGAGGAGAAATGATAGACCAGAAAGACTAACTCTGTATCCAGGATTGGATCCAGCCAAAGAAGAAGAAAGCGTAGCAACTGAAGTAAAGAAAGAAAATAACCAAGCAAGTGAAGTCAAAGATCTAAACATGATAACAGGAGACTTTTTTGATACCATATCAGACTTGCCAGACGATGATAATGAAGTAGACACAGATAAAGAACAAGTAGACCCCGATTTGATCAAAGTTATTACAACAGAAGAAACTAAAAATTCTAATGAAGTGACCACAAAAGACAGCGATGAAGATGATTTCGATTTTCCAATGACAACGAGTAGACCAGGCTTCAAAAAGAACTTCTCTGAAAGCGGTGTTATTTATATTTTTGAACTTTTTGGATCACTTTACTCACTTTTGATGGGTATTTTCCAGGCTTTATTCAATAGGAACACCATGGCAGACATGACACCTTGAATGTTTCTTGTTTTCCTTGTAAAAGCTATACACCATCATTAATTTGCCGTATGGAGTTTAATAACTTGTCCTCTGACCAGATCAATGGGTGATTATTATGCCATTGACGCATCGCATCTGTCGTAATATCGAAATGAAGGACATGACCAGTGTTGAATTGTTAATAACATTGGACTTAGTATGTCAGTATAAGGACTCTGTTATTGCTTGTGTGTTCGTTTATGGACATCTCATGGCTTATTTATTATTTATGTACATAAGATAAGTAATTCAATAAACTTCGTTGTATCTTAATATATTTATTGTGTTCCACACGAACAATACGAAAACTATTAAAAAAGTTTATTACGAAATTGTTTTTTCTTATTTCCTCTTCCGATAAAATTTATTTGTTGGCAACACTTACTAAGCAACATTTCGGTCATTTCGGTGACCTCGGTAGCAGTGCAGAAATATTCCTGACTCTAAACCCAGAGGTTGCTGTAAGAAAATATTTGTGAGTTAATATTATGACGAATTTTTAAATTTCACTAGGAATTATGCTGTACATTGGATTCCTTTATACGTCAAACAATTCTGTGTTGTGTCTTGTTATTTTTTAAAGTCTGATGGTTTCTTTCTGTCTTGTATTGTGTATGCACTTTGTTCCAGTCGCGTACTAAATACCTACCATAGATATAACTTTGGCCAACTTTCAGACTCGACAAGTTGTATGAAATGGGTTAATCTAAATAAATTTAACGCATATATCTGATTAGCTAGGTACTCTCCAATTCTTATAATTCTTATCTACTTCACCCGACTCACACCATCCTCGCAAGATTCCCGAAATGGGGATGTCAATGTTTGAAATCAAAGAGTCGGAGAAGTTTTCTTCGCAGAACTCATCATATACAAAAGACAGCCTTTATCAGAATGGTTTTTACTTATTGATTTTTTATTGTTACATATTTAGTGGCTAGGTTCTGATAAATTATCATATCCTCATTGTGCAGATGGTATTATAGTGAGTGGTTTGGTTTATTTATGGTATTTCATAATTCGGTTGCTGGGGGGTTACCTGATTAAACTTTCCTCGGCTCCCGGAATAGAAAAGACTCAGCTAAATAAATGTATAAAGGTCACCTCCAGAGATATTAAAGTTGTGAAATGGCAAAGTGTTACGGACCCATTCTCAACCATTCTGACCGCGTAGCACCTCCTAAATCAACAAGGACGATACGTGACGTGATATCTACTACGTTGCGCTTTTGGAAGGTTCACGTTCATATGAATGATACCCGAAGGCTGTGAGTTGTGAGTACTTATTCAAGTTCTAACCTTATGTATTATATTATGATCGAAGGTCGAATCGAGAACGATCCCAACGTACCCGGTATTTATTCCTATTCTTATCTTGCAGGAACGTTACCGGAATGTTCATAATTTGTGCTTTAAATGGATGAAATTGATTGTAAAACTAGTTCCTCCCCGGCGTTTCCTGGACTTAACACAGAATTTTTCGAAATTTAATGTAGGCAGTGATCTTTCTCTTGTTTTGAATGTCTAGTTTGCAAAATTTCATTAGTAGGGCTCGGATAAATATGTATTAAAAAATTCAAAATATGTACGTATAATATGGACTAAAAAATGTTAAATATGGACAAAAATGGAGTATAAAATAAGAATATCTTTCATATTAAACATTGTTTATTGTGAAAAATTACTACGCAGTAACAGTAACATTAAAAAATTATAAAAAGATAACGAAATGTTCAGGTAATTCAAATAAAAAAAGAAGTTTTGTTCATCTTCCTCTAAATCTGTCTTATTAAATTGATTGCAGTACACAATCACATACTTTTTTTAAATTATCGAAATTTAAACTTTGTCGATTTGGTCTAAATATAGCCTTATATTGGCTGAAAGACCTTTCCACGTCACATGATGTAATGGGAGCGTACTTAAAGATGCCTAGTTCCGAAATTGTGTAAGGCACGTCTGTAGTCAGCGCCGGATCTGCCATACGTTCAAAAACGTGCAAAAACCTGGCGCCAACTCCGAAGGGGCGCCGTGAGAAAATAAATATTGTATTAAAATTTAGTTATAATATTCCCTGAATCGTTTAAAAATTACCCATAGTACGAAATAATTATTACGCTCTAGCAACACTTTCCAAAGAAACAAAACACAAATTCCATATATTTAGTTTAAACGTAAGATCTATTTTTCCATATATCTTTTACCGTCTTTTACGGCGAATAGGTGCGATCGAAATTCAATAACCAATCACAGCGCGGTATTTTTGTTCGTAAGCCGTTGATACCATACGTCAGTGTTAGTGTTTGTTCGCTCAACACAGGGGAAATGCAAGGTACAAATTTGAGGTTATATTCTTATTATCACTGCTCACTGTCTCTCGTCGGGACTGCCTGTTTGCTAGTCAGAAGCTGTAGATGCTATTCTTGTGTTGTACGTTGCCATGGGAACGTATTTGTATTTGCTTTTTCTAATATTCGCGTAGGGTATATAGGAAGTAAATCTCAAGAATGTCTAATGGACCTAGTTCAGCGAAACCACCCGCATTGTCTCGTAACCTATATATTAAATCAACTTGCAAAGAGTTTTTCCTAAAATAATTAACATAGCACCATAATTTATGTTTACCCAATAGATTCAGAGAGTATATGGCTCCTGGCGATACTCTCTTTAAAAAAAACGAGCGTGAGAGCTACCGCCAGGTCACTTGGAAAAGTTACACCCTTTATATGTCTTGATTTTATTTGATAAATTAGTGTAAAAAAAATAATAGTTACATAAAAAAAATTAAAAAATTGGGGTGAACGAATTTTTAATCAAAATAAAAATGTATGGGGGGGGGGGGGGGGCGCCATCGATACCTACTGCACAGGGCGCCAGATTTCGTAGATTCGGCCCTGTCTGCAGTACCCTCAAAGCTTTCGCTCAGAACTTTATTAATTGTTTTTAGGGTATCAAATCCTTTTTTTTGTCTAAAATATACTTTTTTGGTTTGGGAAATCTTCGATATATTTTTCCAATTTGAAACGCAAGGGATGTTTATCCTTGGGCATTTTGAAATTAAACTGATGGGTACCTAGACAGTAGTAGTAGGTGACTTGAGTACGTAAAAATAAAAAGACGCGCAAGCAACACGGCAGGAACGACGCTCGTCGTTGGTGATCGCCGCCGCGCGGAGAGGAAGAGAACCAAAAATCAAATTATGACGAATAATAGAGCGAGAGAAATGAAACACGTGCGGCCGTGTGGTGGCGAGAATGCAAAAACGTAAAATTATATCAATTTTTGTGAACTAACTCATGTTTTATGATATAAAAAACAAAAATATGGATGATTGTGATATTTTTTGTAAAATATGGACTTAACCATGAAATATGGAAAAATATGAAAAATAAAAATTAGTTTTTCACAATCTATATAATGACGGGTTGAAAACCATACTGGTATAAGTAACAAATATGTACTGATCTATTTTTTCTGTATAAAATTGTTAATAACATGTTTGACTCCCCTGAACTCCTTAGGTTGATTAATTTTCATGTGCCTAGTAGAACGGTTCGTCAGATTGTACCTTACCATTGTAACAATTCAGGTACCAATTCAGAAATAAACTCAGTAATGAACCGACTGCACAGTACAGGGAATAAATATTACATGAATACCAACGGTACTGAAAGTCTATCAACCTATAAAAACATTGTCATTAAATCTGTATGTCTATCTAGATAAATTTGAAATGTTTATAAATTTTCAATATGTGTCGAATGTATATGAATGTGTATCCTTTATTATATTCTGTTGCTTTTAAGCTGCAAGAAAATCACTTCTTTAAATGTATATGAATGTGTATCCTATAATTTACTCTTTTGTTTTAAGTTAAAAAATCTATACTTGATACTTATTTAATTGTTATCTCTTAATTCTTTGATTATAACAAATGTATTTTAAATTTTATCATATGTAAAAGCCCTAATTGAGCGTGTACAAATAAATAAATAAATAAATAAATCAGAAGAAAAGAGAAAATGACAATTTTGTGTTTTATTTTGTATGACACTACATACAGTGTCAGTTAACCCAACCAATAATAGATGGCGTTGCGATTTTTTCTCGTTCATACCCTTTTGGCACAATGAAAAATACCATCTTTACTATAACTTCTCGCACTTAACTCATTTTTCTAATTTTTGTCACTTGTACCGGTATGGATTTCAACCCGTCATATGATAATCTAGGTAGAGAACACATACGAGACCGAAAATGGTGAAAATTAAAAATATGTATTTACATATTAATCCGGGCCCTATTCATTAGTCTTGAAACGAAACTGTAGAATCTTCTTTACGTAAATAGATCATTTACGTGAAAACAATAGATCGTCACATTTATGTGAGAAATTAGTGTTCAACTCTCAATTTTAATAATCAATAGTGTCATTATATAATCAAATCAAAATTGATACCTTTATCAAAATCAAATATCTACGAATCATTAAATTTGTTTGCATGTCAAACTAAAAACTCTCAAACGAGCAGCATATCATCATAAAATTTAGACAGTTTGTTCTATCTGAATTTTCAGGCAAACTCTACTATTTTTGATTCGTAGTTACTATATATTTTTTTTAAACGTCTACACATTTCGGGCGAACGTTTTCGGAAGATACTTACATTATTTTCCGTAGAAAAGTTTATGTAGAACTCTTTCTTTAATTTTGCATACTTTTACGCGAGTAAAGATAAGAGAGAGAGAGAGAGAAAGGGAGATTTCAAATTTATTGCAAGTACCAAGTAAAAAAAATACGACAACGAAATTTCTTAACTTTCTTTATGATTTTTTTTTCAGGGAATAATAAATGATCGAAAAATAAATTTATGTGATGGTAATATCGCCTAATGTTATGCAGTAAAAAAGTTTATCCATCAGTAATATCGGTAAAATTTTGCCAGAATAAAGAACTTTCGGGAATCAATTTTAACGCCTAGTGAACGAATTGTTTGTGGCAATGTCCCGTACTGAAGAAAATGTTCCCAACCGGTAAAAAAAAAAAAATTTCTATTCCACGGGCTGAAAAAAAAGTTCATTGCCATCTATCTGAATAGTTAAGCGGTACGATCACCACGGCATCTTATTTTCAGCAAATAGTTATTTAACAGTCAATTTTAAACAAGACAGCAAAAATATATTTGTTTTACTGATTATGAATACTATTACTAGAGTAATGGGATCTACACACGACACTGCATGTAGTGACTGCAGAGAGCGTGGAGTTGAGCGAACTAGCGCTGTCTCGTTTGTTAAAGGGCCGCTAGAACGAGACAGCGCTAGTTCGCTCAAATCCACACTCTCTGCAGTCACTGCCGCAGTCACTACATGCAGTGTCGTGTGTAGATCCCATATGATTTGGCCTCTTGAAATTTCCATATTTTTTCGTTTCCAAGAAGAGCAATGGATTTTGTCTGAAAATTGACTTTTAATATTATTAGCTCAGTGGAACAGTAGAGCCCCGGCAAGACTACAGTCCTGGGTTCAATTCCCAGATGCGACCGAATCTTTCTCTGATTTTTCTGAATCAAATTTTCGTTTGAGAGTCGCTTCAATGATAAAATATTACAATTTAAGGTTTTACTCTTTCTTCTTCTCAAGTCGGTTCCTTATTTCTGAGGATCGTGTCTCCTATTCAAATTTCCATGGTGGACAAGGCTGCTCCTCCTCTCTCACTTTTGGCTGCGTGGAGAGCTGCGGTCACCAAAGTACAGAAGCCAGTGATACTTAGTCAATCCAGCACCAAGGTGACCTTCCTTTGCTTCTTCTACCATCCATTTTGCCAGTGACTATGAGTTTCTCCAAGTTAGAGTCCTCAGTTTGGCCAAAGCATCTGAAGATACGTTGTAGGTAGATAGTTGAAAGCTTATTATGGATTCCTAGCTCTTCCAGAATGGACACATTTGTAAGTCTGGCTATCCTGAGCATTGTTCTTTTTCCGATTTTTCTGTCTCCAGATTTTCGATCGAGTTTCGCTAATATTGTCTTCATTTAATTAAATATTATAATTTGAGATTTTACTCATAAAGTTTAAAAAATAAAAATAAATTAATATTTTTATCTCAAGTGTTTAGAGGCGTCGTCCCGGTAAGACAGAGATCCTGGGTTCGATTCCTTACCTTTGTTTATTTTCTGTGTATTACCTTTATTTTCTGTGTATTATTCTGTTTCATGTTTCGTCACACTTATTAATATAATCTTCTACTTCAATGATAATATATTATATTGATACTATATTATATTTAATATTATATCAATAAGTTTTACCAATAAAATACATATATTTTTATTATAGTCATATTACTACATGTCGTAAGACTGGCGAAGGTGGATAGTAAAACCAATTTTACATTATATTATTATTTATTCATATAAAACTTCAAAAACTCTGTCGAAGTTGAATCTCAAATTTCACATTGTAAGGATGCCCGCAGACGAGAGACTTTATTTGCGATGACATTCAAAAAGAGGCTCCCAACTAAAAAATCTCTTGTGTACGCACTTCCATATACACTATTACACTGATGGATTTTTATGCCCGCAACTGTTGCAACGCAACTAAAGTCTCTTACATGATAAAAGTTTTGTGGTTCTTAAGACTAAATTAGTTATAAGTAGGGTCCATAATATTGGCAATAGCAAAATAATACCGTAAATGAAATAAAAAAACATTTTTACCATTAACAATTCCGTGGATCAAAGGGTGTATTTTTTTACATTAGCTCCACACAGGAGGCCTTGAGGCAAACAATTATCGTCGGGGCCTACGTCATCTTTGGGGATGCTTGGAGGGTCATTTTAAGGAAAGTTCTAGGAAGGAAACAAGTATGAGGGATGGATAGGAATCTGAAGTTCAGTGTGTCCAGATCATCCGCCGCCAAAACCTAAACAAACCTCATCCCAAGAATTCGGGCACCCCTGCTAAGTCCTAAGATGACCTATAGCAGAGATGTTTTTTATCCAAAGAGGCGGTGGTTCCCATTCTCATCTCCAAAATTAAGAAATGATGCAAGTGTGATGAATGTAACACTAAATTAAAAAAATCTTCCCCAGGGTACTTAGTTACCTCCTTTTACCCAAATGTTGATCTATAATATACGACTTTGATGTTAACTAATGGATGTAAATAAAACTTCAATAATGTTGCTGTTGTTAGTCAATGGTGAATGTGACCAAAGATTCATCTGATGTATCTTGAATTATTTCTCTTCACTCAAACATATAATATAATAATTTTCTCAGCAGTTGAATCTGCGTAAAAAGGTATATCTTTAATTTAAATTTTAATATTTTTTTTACATTCTCTTTACAGGATCTGACGGTGTTAATTTTCCTCAAGGCCTCCTGTGTGGAGCTAAAAAAAGTCATTAGAAATGCGATGAAATTTTCAGGATTCTTTCTAAGTACATTCGTCAATAACGTAGGAAAGTTTCTCAGGAAAATATCAAACTTTGTTTTTGAAGTAAAACTTCTTTACAAAAGCTCGACTTAGGGGGTAAGCCAGTGATGCGTTACGAAAAGTGGTGATTGTTACGAAAAACGGTAATCGATGCGAATGGTGATCGATTGCTGGGCGAACGGTCGGGCCTTTATGCACGCTTGACTTGGGGAGTGATAAAGATAAGGAAGGTCACCCCAAGGTCATAGGTCACCCCAACGCTGTAGGTCACCCCAAGGTCGTAGGTCACCCCAAGGTCGTAGGTCACCCCAAGGTCGTAGGTCACCCCAAGATCGTAGGTCACCCCAAGGTCGTAGGTCACCCCAAGATCGTAGGTCACCCCAAGATCGTTGGTCACCCCAAGGTCGTAGGTCACCCCAAGATCGTAGGTCACCCCAAGATCGTAGGTCACCCCAAGGTCGTAGGTCACCCCATGGTCATATTTCACCTCAATGTCATATTTCACCCTTCGGTCATAGGTCACGCCGTTCGCTACGTTTGGTAACTTAGCAGGGATACCTGGGTTCATTGGGCGAGGTTTGTCTTGTAGTTTTGCTTCAGTCTTGTGGTCTAAAGCACACTCGTTTTTTTTGGTTCCTGAACAATTCACTTTTATTAACACATACCTCTTTACAATAGAGCCACGGAAATATTCTTCAACAATTTTATGCGTTCTGCTATGGAACTCATCATTAAAAGAATTGCCGGTACAAACCCAATATTTTACTGCCTTAATTCCGACATTAAAAACAGTACATATATTCTACTTCAAATATGGACCCTGGTTTTGTAAAATTAGGCTTATTGTAAGAATCTGAGGGGCTCCAAGTATCTGACTTCCATGGATGCTTTGCTCCCAGGCTTGCCCAGTTCCGTGACAAGCTCCTTGGCTCTGTTGTTAGCGAAGTCATACTTGCAGTCTCCCCTCACCACCATCCGGTTCAGGATCGTGGCCAATTGTTCGGCTGCTGTGCCTTGCGAGATGTCCACTAGGTCTTTCAGGAGGTCCTTGGAGTACCCCTGGAAAAAGAAAAACTTATTAATTACTGGCCAGATATGAATAGCCAGGTTTTCTTTACATTCCCTATACCTTAATTATTCAGCGTAAACCCACCAAAAATCATGGGATACTATTATTATTTTAGGATGTATGAGGCAGAAAGTATTAATAAAAAAAATGTTTGCCTCAGGATCGTTGACTTTCAAAAGAAGAAATTTATATTTCGAATGTTAGAAAAATTGAAAAATTACGACATTTATCAAGCATCTGCCAAGCATTTGAACAAAAGAAATTGATACATTTCGAATAAAGAATTATAATGGTACCTAATTTATTGCTTGTGGGATATGATATGATGTGATGTGATTTATACTTATTCATTCAAATTTTAAGAATTGAAATTTAATTTAAAGTTGAATAAGCATTATGCAGGAGTACGTAGGAACATTTCACATTACCCATGCACACGACCACTGAAATTAGTAGATACTTTTTAATGTTAATCTATAATAGGGTATTTTAACAAGCTAAAATAGGGTATTTTAAAATAAATTGTTCTTGAGACGGTTCCTCATTGCTGAGGATTATAAATTATAACCCCCTACTCAAATCATAAATATTGCAGTAAAAAAACAAGAAAAACCATATTATAGGTCTAATATATTGTTCAAGACATTTAAGTTAATAATCAAATAATACTTAGGTGATACTGAAAAGAATTCTTAATTCACTCTTTCATAGTGAAGAATACACAGATGACAAATCTGTGAAGAATATGCAAATGACCACAACATGATGTACAACCCCAAGAAGATATTCCACCATGGAAAAAGTCCCGAGAAGACCCTCCCCTCAACTCAATGAGGAAAACATAAGCACATCTACGAATGTAAAATACTTGGGTCACATCATCACTGAAGACCTCTCGGATGATGGTGATTTTGTATTAAATGACAGAGGAGAAGTATCAGTGTATTGTATAATATGATTGCCGGAAGATTCTTCTAACGCAGTAACCATGTAAAAAAACCTTGTTCAATGCATTTTGCACTAGTCTACGAGTATATACGTGTGAAACACGGTGTCACTACCGAATTCCAATATAACAATGCATGTAGAAATATATTTGGATACAGAAGATACAGAAGTGCATCGACAATGTTTTCGGAACTAGGACTCCATGGATTCGCCGATCTGATGAGACACCGGGTCACTGGAGCCAGGATGCGGCTAACCGCAGCGTTCCAGCACCAAACACCACTCCTGAGTGAGCGCTGGGCTCGAGCTCACCCCAGACCACGCCCTACATACAATTGATTATTATTTTTTTTTTGGTATTTTGTTTTTTCCTATTCTATGTACTTGATTCTTTATTTAAAAATATGTTTGTAAATATGGGACGTGTGGGATTGCACTATCCTCCCCACATCCTGCAATAAAAAACATTTGACGCGAGTTTAATTATTTTAGTTACACTTAAAAATATTAAGTCGAATTTATTGTGTGCGTCCGTACATAAATAGTTTTGTTCATAAACAAACTCAAATCTTTCAAGAAAGGCCAACAAATACAATATTTGATTGAATCACCGATACTGTATTGTATTTGCTAGTCTTTCTGAAAATATTTGAGTTTATTTATGGACAAAACTATTTATTCATTTTCATATTATCGGTGTACAGACTGTACAGGCGCGAACAATTAATTTCTGGTAAAAAGCCTAAAGCTAGTTGGTTACGCCCATACACATACCTACACATACACATATCTACATAGCACGCATACATACTGTCACTGCTTGGGATTGGTATTAATATTGTTGCAAATTCCTTTCCTACCTATCCCTAATGCCTACCCGTCAGCTTACCCACAGTCAGTCTGTAATAAAGTCCCGCCGCAACATATCGACATTGTGCTTCTGCTATCGGTGAACCGCCATTATAAATAACTCCGCCGTGTACTATAAAATAAACGAAATTCACGCCTATTGCTGTTTGTGCCTGTTGGATGGGAGAGGAAGCAGACAAGTGCATTGCCACCCTACAAGTTCCTTTACCCTTTTTGGTGAGTCCTTTCCTTTCTATGCCACATGTATTTTTATCATTTCAAGCAGTAATAGTAACACAAAATCAAGGTCCTTCGCCAGTCATTCTTTACACAAACATATCGATCCACTCTACACAATCATAAATCTCATTCACTGGTTGTTTTCCTAAAATAATTTCACTCGCGCCATCTATTTTTTTTTTAATGTTTCTTTATTCTTCGAATTGTTTGTTACATGAATTGGGAATTTTTCGACCACCATACTAGGCACATGCCTGTGTTGTGGTAGTCGATTTTCGTATACAGTATATTAACAGAAGCAATATAAAGAAGTGTGCGAGAACATAAAAAAAATAAAATAAAAATATATAAATATACATATTATATAAAATAATATTAAAGAAATTTAAAGAATACAAATGAATATAAAAGAATGTAAGTGACTAAAGAGTATGGAAACAATAAATGACTATAGAGCATAAAAGAGTATGGAAGAATATAGTAGAATATAAAAATAATATGAAAAGTATAGAACATAGAAAGAGAAGATTAATAATTCTTTTCATCATAACCTAATATGGCAAGTTGTCCATATAAATTGCAAATCTAGACGTAACTCAAAGATGCAGGGAAACGCATTTATTAAAAATTATTTTCCATTTTGTTTTTTTTGGTCTGTTTCCCAACCTCTATGAATTTCCCACCACTTCACGCAAAAAAGGGTACCACAAGGAATATTTGAGGGTACGAAACAATGAAAAAGCTTGTTACTTACTGTATAATTGTTGAGCTTCTGAGTCTTGGCATCTCTGCTCAACAAATCATAGAGAAGAAGCATTTGGATATAACTTTGAGTTGCAGCCGCCTTCTTCAGTCTCAAATAATCTCCAATGTTCTTCTTATCCAACGCATTATCTGTCAGGTCTTCTATGGACTGGAATGAACCATGGGGGTTGTATTTGTTATCTCCTTCCTCTCTGTCATCAACGGCGTTGATACCTGTAAAATTTGGTACAAGGTTGTAACTTACGTCGATAGGAAATTATGTATGAATTTAATACAAGCTTTTAATATTTGTCAAGAGACGTCACGTATTCAAGGGGTCTAACAACTGAAATATATTTTTTTTGATATATTTATAACATATTGCTTTATAATCTTTACATATGACAAATTAAATTCCTCCATCGCGTCTGTCTGTCAGTTCGCGATAAACTCAAAACTACTGAACGTGTTTTTTATGCCGTTTTCACCAATATATAGAGTACACAGATATAACAATATATAACACGTCAAACCACCCGGATTCACACAAACACTCTGCTTATCATTCAATGGTGCACAGGCTAGTAAAAATCCCTCTTTCATCTGTTAATTTCGCGATTGAACTTTCAAAAATTAAACAAATTGCTCTAAATAATGGTTATTCCGCAGACGTAATTGATAAAATCCTAAATAAGAAACTTAAACTCATTTCAACTAATACATTTTTATTTGGTACGCCTGAAAATAATAAATTCCGTGCATATGGCGCAGAATCTTATATATATCCAACTTTTCCTCACTTAGTACAAAAAACTTGCCTGCCCACATTAAACTCGCGTTCTATACTGATAACAATTTAGGTAAATTACTAAAAAACACTAAAGATAGAGATCATAAATTAAGCCACTCAGGCATTTACCAACAATGTTGCAATGAGTGTCCTTCGTTCTACATAGGTAAGACAACCAGAAATATAAATATCAGTTTCACAGAACATTTAAGATGCTTAAATAATAATAATTTTTCAGAGTTTGCTAGTCACCTAATTTCCACAGATCACACTTTTAATAAGGACACAGGGGTTAAAATTCTTCACCGTAACAATAAAAGCAAAAAATTAGATAATTTAGAAGCACTAGAAATCAGAAAATTCCTAAATAATAATGCTAGTATAAATAAATATAAATAGAATGATTTATGCTTGCCATTCAAGATAGAGTCATTAATACTAAAAATTATAGAAAGCATATAATCAAAGATATAAATCAAATTGATGATTTATGTAGAAAATGTTTGGCTTTTCCCGAAACTATAGAACATATTATATCGGGATGTTCTATATTAGCGCCTTCCGAGTATACATTTAGGCACAATCAGGTTTTAAAAATAATTCACCAAAGTTTGGTAATTAAACATAACTTGATTGACTGCCGTAATATAGTACCATATTATGAATATGAACCAAATTCATTTTTAGAAAATGAATTTTATAAAATATATTATGATAAAATTATACTAACAGACAGAACAATTAGTCATAATAGACCTGATATAGTTTTACATGACAAAATTAAAAAAATAACTTATATCATTGATGTAGCTATTCCAAATTCCTGTAATATTCAAAAAACTATTTCTGAAAAAATAAGAAAATACACAGATTTAGGAAATGAGATTAAAAGAATTTGGCATTCTCGGACTATAAAAATATTGCCATTTGTTATTTCGGCCACTGGCATAATACCTAGGAATCTGATTCAAAATTTAAGCATATTAGATTTGTCAAAGAATTTGTATATAAAAATGCAAAAATCAGTCATTTTAAATACATGTAGGATTACAAAGGATTTTTTAAATATTTATATTGAGGGATCAGTAGGATTTATAGGTTCAATTAGAAATGCCACAGAGCCGAACCCTCTGATATGAAAATATCTGGAGTCGGTGAATTATATTCCCATTTGGTCTCTAGTAGGTTGACATGTTGTTCTTGTATTGTTTTGTATTTATAATACTTATATAGTGCAATTGCATAGCGTGGGTTGACTAGATGATCATTTGGGGAAGTGTGTGAAAGGGTTTAGTTTTTCCTTCTTTTTTTCCTTTTTTTTTTTTTTTTTTTTTTGGGGAAAATTTAACCCGGACATTTAAATCTGGTGCGTATAAATGAATAACCGAATTAATTTATCTTTCAGTCCCATTCTAAATATTTTTCCAATTAACCGCTCTGTTCTTTCCGGAAATCCCGCAATTACCCCCACCCCTTTGCTCACCTCCCACTCAAACACCTAATATATCTGTCAACATTCTGTATCATAGTTTAGTTATAATATTCTCCTGACGAAGGAAGGGTGCTTCTGAAACCGGTAGAGTGTTTATAAAATAAAAGTGGTCTACAACAATTTTTTATATGTTTTTATTGTAAATTATGGCGAGCCACAAAGTTAATGCTTTTTATAAATATGTAATATATAGTGTAATTCATGAGGAAGATTTAGGTATATATTGTCATTGAGGTTGATGAAATTTTGCATATATGACCTTCAAAACAAGAGGAAGGTCACTGTCTAAATTTGATTTCGAAAACTCTATGTAAAGCCCGGGAATCGCCGGGGACTTCAGTTGTTTCATAATTTCCGTCCTTCATGAACAACCCTTGAATGAGTGAAAGTTTTTATCAATTTTATTTATTTATTTGCTCTTTTATACTCCCGTGGGGTTTTTACATTGTGTGCACGAAATGGTTACAATTTTTTACGCAAGTAAAACTTTTTATGCCGTAATAAACAATGGTTGCATAAAATAGTTACTTACATAATAATGGTTTACAAATGGATAACTTAAAAAAATCTAAATATCACTAACTATATTTTGACATGTAAATTTGAACATTTTTAGGTAGGTATGTATTAAACATCGAATTCCTTATATGTGTTAAAATGTCGAATATTCGTTTTTAAACTATTTAGACGAGGAATTTGCTAATTTGTTTGTGAACAGTGACATTGAAATTAGTCGTAAGTCCTAACGTCTAGTGTATCTAGTGGTGCTTTATGTTGACTAGACTCAGGAGTTTGTAACAATCGAGTTCCGAATTTATAATGAGTTTAAAACTGTGTAACGGCTCATCATTAATTGTAAATTAATATAGCACCAAAAGTTTACATACCCTTGATCAATTCCCTGAAGCTAGGTGCAAGATATTGCAGATTTTCATCTGAAAGCTCATCAGACATCAGTTCAAGAGGGTTGTACTTGTAATTGTTTTCATTCTGCACTGGTAATGATGATACGTCTGGTAATCCATCAGAGATTACGATGCTGTCATCTTCACTCTCCCCTTCGCGAGCTTTTGCAAGATAATCGGCATAAAGTGGATCTTGATTGTAGTTTCCAGGGAAGTTACCAGGCAGGAACATAGGCTCAGAATCAGGAGTCCTGGACTGGAAGTAAGTATGTGATGGAAACAGTACAACTGGGAAGCTTTGATCCTGGATTGGATAAGGATGTCTGATATAGTGAGGACTGTTGTGCGGGTAAGAGGATCTTATGACAGGAATGGTCGATTGGGCCTCTGTGAAGTCTGTTAGAACAGAATGGCCAGGGTATGTTTCTAGGACGATAGGGGGAACCAGAGGTTCTTCACTGAGTCCCAATGTTGCTAATCCATGGATGTTTTTACGTGTCACTGGTAGTGGAGCGAAGTTGGCAGGTGCATGGGGCGGGGTGGTCAAATCAACTGGTGATGCTCTGAAAATAGCATTTTTCTCTTAAGTAAACAGATTTTCAAATAGGCAGTCACCACTGGACTAATCTTCAAGGGCTTGGAAGAAAGTTTTTTTTTTAATTTTTATTATTTTGGAAAAAAAAACAGATATAGACAGAAATTAACTGACAATATCGAACAATAACTAAAGAATTCGCCTGAACCCTAATTATTTTTTACAGATTAACACAGTTATTTCTCATTCCGGTATTGCTGTAACCACTGGAGCGATTATGGTCGAAAAATGGACCACTTTTATTTTTGTGCGATTGATAGTGGTCAAAAATTGGACCACATTTTCCTACCATTCGTAAAACATTTATTGTAATTACGAGTACCAATTTAAAACATTTTCTTGGCCAGCCAATTATTTTAAAACGAAATATTGAAATGCTTTATCTATTATGACCAAAGATGTGGCAAATCCGAACCTTATAAACTATTTTAGAACGATGTTAAAAATAAATTAAAAAAATGTTTTTTTCCTGCCGAATTTTTGAATTAAGTATCTTTTCCATAGATATGCACCTTTCATTATCAAGTATACCGCAGACAACATACAAAAATCGAAAATATTCTATGTTGGCTCGAATAAGTACCCCTCACGGCAGTTTCAAAGTAAAAACCATGCAGGATTCGCGCGGTTATAAACTTAACGATTTTTTTATAAATCCTACAAATATGAGATAAACTAAAATAAGGTTAATTTATTGGCTATATACCTATCACAATAATATTTTTTTACGTCTCCGTGTTAAAATTCGAAGGTATGATCTTTTGATTGTTGGCGAAAAAATTTTAAAAATGATCTTCTGGGAAATCTCGAGCAATCGAGGCAAATTTACTTATTTCGCGTGATCGAAAACTTTCAAGTAATCTAACAAATGGTTTGCTTTAATAATAGTACCGCTCGGCGAATTCTTAATTTTTTGACGTAGCGTCAAAAATCTACCAAAAATGTGCGTTCAATATTTATCACGATCCATCAATGTTTATCACGATACGTCAGGAATCTAGACAACTGTGATCCATATTGTGATCCGTCAATACGCTAGCCTAAACGTTCAGTAAATGCTTATCACGATATTTGACAAATATCTGCGGATCACAATAAATATTAAACATACAGCCTTACTAAAAAACCCAGTGAAAATTTTAATCAATTGACAAACGGCCGCGGATGTGAAAACATTACTAATTAAAAAATTGTTCATGGAAAAAAATACACTTGGTTTACACGGCCTGAGAGCGTAGTTTATCTCTGTTTTAGTAATGATATCTGAACAAAATTTGAAATTTTTCTAAATTATTTTGAATGTTCTATATATTTCTTATTTTTGAAGGTGTCGTAAAAACAAATACCATTTATAAAAACAAGATAAAATTACCTTTTAGATTTGTGTAATTGAAATACACTTTAGTTTTTAAAAACTGCCATATATTAAAATGGATTTTTTTTTAACCAAAACATATTTGATGAAAGTGTACAGAAATTTATAAAAAAAACTAAATTTAAAAAATACGGACCTTTTATATAATGAATTTGGAACGAAACTGTCACCTCACTTTTTCCTCGTGCATACAATAAAAAATTTCAAAGTTTTTTTATTGCCAAAAAACTAACCTAAAAAAATAATACCGACTTTTATAACAGATTTCTTGCAACTCTAAAGACGTTAATTTCATTGATACGTTTAGGAACACATGTATTAGATATTAATATTTAAAAAAAACACTACTTTTATGAAATTCTCATAAAATAAAATCCTTTAAATGTAAATTTGAATTTTCATGTTTGACATAAAATACTTATTGACATTTCAATTTTCAAAGTATGATTATGGTTATTATAACTTGACTAAAACTTATTAAAAACCACCAAAAACACGGTAAATATATCAATTATGCGAATGTAATAGTGAATTAGTCATATTAATAGATATTACGATCAGATTTGTGTAATATTTCACACACACCCGCGGAGTGAGTTTTTTTTGGCGGTTTCAACGCGAATGACGAATGCGAAGGCGCCGCCATATAGCGGTTCTGTAGGAAAACAAACAATTAAATTATGTGCAGTATGAAAAATTGCATTGTTGCCGGATGTAAAATACATTTTAAGATCAAATCTTATTAGTAGTGTTACCGGGTTTTAGTGTATTTTGGTTTTATTCACGTTGCTGCTGCAACACAGGTTATCATCGGCCGTGCTGTGGTTTTTTTTAGTAAGGCTGGTAGTGTTCGCCTGATCACAATATGTTCAAAAACTGAAACGGATCGGCATTTAAAGGGAACCTTTCAACTGTCAAAAAAAATTAAATGGCACTGAATGAACATTTGATGACTTTGTCCCACAAGAATTTCTGCGAAACAATTGTGGATCAACACGATACAAGCATTTTTTATTTCTTAATATTCATGACGTCGCTTTTGCAGTCGTATCCTCAGCATGATCTGAAACGGATCAGCATTTGAAGGGAATCTTTCATCTGTCAAAAAAATTAAATGGCGCTGAATGAACATTTGATAACTTTGTCCCACAAGAATTTCTGCGAAACAATTGTGTATCAACACAATACAAGCATTTTTTATTTCTTAATACTCATGACGTCGCTTTTGCAGTCGTATCCTCAGCATGATCATTGCAATGGTGGGAGCCTTCCTATTTATAGTAGCGCTAAAAACTTTTTTTTTACATTATCTCCTCACAGGAGGCCCTTATGGTCTATTCTATGGCGATGGATGTATATATATATATATAGATATATCTACGGGGTTGCCGCGTGGAGGGTGTTTTTGGAAAGGAGTTATGGGAAGGAAAAAGGTATAAGGGTGTGTAGGAATCCGGGGGTCAATGCGGTGCAAGACGACCGATCTAAAGAGTCCGGCTGTCGAGGTCTAGGTTAGCTCTTCCTCAACCAATCTCTCAAGTAGATGGGCAAATGCATTGGCCGCCAGGACCTAGATAAACATCACCTCGTAAACCCGGACACTTGTGCTAAGTCACCAAACGTAGAGAAAAATTGGGGTGACCAATGGCAGGGATGTGAGGATTATCCAATAAATAGTTCCCGGGGAGGCGGTACCCATACCCGCACCCAAATTGAAAATGTATGCAATTTAACACAAGATTTTAGTGAATCTTTACACTTACGTCGTCGCTTTTGGAGTAGTAGTCGTCACAGTCATCTTCACGGTGGTCTTTGCAGTGGTTTCAGTCTTCCTAGTGGTAGTGGCGCTCCTCTTGGTGGTGGCGGGCGCTCTAGTGGTGGTTGTGGACGGCTTGGAGGCCTGGGCGGGCAGAGAGTCAGCTGGCGGGCGCTCGAAGGACATCTGGTGCGTCAGGTGTGCTAGCACCTGCATGGCGGCGGGCAGGTAGGAGTTGAGTAGAGCGGGCTTGGCGGAGGGAGGGGGAGCAGATAGGGCGGGGCCGGCGGCGCGGGCGGAATACACCTGAAATACAAGGAAAAACATATGTAAAATAATAATACGTATTTTGAAAAAAAAGATTAAACACACTTGTCCTCATTTTTATGCACATTTTCGAAGTGTGGTGGAGGATTCGTACTATTGAAATCAACGCAAGAGCAGCTTAAGGTTTTTGGTTAAGCAGTATAGTGTATAGTATGTACTTCCTTTGTGATCTCGAAGTAGTCAATACATATTTTATTATAAAAGAAAATGTACATTAAGGAAGTTGAGTGAAAAATATTTGAGGGTCTTTTTGAGGAGAGGAAGGAATGAACATTGGTCTTGAAGATACCCATGTTGTAGGAAGGAGGAAACACAAAGGCCGGCAAATCATTCCACAGCCGAGCTGTTGAACACAAGAACGAGTCGAAGAAGCGACCTGTTCTAATGTGACAAATGTCAACAGTGTACAAATGTTGAGCACACGTTTGGCGTGTCTCCCGACTATGCACCGGTGCCGAAGGGATCAATGATGCTAATTCCTCGGAGCATCTTCCATTGTAATACCGGTAGAACAAGGTTAGCATTCCCCCCCGACGCCTATACTCTAAGGATTGCAATCCGTCTGTTAAGATGGGAGAATCTATCAAATGGACCGCCCGTTTCTGCACAGAGTCGAGGCTATTTTTCAGGTATTTCGGAGCTCCAGACCAGAGGTGGCTGCCAAATTCAACAGTGGGGCGCACTTGTGATTTGCACCGGGGGTGCAGTTGTGTACTATTAAAGTATCTGCGGGCCCTGTACAGTACGCCCAGTTTTTGAGAGGCTAACTTTATTCCGGCTTCGATGGAGCCCCCATATCAGAGCTGGTCACTTAGGGTTACACCAAGCATATCAATGGAGGGCCTGTTCAGAAGATTGCTTCCGTTGAAGGAGACTAGATTTTCATTTCGATCCCTTTTAGACGTAGTCAGATAAGATTGGGTTTTTGAAACATTAAATTCAACCGCAAAAAATGATAAGCGATTTATATAAAAATATTACACCATTTGAAATAAAGATTGCCACAATATTAATTCGATTTTATAACAGACGTAATAGAAAGAATAAATAATGCATTTTATTCATCATCATCATCATCTGTGGCTCTACAACCCAGGTCGGGTCTTGGCCTCCAGCAGAGCCTGCCTCCATGACTGTCGGTGTTGTGCTGCGTTGCGCCAGTTTCGGATGCCGATGGTGCTTGCATCCTTCACCACTCCATCCAGCCATCGAAGCTTTGGTCTTCCAACTCTTCTCCGACCCCCAGGTGCACCATCCATAATTCGCTTTGGGATATCTCCTTCGCTCATTCTCTGGATATGTCCAGCCCACCTGAGTCTTCCAGTTTTGATTTCCTTGGAGATATTAGGGTCCTCGTAAAGATCGTATAGCTCCTGGTTGTATCTGATACGCCATTCTCCATTATCACAGACTGGGCCGTAAATCCTTCGCAGCACCTTCCTTTCAAAACTTTCTAGGGCTCCTTCATCACCCTTACTGATTGTCCAGCATTCCGAACCATACATAAGAACAGGTCGTATAAGGGTCTTGTAAAGCAGGACTTTAGTTCTTCTGGTAAGGTGGCGAGATTTCATATGCTTCTGTAGCCCAAAGTAGTATCGATTTGCAGCTACTATTCTTCTTTTGATTTCGCTGGATACATTGTTGTCATTTGTCACCATAGTACCGAGATATACAAACTCGTTGACAGTTTCAAATGTATAATTATCTATCTGTATACTTGGTGGTTTCTGGCGTCCATGTACGGGCATATATTTTGTCTTCCCCTCGTTGATGACCAATCCCATGTTCCTTGCCGACGTAGCTAAGCTATTAAATATTACACCATTTGAAATAAAGATTGCCACAATATTAATTCGATTTTATAACAGACGTAATAGAAAGAATAAATAATGCATTTTATTATGCTCGGAAATGTTCTGCCGCTGAAATTATTTCAGTCATCAATTCTGGCAGTAGGTAGTTATCTAGATAATCCAGTTCGCAAGTCAAACAAAGTTCCGGAGTAGGGGAGTATTTGTATGCAGTGTCCGAAGTTGTTACCGGATGCTACTACCCATTAATCGTGATGGAAGTGGAGGCATTTCGTAACAACTTGTAATACTATGGTTTCTAAAGTTTGTTTTCGCTAAAATATATTCCCGGGTCTGCTAACAATTAAGTATTATTATTTAATTGATAAACTAATGTTTTAGACTAGGCTTGTTGAAAAAGTATCGATATATCGATATTTTTAATTCAATATATCGATATTTTTAGCCGATATATTTTGATCCGATATATCGATATATGGATACAAAATATCCAATATCGAAAATTGTATAAAAAACGATATTTTTTTAAATGTATGTATTTAAAGTCACTAGAATCCAAAACCGTATAGGAACGAACGGAAAAAAAGTAACTGTATTGGGTCATGAGATCTGGCGGTTGAAATTTTAACTATTAATAGCTTACAAATCTACTGTCTTTGCATTCGTATTTGTGATCACCAATACTATCTCATATGTGTAGGTACATACATAGAAATGTATGCTATTTTTCGCCATTTTTTTCCAAGCCACTCCTATGTGTTGGTTCCCAATTGTCTATGATAATTGACTATACCTTGTTCCAAACACGAAGTCCTTTTTGACAGATTAATACGCCAATAGAATGTTACTGGGACGCCCACAAACTTTGTATGCGCCTCAGTTTACACATAAGTAAGAAGACAGCTTTTTAGTTTTTGATATTTTTGTAATTATTACGTATTAAAAATACCATCATTATTATTGAGATTTTTGTACATTAAAAAAAGCAAATTGTGTACAAAAATTACTATTGATAATATTGAGCTGAATACACTATTATTTTAAAAACGCAAAATCTCTTGAAAATTTGATCGATATATCGATATTTTTTCCTCGATATATCGACGTCGATATTGATATTTTAATAAATATCGATACATCGATATATCGATATTTTTTTTCACTTTCGACATCCCTATTTTAGACAAGATTTTTAAGCATAGCAGAAAGGGTAACAATTATTATAAGTAATAAAATGATTAGCCTGAAACACTCATCTACATTGAAAAAATCTCCCGAGAAAAGATACATACCGCGACGGGACTTGAAAAATATAATTTATTAAAAGCAGTAATTGTTGAATAAAACACTAGTACATATTGAATTATTTGGCGGGTAGGAGATAAGCCGACGCAGCTCAGTGGTTAAAGAGCAATAACCGGATATCAGAAGGACGCGGTTTCGAGTCCCGTCGGCGGCATGTATCTTTTCTCGGGAGATTTTTTCAATGTAGATGAGTGTTTCAGGTTAATAATTATTGCTTGTAAAATAACTGCTAATAATTATTTAGAAAATTCTCCTATTCAAAAGCTGCACATACTTGGTAATAAGTATAGTTTAGATAATCGATGTTTAACACCACCAATCAATGTCCAAACCGAAATTCAGTCTATTAGAATGTTTGTATCAGATCCATACACTTTTTTCATCTTTAACTTTTACCGTTATATCAATTTTCCTATGTTTCATAAAATATCCAATTGGTTGTAATAAAGGTTGTTAATTATAAAAGTGCCTTACAACAGACTGTTTATTTTTATAATAATAATAACACACTTACTTTAACTATAACTTATGTACGTATTACCTACTTACCATTTTAATGTTGTATCGTTGTAGTGACCGACCGAAGGTTCGGTTTCGGTTTCGGTTCCGGCAAGTTTCAGCAAGTTTCGGCAAAAAAAAATATTTTCGGCATCAGCTCAGAAGGTAGAGCACTTGCCATATAAGCAAAGGGTCCTGGGTTCGAGTCCCAGTGGAGCCAATATCTTTTTCTGATTTTTCTGTCTCCAGATTTTCGATTGAGTTTCGCTAATATTGTCTTTATTTATTTAAATAAAGTTAAAAATAAACAAAATATTTGTGAAGGAGGGTGTCTGGTAGTAATTTCTTGTAATAATAATACCACGTTAATTCAGAATTAATCAGAACAACTCTCTCACCCCTTTCCTGAATGTGGGATTCATTTGTCGATGAAGACTTTTAGTTAATATCTGAATATCGAAATATTTCTTAATCTTCCCCCTACTTATCTCTTTCCCCTTACAAATACACCACATTAGGTCATAATAATGTCATTAGTAGTTTGTAGTTTGGCTTTTGAGTGCATATAGAAAATAGCTTTCGGACACCGTGTGCTACGCAGCCAAATGCTCAGCTTCGAATGCAACAAAATACACCAATGTCCAAGTTCGTAACACGTTTCCAATTTGTAATATAATGTACTCTGGTCGCAGTCGTCACAAGGAACCACTGGAGGCCACTAGTAGCTACCCAAACACTCCATAGTTCAGAACATATTCTAACTATTGCGCTGGACTCGAACTGAATTTCATACCTATGCCTTGAAGCAGAACAATAACTTCGTTGTTTATTTTATTAATATATCTTTAACACCTGTTCACGGGGTGAGGTTTGTCTAGGTCTTGGCGGCGGATGCGTCTGCCCACCGCATTGTGAGTAATGGATTCGAACGTCCGTCACTCCTGGACATGCTGATCCCCAGATTAGTACGCACCCCTCATACTTTTTTCTTTCCCCAAAGTTTTGAAGAAAATTCTTTTCCTCGTACATTTTGTATGGAACGAATTCTCATATGTTGAAAGAGCTGCAGCAAGATTGTGATAAAAATATAATATTGAATAGTGAGTGAATTCCAAAAATCCAAAAAACTCAAATGTCAATGCGCTGATTGTTTTGCTTTTGTTCTTAAACCGCCGCGATTTCTTACATTTTACATATCTTCCTTGAAAATTTGAAGTTTTTAAGCTTTTAAAAAAAAAAATGTAATTTTTGAAGATAACATCCACGCCAAAACGCAAATTATATGAAATTCCCTCGATAGAAAAAAATCGCAACTTATGCTCCGAAAATTATTATAAACACGTTCATTTAACATATTTTTGAAGTTTTATGCATGAAAAAATTGAGTGTTTCTTTAAATGCTATTTTACATGTTTCCACGAAATTTTTGCTCTATTTTAAAAAAGTCATGTTTTATAAAACATTTTTACAATTTTCGTTTCAATTTCATCTTTTTAAATATTAGCGCGCTCTCTCCAACATTCGTAATTTCATATTACTCCATCTCCTTCTTTTTGAGCGGGGATAGGGCGCCTTAAACATATAATGCTGCCCCTCTTTCTTCCACACCAAATGTCAACAGTCGAAAAAGAGACAAACGGTGAATGCAGGTCTACACTCTATAAATTTCCCTAACACGTAAAAAGAAAATTAAACGCAATTCCCGTAAGTATGTGAAAAGTAAGAAAATCACAAAAAATATAAATCAACAAACTGACAAAACAAAACACGGATAGTTGCGAATCGATAATTACGTCATTGTGTAATTTTTACCTTTTTTTACATTTGCTCCACACAGGTGGCGGCGGGATGCTGTGTGGAGGATCTTTTTAAGAAAGGAAGGAGAGGAAGTTCTGGGAAGTAACTTAATAAAAAACTGAATTTAATTCAGCTAATAAGTTAACATACCAGTTATTGATTCTGAGGCGGTATGAAGTTCACCAGGTCAGCTAGTTTAAACTAAAATAAAAATTTTGAAACATAGCTTTCCCGGATAATTTATTGATTTATTTTACTGCATGATGATTATATGATTTGAAATGTGTGTTGCATGATACAAAATTTGGTTTGAAAATTTAACAAATCTGCCAACGATCAACGTTAAAACCTTATTGTACTAAAAATAAACATATTTTCTCAAAATTTAAAACATAGCTTTACTAGATAAAAGAACAGTCTTTCGAAATCTACTAATATACTAGTAGATTTCGAAATCTACTAATTTACTAGCGTGTTCTCTGCATGCGTTTTTATGCCACTCAATAAAGAAATTGTTTCTCTCTGCGTGTCCTTTCCCATTCGTCCCGTTCCCTTCCACCTCCCTTTCTCTCCCGCGCTCCCTTCCCCTCTCGGGTTCCCACTCCGCCTTCCCCGCCTTCCAGCTCCTCACTCCCTTCTCCCGCTTCCCCCGTCCCGCGAACCCTCCTCCCGAGTTCCCCTCCCCCCTCCCATATTCCATACATTCAGTTCTCAAACAGCTCGCGTGCCACCTATTGCAATTTTTTTAAACAAATTTCATAATGCCAGTACTCACTATTATATATAGGAACCATCGCTGGCATGCACACATCAAATCCCCAAAGTTTCATCGCAATCGGATGAATGGTTTAGCAACGCATAGCGTACATACAAACATTTTTAGATTTTTATATATATATAGATAGATAGATTGTTGAAAAGAGTCAATACGTCTAAAATTTGATATTAAAATTACATGTTTCCGGTTTTGTCTGGTTATTCCCTCTTATCCTCTGAGACCGGGTTTCTGAACAAAGTTTAAGCCATCTCCAGCAAAACTTCGATTTTCGATTTTGAATACCAAGGCTCTTCTATGAATATCTTCCCATGTGGAACGAATTCGATATTACGTAGTAATTTAGTTTGCATTCCTCAGTTTGTATTTGCAGTTTGCAGTTTAGAAGGAGAAATTGATAATTGATTTATAATCAAGTCAGTAAGGGTGTCTATACCAATGTTGGCAAAATTTTGTAAAACTGCAAGAAATGTTCAATCGAGGGTGGATGAACATTTAAAGTGCCAAAAAAGTTAGGAATTTCAAAATTCGCGACATACAGATCACTCTTTTAACCTGTTGAACATTGGATGGTATTTCGAAAAACCGCTTGAAAGTTCCTTGATATAAAAACAAACCATTTTTTTCTTGCGATTGTTTTCTGTTAATGTCCCGCAAAGTATAGAAAATTAATTTAAAATCATTCCGAGAAGCTAGATTAATCAAATCAATTGCTACATCAAGAAAGATGTTGACGCAAGCGATTCTGACCTTGTCCTTCATACGATTTCTTAATACATAAGGGTTAAAATCGCTTAAAAAAAGAAATGATTTTTTTTTTGGCCCGTCAGCTAATAAATCTTCGAGGTTAAATGTACTGAAATGGGATAGGTAAACGATTTAGTAATCTAGAAGCTCTTGAAATTAAAAAAATAATTATAAATAAAACCAATTTATTAAACAAATAATTAAATTTGTCAAATATTGCATTTTAAACATATTTCCCTTTGCCAAACCTACTTGTACCCTCTCTCTAGGTACCTCCAACTCGTCCCCCACCAAAGTTGATATTCTCTCTCCCTCTTCTATGCTACCTTTAAATACTCTGTAACTCTATAATTCATTTAATATGTTTTTATACATTCACGATGAAGGTTCAGGTTGAAAAGAAACCGGTTGGTAATTACATTAACAATATATAATAAAGTGGTATGCAAACAAAGTTAATTTATTGTCATTAATGTGATTAATTTGTGTTATTACACAATTTATTAATTTAAAAATATAATGTTTTCATATAGTAAATTTTCAGCACGTTCCAGAGTGAAAAAATACCCTCAGTATCGCCCTGGTGTAAGACGACCAAACGACCACCAACATTGAAACGATGTTCGAAATGGTTCTAGCCGAGTTTGTTGACCAGATAAGAAATGCCAGGTACTTTCCCACATTTCTCTCCCTAATTACCTACTCCCACAAGTTCAGCCTAACAACTCACAACGTACCCCTATTGGGGATGCCATAGTCTCACTGGCTCTATACGGTTAGTGTTGGAACTTTTGTGTGGTATTCAAGTTAAAATTTAAAAAAAAATTCCACACAACAAAGTTCCTACTTATCTATAGATTTACTTTTCTAAAACTTTCTCTTCTTTCCCACATATATTTCTTCGTGGCAAAATCGGGGAGTCGGCTAAAGGGCGCGGATTCCGGGTTTCGTCTGCGGTTGGGCCGATAGCCATGCACATTGTCATTGGGACTGCCTGGTGGTTTGTGAAATACCTTCTCTGTATATTTTCTTTTTATGCATTTTATCTTATCTCAGTTATTATTGTAAATACTTGCATTATATTATCACTGTTACTTTTTCGTTATTTCTCTTATCCAATCGGGCCCTTTTTTCCGCTTTCGCTTTCGTTTCCTCTTATTTTTTTGTGGTTATTATTATTTTATAAATGTTAATGTAAGTACTTGCATACTGCTTACTAACCCCGTATGCATGGACATTGTCGTTCAAATAAATGTAGCTTCGTTCAATAAAAAATGTAGAGTCTTGACGTGTGCGGTGAAGGAGGAAACCACATGTTTCCTTATAACGCCGTTGGGAAAGTGGTGGGGTCCCCTCCAATATAGATTTACTTTATGTGAAAACACAATTTGAAGCCTTTTCTCATCTCCCATATTCTTTCGAAACTCGGGCGGAACCGGGAAGTGACGGTTAATATTATAATACGGAGATCTGAAACTTGTTAGGTAATCACCGTCTTCGGATCCATTTTTTCGAAAGATGGTCAAGTATTTAAATGTGCTTAAATTAAACAGGTTTTTATTAAATCTGTTGCTTAACCTGTTATCCAATTTTTCTCTAAATTCAAGATCAAGTTTAATGTTCTAATAATAAATAGTTGTAAAAAACACATTGATTTATTTTATTTCATTCAACCCTTCTCTACCCAACACATTTGTACATTGTTTTAAAGTTCGGCTGTTGAATAAATTTAAAAAAAAAAATCAAAATTTTCGTCCAGCTGCAGCCGGTACAGCGATGTCCACCTGTTATTATTATTTGAATTACCTTCATACTGAGAAAAATAATTTCATCCAGGGTCTATTTCATCTTAAATGCTGTGTGGAGGGTATTTAAAGGAAAAGTAGGAGAGAAAGTTCTGTGAAGGAAGATGGTATGAGGGGTGGGTTGGAATCTGGGGGTCAGTGTGTCCAGGGGCGACGCGCGACGGACGTATGAATCCATCCCTCCCACTGCAGTGAAAGGCGATGGGTCAAGCGAGTCTAGCTGGAGAGGTCAAAGGGTCTCTTAACCCTTAATTTACCCGATAGGTCCCTGGGACTACGTTGAAAACTTTCGGCGCTCAAAAATCGTTCGTTTTTGGAATTACAAATTGTGCGTTCCAGTACCTTCACGCAGTGACGCGCCAAACGCGGAGGAGAGCGGACGTTGATTTGATGCGCGCGGCTCCGATTGGTTAGTATTCATGCTAATGGAGTCCCACGGACTCCACTGGCGTGATTACTTTTTTTTTTGTTCGAACCATATTTTTTTTTTTGCTTTTTGTAAGAATTGATTATGTTTATATTTATATTTCTTTAAAAATTAATTTGAAAAATTGTTTTGTTTTGAAATGTTGAGACTAGAAGTTAGGTCTCGTAATTTTGTTACAAAAGTGCCATATTCTAGAAGTTCCTTAATAAAAGGCTGTGATTCTATAATTTTAAGTAAAAACCTATGGCATTGTAAAACCAAATGCACAATAAATAAATATAACTAGCATTTCATAAAAAAAAGTGTTAATTTCATGTTAAATTTACGATTTTATTTCCGGGAGTCCTGGGGACTCCACCACGTAAATTTTGTATATACGAAGTCACCGGGTAAATCAAGGGTTAATTCAGCCTCGCCACGTAATTGGTGGGTAAAATTGATACATGAAATCAAAACCCTTTGAGGCTGGGTAATATAGTATCTATCATGTTTGTTACATTACAAAATCATGGCAAACTTTTAAATGCTAAAATAAAGTTGGTATTGTCTATTTTCTAAAACATGTGTCTGGCTATAAGACAATTTGGTGGCATGTACACATATATATATATATATATATATATATATATATATATATATATATATATATGAAACATTTTGTGGCGAATCACCATGTGTTCCGACGGGATAATATAATGCAAATTATAGTTTCATTGCTGGACCGAACACCTGCATATTATATTTTTATAACTTTTATCTTTTAAGCTATTTGTGGATGACATATTTATGTAGAAACTTATGCTTAATCATTATGCTGAAGACATTCACAAGAAATGACTTGAGCGCTGGAGATTTCCGTATGTTGGGTTTTGGATTCATCCCGCATTCATTAAAAAAAACTCATCTTCAAATATTGTTACGGAAACTGATTACTAACGTTTAAAGCCAACAAATTAACCTATATTTAATATTTTATCTTACATTTGTAGGTTTTTATTTATTTATTTCTTTATTTAGTTCAAGATTATACATTTATATAAATAATTATATACATATTATAAATTAGAGTCCTCTCCGCGTCGTCTGTCTGTCTATCTGACTGTCTGTTCGCGATAAACTCAAGAAATACTGAGCGGATTTTCATCAATAGATAGTGTTTCGTGAGGAAGGTTTAGGTATATAATTTATCAATTTGTGTAAATTTGTGTAAATTGGTTGAAACAACGATAATTAATAATTAATAATAATAATTGGCTAATTTATATAGCGCCGTTTTCGTGAAAAATCACCTCAAGGGCGCTGAATTGTTAGAAGTGTCTTAAAAAGTCAAGCCGCCTGGGAGCTTCCATCGAAAACACTGCCTAATCCCTTTGAGATTTAACAAAACAATGCACCGTGGGATATTCCTCTTTTGTAGATATTCAAAATAGTCTACGATAGCATATAGCTGTCTTTTACGGATAGCTTACTATACTCATTCTATCTTCTGAAAAAATGGTCACGTACATTGCGGTAATTGGAAAGTTATTTAGACGGATACAGTATTAATCGTTGTCACCTTAAAAACGTTAGTTACCCCAAGCATTTCAGACACATTATTATAATCTTTTGCACCATATCTACGTATTATAAATTAAAGTCCTCCGCGGCGTCTGTCTGTCTCTTCGCGATTAACTCAAAGATGGCGGTGGTTGTAAAGGTTGGATAACCATCCGTGTTTAGTTAGCTACAGCAACGCGTGGCCGGGTCAGCTAGTATATGCATAATTTATGAAATTTTTTGACTGCCCAACTAGGAGTCTTCCCGTTTAAGGACAGTCGAATTATACGAGGCACTGCTGAAAACCAGCTATATTCGAGGAGAAATCCTGAACGTATAGCTGAGCAGTGACCTTTTAATCAATGATCAATGATTTATCTGAAGAAATTAGAAACATTAATGACAAAACCCAAGGAATAAACGCTGTGATTAAAAAAAAAATATCTTACAAAAAAAAATGTTTCTACTCCAATTAATCATACCTCAATTAATATCCCAATTCACCTTAAGTAACATTCCCATCTCCAAATAAGTCAAATTATCTTTTAGTATTAATTACTAACTATAGTTTTTTAGATATGTTGAATGAGATTTATGATTGTGTAGAGTGGATTGATATGTTTGTGTAAAAGAATGACTGGCGAAGGACCTTGATTTTGTGTTACTATCACTGCTTGAAATGATAAAAATACATGTGGCATAGAAAGGAAAGGACTCACCAAAAACGGCAAAAGAACTTGTAGGCTGGCAATGCCCTCGTCTGCTTTCTCTCCCATCCAACAGGCACAAACAGCAATAGGCGCGAGTTTCGTTTATTCGATAATACACGGCGGAGTTATTTTAATTGCGGTTCACCGATAGCGGAGCACAATGGCTATATGTTGCGGCGGGCGTTTATTACATACTGGGTAAAATTGACGGATAGGCAATTGGGAGAGGTAGGAAAGGAATTTGCAACAATATTAATACCAATCCCAAGCAGTGACAGTATGTATGCGTGCTATGTAGGTATGTGTAATTGTAGGTGTGTATGGGCGTAACCATATGTTATGCTAATAGTATAATAGTTTGCTTCTCTTTCTCCAGATTGGCTTTAGAATTTTGATCACAAAACTTAAATTTAAAAACTACCATTTCTTTTGTGCCTAGATGTAGAGAAATTTCTTCGAGAATTCTGCGCCAAATTGCTCGGCGGACACACAAAAATCTTTCAGCAAATATAAATAAAATTTTCAAAATACGCGGTCATTTTAATCACCACCACTGAGTTTAGCTTCCTGGCACGTATAACATTATCATCACGTCTACACAGCCACCCTTAGTACCTGACTAATGATGGCATTACGATGGGAAACACACCCTGTAGCCCGAGGGAGTAGGTTCTCTGGTAGAGTGACTTCTATTATGCCGCCCCTGTAATGAACATCCTGTAGTTATAACGCTTCTCTGTTGAAAGGGAATCACGTTTCATAATAATCGTGTGGTGAATTATTGAAACAATTTTCATGGGCTTTTGATTTTGTTGCGGTTGAATGTTGCTTGTAGCCTGGTTTGAACTTTGTTGTCATTTGGTTGAATACCACACAATTGAATGCTAAGAATCAGACGCGAACAAAAAAACATTATATAAGTAACTAGCAGACCCGGCCACACGTTGCTGTGGCTAACGAAACACAACGCCATTACCCAACCTTTATAAAATCCACACCACCCGCTTGCCAGCTGCCCGCTGCCTGAATTGAATATTTGAATTTCTCGGCTTTTCTCTACAATAATAAGCATGTAACTCGCCACTATGCAACACTGCATATTTGAAAAGGGAAAATCAAATACCTACTTACTCTAAGACATCTATTTTCCAATTTCTTCCATAGAACGAATTTCAAAAGTGACTATAGTACGGCCTGCCAGCCGTTTTAAATCGCACAAAAATATGTTTTCTTTGAATTTCTCGGCTTTTCTCTAATATAATTTACACGTATTATACATATAAACATTCCTCTTCAATCACTCTATCTATTGGTGAAAACCGTATGCGTAGTTTAAAAGATTAACGCGCACATACATTTTGAGCGACTTCATTTTATACTATGTAATGATACTCGTATCTGGTTATAGACAGTCGTGGCTGACTAGGTATCTCCTGATGGTTCTGGCTGTGCTCCTAACATCGTAAAATCTTTTCAGGAAACCAAAACCAAACTTTACTCCTTTGCTGTGATTTTGTGACGGCGCGTTCCCCAAAACCAAACAAAAAACAAAACGGTTAACCCCTCAGCAACGTAAGCAGATATATGCGTTAAAAATACGACAGCCGTCAAGTACAATAAGCGTGTTTACACGTCAACGCGTGTGTCTCCATAGAAATCGTTATAACTCCGTTATTGTTTTAGTTACATCCGTAAAATAAAAAGTGAAAGGTCGATAGTGAATCATGCTGCACATCTCTATTCAAGTTGTCCATAGAAATACCTAAAAAGAACATTCTGTTAGACGCGCAGTCTGACACATAATTTATCCCGCCAAATTTCCTACGGGCGGGTCGCCCGCTCCCGACATTGTTAATTTTTATTAAACATTTTTATATGAAATGATTGAAAAGCGAGGTGACAAAAATGTTTATTACACATTTATACAATAGAATAAGTATTGTTGTTTACATAATCTGTGATTTTAGTACCGTTTTTACATAAATACATCACGTGAGTCATTTTGACATTTTTTTAATGTTTAAATATTAATATTTATTTATAATATAATAATTCGAAAGCTTATTTTGTAACCTATCTAAAACAGTTATTACTATTCGGCTACGTTCATAAATGTTTCATTTATAGAGCATTAATTGTGAAGCGGTAATAACACAAAGTTTTCGTAAAATGTCATTTCGTTTAAGACATTTAAAGTGCAAATTGTGCAAAGAGACGTGTTGTCATTTTGAGCTAATCAAGACGCTGAGGCAGCAGTTAGTTGGATGCCGCTGACTCAGTTCATTCTTAGCGACGATTTGACCGAACGGCGCATGTAGTGTATCGATTATTAACCCGCTCCGCAGGTTTTTACTTTTGGTTCGGCTTCGCCCAGTTAGTGTTAGTGATCATTTTATAAATCCAATAGGAACTGGTTCCAAAATCAGCCCTTTCCTCGTATCCACTGTCAACGTGGGAGGCGGGAGGAGGTGTCAACGCACAATTTGGAAGGCGGGAATGGGTACCGCCGCCCCGGGAACCTTTATTGGATAACCAACACCTCTGCCAAAGGTCACCCCAAGTGGTTCGCTACGCAAGGGCGGATCCAGGGGGGGGGGCGGGTCATAAGGGTCTGTCTAGGGTGGGTCTAGGACCTAGGTGGACCACTAATACCCTACGTTTTACTTGTATCTATTATTATCAAAATTATATATTGAATTCTTGTGACTTGATCACGACTATGTGACCCCCCCCCTGGCGCCATGTGACCCCCCTGGTGACAAAGCTGGATACGCCCTTGTCGCTACGTTTGGTGACTTAGCAGGGGTGTCCGGGTCCATGGGTGAGGTTTGTCTAGGTCTTGGAGGCGGATGACTTGGACACACTGAACCCCAAATTCTTACCCACCCTGTTCGCGCCTTTATTGTTGCATGTGGTTCTTTCTAAGATACCTGTTGTATGCCCTCTGCCATAGTTTGTTCAGTTGAATTCGCCTCGCCGCAAGGGACACAAGTCCTAAGAACCGCACCGCTTTACAGTTGTAATAATCAAACCGCAAACAGAACTATTAAACCGCAGCTATTCGTAAGTACCATCGCCACGCGTCACCTATTCTCGCTTATTATTTCGCGATTAAAAGTTCATTCCCAATCGCCATTCCCTTCCAAAAATCTCTCCAAACTAACATACCTACCTTACCAGTGAACGCTGAACGAAGAGGGAAGCAGTCTGGGTAAGTGCGATTAAAACATAATATAATAAAATAGATAAGAACCGCATACGCATACAGTCCACGCAACATTTGATCCCTCGATCCATTTAAGACCTTTTCCTTTACAGAACTCTCCTCTCCTTCCTTTCCTTAATAAAAACCTCCACACAGCATCCCCAAAGATGACATAGGCCCTGAGGGAAATTATTTCCCTCAGGGCCTCCTGTGTGGAGCTCATGTAAAAAAAAACCTGTCAACTAGTGATGGCTAGTCACCGCGAAAAAGTAACCGGGACGGGCGATAACGTCATATATAATATACAGCCGCTTGATACAACTGAGTATTACCGTCAATCTTTCGAAATCAGGGAGATACTCCAGGTTCACAAATTCGTAGAACTTATTTCTAGGAAGGGCACGCCCTGCGTCTTGCCTACGAAAGTGGCCACATCTTGTGACGAATTCTTGAATTAGAAACTGAAATACAACGGTAGCTTTGTCTGAAAATCCACGTATACGGATGTTTATATAGTATAGTGCGACGGGTAAGGCGCGGCGTCAGACATGCGTTCGAAGCCGGATTCTTAAATTCAACCACGCAGACCTACGGTATTTAGGTACGATAACTAAATAAACCAACTGAAATCACTCGAACTTATAATTTATGTGGGGGATACACAACATATTAACACCCCCCATAAACACTAGCTCTGTTTATTTATGGGGTAAATCAAATACATATATGTATTATGTAATTAATTATTGTATAAAATGTATTGTAATTTATGTGTCTTTTTGTGAATAAAAAATATATAAAAAAATATCATAGGTTGTCTTTTTAAGAGACATAACAGCAAACAACAAGCAAACAGTTTTGGAACCAAAGCTCGAACGCCTTATAATATAATTTGTAAAATGTCACCGCAATCTTCTGACGTTAGTGAATGTCGCATTTTATTTGCTATAATACTCCCTACAGATAAAATCAAAAACCAAGTTTGAAAGAGGCCACAACCAAAGCTCACATCGTTTTGCCACTGAAGTCATCGTTTTGTCAGCGAAAATAAAGTACAATTTTTAAAAGTTTAAATGATTTTATGTTGGTTTCTCACTGCACACAGCGCTCAACTTTTCTAAAAGTTTGTCGCAAATGCCTAATTTTCTCAACGAAAGTGTATTAGCGACTCACCGACCTTTGTTTCCGAACTTTCCGTCAGTTTCATAGGTTTACGTGCGAGTTGAGAACTTTTATATGGAAGAAGTTTAAGATCTAATTGCAAATTGATTGATATACCCATGGAAAGAAGTTTGAATTTGTGGGCTGCGCGTTCTAGATTTAAAATAAACTTATAATGACAGATGTGGTTGGATATTCAACATTCTGAGATTATTTGTATATAGGACAGCAGACGCGGAAAAGCTCCGCCGGCGAAAAAAATTATGTGACCAATCAATCCACAGACGAGCTGTTAAGAAGTCGAAGAGTCCCGTTCTCACGTGAGAAACGTCAACCGCGTACATATATGTTGGGCGCGCGTTTGGCGTGTTTCCCGACTACGCACCGGTGCTGAAGGGATCAATGACGCTATTTCTTCGGAGCATCTTCCATTAAAATATCTGTAAAACAAGGATTCCTTTCCCACCCCACAGGCGTCGCGACGCCTGTGCTCTAAAGATTGCAATCCGTTTGTTAAGGTGGGATAATCTCTCAAACCGGTCGCTCATTTCTGCACCGAGTCGAGGGTGTTTTTCAGGTATTTTCTAGCAATATAAGAAATAAATATGAAAAATATATATGATTGTCACCGATGGTGCACCAAGCATGGTGAGAAGGAATAATCGTACCTCCAGGGACTCTCCCTATGAACTTATAATATTTATTTTAAAACGAAGACCAGTACAAGTGATTTAAAATATAATTTCAAATGGAGAACCTGACAACAAAAGAGGCAAGTAGCCTCATTAACTGCGGTCCATTTTATAGGTCCTCTCGTTGCTGGAGTCGTGTAAAGGAGGTTCCATGTCCGGGTCCATTGTAGCTGATAGTTTCATTGGGTACTAGCAGACCCGGCCACATGTTGCTGTGGCTTACCCAACCTTTATAATCAACGCCATCTGTTAATTTGTATACATATCAAATTCACACCGCCCGCTTGCCAGCCGCCCTCTGCCCGCTGCCTGAAATGAATCTTTGATTTTATCGACTTTTCTCTACTATAATATGCATGCATTATACATTTAAACCTTCCTCTGGAATCACTCTATGGTGAAAATCGCATGAAATTCCGTTGCGTAGTTTAAAAGATCTAAGCGCACACACGGCGGGAGCGACTTCATTTTATACTATGTATGTAAAGATTATCTTCGGGTCGGGGACATTCTAACACGGGGCAAATCTGCCCAGTGGGCCACTAATTATCAACCGCTGATTTTCTAGACCAGCGGTTTTCAACCTTTTTTAATTTTTTTTTTATTCATCAATAATTTTTTAACAAAATTACATATTTTGTTCTTTTTTCATTGATTCTATTGATTAAAAGGTCACTGTTCAGCTACAATTCAGAATTTCTCCTAGAATGAAGCTGGCTTTCAGCAGTGCATCTATCTTGTGTATACGTGTAATGAAAAACACGTTCATTTGTAATTTTGTTATCACATTTATTACATGAATTTAACAATCAAGTCACACAAAAACAATGAATGCAATTAAGGCATTTGTAACTTGTGATTCTACACGCGAAATTGAATAAATTTTGTTCCACATCTTTTTATTTCGACGAAAAAAAAATTCGTGCTCTCCATATACAACTCCAAACTCAAGAAAGTATATTGAGAGGATGATTTTTTTTAACCTCAAAACATTTTGTAGAAAAAGTGTTTCTCGTGTATCAGTAGTTAAAATAAAAGTCCGATTTCCCGTTATTATTTGTATAATCAATTGTACAATGTTAACATACGTACAGTCATTGTGAACCTTCAGCTTGCTTTGTAGGGCAAAGTTTTACAAAGTTTGGCTTAATTTCACCTAGGTGGAGTTGAGTTTTAAAACCTGCATTCGCGCCACTATATTGCGTACCTCCATTTTTGCTTCGCGTGCCCCCAGGGCTTCGCGCACCACAGGTTGAAAACCACGGGTCTAGACTATATCGTAGTATTCGGATGGAGGCGTCTACTAATATCTACAGGAATTCCAAAAACTGAACAAATCGGACTAATATCTATGAGAACCAAAGTAAGGACGAATATCTACAGCTCAAACTGCTGACTAATATCTATGAGAACCAAAGTATGGACGAATATCTACAGCACTTGCAGAGGTTGGGTTAGATGAGGTTAGGTTAGGTTAGGTTACTTTAGGTTAGGTTAGTTATTACGTAATTGAAGTAATTTATACTTTTCCGTACAACCTCTTGCTCAGCTGCCCTCTGTAGATATTAGTCCAACCTACGCTCCATAGGTATTAGTCACCACTTGGACCGTCATAGATATTCGTCCGACCTTAGCTCTGTAGATATTAGTCCTCACTCTGAAGTTCATAAATATTATTATTAAATTATTATTAATTATTATCAAATATAAATATTATCTTTCCCCAATTGAAGTTGTGCAGAGGCTAATAATTAAAATCATATTAAAAAAACCTTCGGACTACCCAACGGATCAATTATTTAAGGAATTCCAAGTACCATCTTTCAAAGATCTGTACAATAAAAATGCATTGATTCAAATTATAAAAGAAAAAGAAAAGTATCAATTTATAACTGAAAACCGTACAAGACATACATATATTTTTTCATGCTTAAAATTAAACACTTCCTTCGCACAAAATTATTATACTTATCAAGGAAGACTTATTTTCAACCGATTACCGGATGAAATTAGAAAAATTAATGATAAAATCCAATTACTAAACACTGTTAAAAAATATTTTAAAGATAAACTCAAAAAAAAAAAAGTTTCCGACTAATCTAATCTCAAGAATAACTACTTATAACTCAGTTTCCAAGTGATACTCTGTTCTTCAAATAAGTTAAATTTTGTATTGTTTTTAGCAAATAATTACAATAATTCTAGATACATTATCCAAATAGTAAAATTGTTTTGATAGTAGATAAATACTTATAATTATATATCACCGAACTTATAACTTATTGTTTTTTACATTAACATTGTAATTTAAGAACTTAAATATAGCATTAAAAAATGTACACTAACGCTTCCATGGAAGAGTGGTATTAACATATTTGAATATGAACATGTAAGCAAATTAATACATCATCTGTAATGTACATTATATTTTATATGCTAAAAAAATTAAATGAAAATTAGTCTAACATATGAGCTGTAGATGTTCGTTCGACATACAGGCTGTAGATATTATTATCTGGAGTGCATTCGGATTGATTGATTGATTTTGGATAATTAAAAAAATTTCACTTTATAAATGAGCAACGTTTGCGCCGTTAATAGTTAACACATATATATCTTTGTGTTCCTCAAATCAACATTAGGTATATTGAAAATAAAACTGCTTAATAAAATAAACTTATTCCAGACAATACATAATCTTTAAATCTATTCTTGAACGGTAAAGTTAGTTTCCTCGTATAAATTCGATCAACCTGTGTTCTAGAAGAGTGTTTTATAACACACGGTGCCTTATTTCAAAAGTTTTGCAAAAATGTCAGACATCCGAACCGAGGGGACTCCTACAACTTTAATCGAACTACGTTAGCCACTCTTAACTTTTGTCACGTGAAGATGCTTACTTACCAAGATGTTTTGTTTGGAACTTAGAAGCAAACTAAATATTTATGTGACACTTGTTGCCGAATGAATTATTACCTTGTTCGAACCCTGTTCTTAAACTTTGTAAATTATTGTTCATTTTATAAATGGTCAAGGGTTATCAACGCGAAGTAAATAATACTAAATGCTATATTATAATAAAACTAATATAAAACTTTATTCCACTTAATTTTATTCGACAGTAACCGGTTTCAGCTCATTAAAGCCACCTTCAGACTGGTACAAATCATTCTTAGTCTATGGTTTATATACACAAAATATTGGGGAGGGGGAGAGGGGTGGTCTACAAGGATTTTAATCAATTATAATAATTATATTTGTTGCTAAGCCGTTTTAGACTATTGAATTTCTAAATATTTTGGTAATTCCAGTAAGCTAATTACATTGGGTTTGTAGGTCACTTTAATGATGATTAGGGAAAAACCTTACAAGTAATATGAGTTACTAATGACCATTTTTTTTGTATTTCGTGGGCATTAACTATGTAACAATTTCTAGACATTTTGTTTTTTGAAGAGTTTTATTAAATGTACATTTGTTACTTAAATTTAATTTTTCCGCGACCGGTTTCGATACAACCGTATCATTCACGAGCAGAATTAAAACTAACTTAAAAATTAAATGCAAGTACCAAAGATTAATTAGGTGGGAGTAGTAGGAGGGATGATTTTGGGGGGAGGGGGAAAGCGGTGGGAGGAGTCAATATTATACGGAAACATGGTTAGTAAAGGAGATTTGCAAGGCGCTATTATTTTATTCACTAAATTAATTTTAGATTTAATTTTTTTGTTTATTTCGAGCGTTTCTAAAGCGCAAAGATTAAAGTATGAATTTATATTGCAATGTTTAAATTTTGTTTTTTTCTTTATTGAAGCTATGGCCTGACTCTATTAAATGATTCGCAAATTCGGAGTAATTATTATTTCGTGAACAAAGTTCATGTTCCCTGATTCTAGTTTTGAAATTTCTAGTTGTCATACCTACATACTGTGCGTCACAATCGTTACATTCTAAAGTGTATATCCCGTTTTTTTCAAATTTATTAGAAACATCCTTATTATTTATCAAATTTTTTATTTTAGAATTAGTATAGAAAGCTGGAGAAATATGATCTGGTAATAAACGGGATATTTTTAAGGATAAATCGCATGTAAAAAGGAGTTTTTTTTATATATTAAGTAGTTACCAGGTTTTCTCATGTTATTACCACTGTAAATGTACTTTTTTGTTAAAAAAATTGCTTGTTTCTTATTAACTAAGTGGTCAATTATTTCAGGTTTATATCCATTGTTCATGGCTATCTGTTTTATAATATTAATTTCATTATTATAATTATCACTGTTTAAAGGGACATTAATAGCGCGATGTATCATTGAGTTGAAGGAGGCGAGTTTATGTGATAAAGGGTGAAGTGAAGTAGACGGTATAACACAATCAGTGTGCGTAGGTTTTCTGTATATATTAAATACACACTTTATTATTATCTAAATTGATATTTAAGTCTAAGAAATTTAAATTGTTGTTATCATTATATTCCAGTGTAAATTTTATATTTAGGTGAAGGTTATTAATAAACGTGAGAAAATTATCTAATTGTCTGTTACTGCCCGACCAAATTACAAAAACGTCATCAACATACCTATACCATGTAAACACATTAGATAATAGGGAAAGTCCACAATCAAATAATTTGTTCTCAAAGAAGTTCATAAATATGTCTGCAAACAATGGTGAAGCGGGATTCCCCGTAGGGAGACCATTATGCTGTTTGTATAATTTATCATTAAAGGTAAAATAGTTTTGATTAATGCAAATTTCTAATAATGTGGACATTTCCTTCACAATAGTTCGATCTAAATGGGAATTATTTAAAATATTTAAAATTAGGTTTTTACATTCATAAGTGGGAATGCTGGGAAACAGATTGACAACGTCAAATGAAACTATTCTCCGTCCAAAATAAGAACAACCTGTGACCGCGCATGTCTCCACCCCTCCCCCCGTCTGCTGCTTGAATGCGCGTTAACCCGTTAGATTAACGTGTTTAAATAAATTAACTAAATTATTTAATTATTATTTTCCACCCACCTGCAATCAAAAGTTTTAACAATTTATTCATTTAAATAATTATTATAATGGTTCTCCAATAAACGCACTGCATTTTATCAATTTTTTAAAATATGCTCAATGAAATCACCGATTTTTGTATGATGTTTGCGAAATATCATGTTCTCCAGATATTTTTTTTTACAAATAATAATTAATCAATAATAATAATTTTGAGTTGATGTTTGTGTACGGCCTATCAAAAAATAAAACTGATTAACACCAACATTCAGTAATTTTATAGTACAGTACGTAACACCATTGTTTTATAAATATGCATTGTTCATATTAAAAAAAAAATTAGCTTCCTTGTGAGAGCCCTGAAGGAGTAACCATAAGTTACTTATACCGGGGTGGGTATGCGGTTGGAAACCTCCAGTGTTCATATTGTTGCAATTCGAATATAAGGACATAATTATTTTATTTATTTATTTTATTTATTATTAATTTCAATAGCAAGGTTTGTACATGTATGTATAATGTATAGTATAAGTATAGATCCATTTTTTTTTCACAGACCTCCTCACTAGGATTTCCTGTTCTGAGGTGGCCTGTAGTTTTTTAAAATATTTGTATTTGGTTATGGATTGACTTTATATCGGATTCATGATGTTTGTAATTTTATTATCACTTTGATCTCTTAGCCATGTTTTTACTTTTGTTTTAAATATGTTAATTTCCTTTATATTTTTGATTTGATCTGGTAGAGCATTGTATAATTTCATAGCATGGAATTTATTGTTTCTCTGTCCAAAAGATGTGTTCAAACTGGGAGTAACCAGGATGTTATTGCTTACTGCCCTGGTTGAGTATTTATGTTGGGTAGTGGAGTATTCATATATGTTTTTTTTCAGTTTAAATAAAATATTTTTTGAATAAAGTTTCTGTACATTGAAGACTTGAAAGTTGTTAAATATTTCTTCCATCGGAGTTCTAAGCGGAACTTTCAGTATTGTCTTTAGTACTCCTTTTTGGGCTATATTGAGTCGCTCTGTGTGAGTGCTCAAGGCAGACCCCCATCCAGTTATACCGTACTCTATTTGTGATTGACACAAAGCATAGTATACTTTTTTAATATCGTTTACGTTGAGGATATTACGAATGTTTCTAAAGAAGTATATGTACCTGGTTAGTTTTTTTGTAATTACGTCAATTTGTGAGTTCCATCGGAGATTATCATCAATTTCAATTCCAAGATATTTGATGCTTTTGGAGTGTGCTATAGTGGGACAGAGGCATGATAAGCCTTGATTTTGTTGATAAATTCCTTGGCATGTGTGTAATTTGAGATTTAAGTCCTCCGGCGGCTGCCCTCTGGCTGTTATAGAAAATGTAAGATATTTTGTTTTATTAACATTAAGCGTGAGGGAATTTCTTTTAAGCCAGGTTTGCAGGAGACTAAGCCCGTGTTCCGCTTCTTTGTAAGTATTTATCCAATCTTTTTCGTTAAATAAAATTACTGTGTCATCAGCAAAACTAATAATTTTTCCTCTTGTTTCTAGGTTACATATATCATTTATGTATATCAAAAACAATATTGGTCCTAGTACGCTTCCTTGCGGTACGCCATGGTTGATTAGGAGAGGTTCGCTTTTTCGCTTATTAATTTGAACGCTCTGTGTACGCTCCATCATATAGCTTTTTAGCAAGTTTAGTGTTGTATTTGTCATACCAATTTTTGTAAGTTTAGCAAAAAGTATTTTGTGGTCTATTGTATCAAAAGCCTTTTGTAAGTCTATGAAGATTGCCAAAGTTTTTTCTCCACTGTCTAAACTTTTAGTGATCATATCTGTAATTTTTTCTATGGCGTCACTAGTACTTAAGTTCTCCCTAAAACCATACTGTGTTTCGGATAATATTTTATTGTCTTCTAAGTAGGATAAGAGTTGTTTTTTCAATATTCTCTCCAATATTTTTGAAAATGTGTTGAGTAGGCTTATTGGTCGGTAATTGTTTATGTCATTTTTACATCCTTGTTTAAAAATTGGTATAACAGTAGCTTTTTTGAGAGCCGTAGGGAATATGCTTTCAGTTATAGATAGGTTGACTAAGTATGTTAGAGGTACGATAAGTTCTTTACAGAGATATTTTATTGCATTGGTTGTGATTAAGTCCTCCCCCGAAGAAACATTTGATTTTAGAGAAGAAATTGTGTTTTTGATATCATCAACTGTAATTTGCTTAAACTCGAGTTTCTTTCCTTGTTCAGGGAGTTCATTTATTAGTATAGCGTCATTACATTGTGTAGCTTGCTTTGCTAGATTTGATCCTATATTTATGAAAAATTTATTGACGTATTCAAGAATTTGGTCAGGATTATCAGCGTATGTCCTTGGGACATTGTTTATATTTAGCACGTCAATTGATGTCATGGTAGCAGATTTAGAACTGGTTATTTCATTAATTATTTGCCACATTTTCCGGGGATTTTGTTTACAATCTACAATTTTTTTCTTGTAGTAGGTTTCTTTTGTATACGTAATAACTTTTTTGCAAATGTTTCTATATCTTTTGTAGAATCTTAACATGTGTATATCGTAAGGATTTTTTTTTAGTTTCTTGTGTAACTCGTCTCTTTTTCTTATGCAGTTTATAACATTCTGTGTAATCCATGGTTTAATGTGTACATTTTTATGTGAGATTTTCTTAATAATTTTTGTGGTATTAGAGAGAATATTATTCTGAAAGAGTTCTATGAAGAAATTCCATGCATCATTTGCATTGTTCATACTTTGCAGTTTTTTCCAATCGGTACATTGTAGATTATGTTTAATGTCATTCCAGTTTATTTCAGTTTTTTCTATTGTTTGTGGTCTTTTCTTGATTTTATTTGACTTGTTTATTTTTATTGAAAGTATAGTTGTATAATGATCTGTTATAGTTGAGTTAAATACAATACTTTGAGTAATATCTTTTGTTTTACTCATTATATGATCTATGCAACTTTCAGTGCTGTCCACTTTTCGGGTAGGTACATTTATTAAGCTTACCAGTCCATGGGATGCTAGCATCTGCAGATATTGAATTCTCTTGGGATGTCCATTTTCTAGGATATTTATATTTACATCTCCAATAAAAAATATGTTTTTCGTGTCTTTTAGAAGGCAGAGTTCCTCGTCTACGGATTTAAGGAATGGGTCGATGTTTCTTGTTGAAGGCGATCGGTAGATTGCTAATGTAGCCTTTTCTTTTCCGATTTTAATTTTTAGACAATTGGCATCTGTGATAATAATTTCCTCAACTTCGGCTTTTATTTCGTTTTTAATGTATATAATTACACCATCGTTTTGTCTTTTGTTATTCAAACTTGAGTAGGTGGTATATCCAGCTATTTCCAAATTCATGTATTTATGATTTATCCAACATTCAGTAAGTATTATTATGTGTAGATTAACTTTTAAATATTTCAGTAAAATTTGTAATTCATCAAAATTTTTTCTGATGCTTCTTATGTTTTTGTGCAATATATTAAAAGAGTTGTTGTTTATCATTGATAGGTCACTTGGTTCCGAGGTTAGTATAGTGTCAGTCATTTTTTTACTTTAATTCATAAATGTTGTTTCGAAGTGCCTTTTTTTACACAATATTTTTAATATCATCTATATGTTTGATGTAGATTATTTTTTCGGTTGGCATTTTTCGAGTCATTATTTTTCCATCTTTACACCAAACGTAAGAATAGTTTTTTTCTTTGGCAGCTTTTTTGGTTTTCCAGAGCAGTTCCCTTTGATATGAGCTCAATTCTTCTGCAATATAGATTGTTTCAGTAGTGATGTCTTTTATATCTTCATAATTAATATTTTTCCTTTTAGAGATTAGATTGTCTCTAGTCGTTTTTTCAGCAAATTCCACTAGCAGTTTTGGTGGCGCATTGTTTCTTCTATCAGGAGTCCTTTTTACTTCAATTATCTCCTTGTGCTGGATATCCATTCCTGCCGCCGCCGCAACTTTTTTTACGATTTCAATCTGCTGCTCCCCATTTTTTTGGGGAATGCCTGCTATTAATGTCATACTTTCCTATTTTGTTATTTGCAATTAGTGACAGTGATATCTAATGAATTAGGACTTGGCTGAAACATTGATGTTTGAATAATCGACCACCATAACACGGGCATGTGCCGTAAAATGTAAGCATTGTCGTAAAATCCGCAAAGTTTGTTACCATAAAAAGCAATGAATAAAGAAAAATTAGTAATAATAAATATACATTTTATCACAGGGTCTGAAAGGGTTAAAATTTCAAGTTACGTACACACAGCGCGACAGCCGACGAACGACTGATCTATGGGCGGAGTAACACAGCGGTGGTGAAGGGACCGAAGAAGGGGGCGGTGTATGCGCAATACGAACCAAATTTCGTACTCTCCCAAGTTGATCTAAAGGTGGACGGAGAATAGTTTACTGTTGCTAGGAATATCTAAATCTTTGATTTTATCGATTAACTCCAAACTGTTTTTAATTGAGCGATGTGATGTGAATAATTTATTGGGTTTGAACAAAGATACAAATTTAGAACATATATTATAATTGGGGCTAGAATAAGCAGGAACAACAGGTCTGATAGGGACATCCTGTTTATGAATTTTAGCCAAACCATACAGTTTAGGTGGTTGAGGATTGGTTAATACTAGAGAATTATATTTAGGTTTTCCGCAAATTAAAGGACAGCTCTTGATTGTCTCCTTGACGTCTTCTTGAAACTTCTTTGTGGGGTCTTTTAGAAGGGTTATAAAGTTATCACTCTTTAAAAAATCTTCAACTTTTTTAATATAGTCCGTTTTCTTTAAAATCACTATGGTGTTGCCTTTGCCAGCTTTTGTTATAGTTAGATTATTTTCTTTTATGGTTTTTTTGATACTGTTTAAGGTTAGTTTTTCAATATTTTTGTGGTTATTAATGTAATTATTTTTAAGGCTTTTCTGGATTATTTCACTAGATTTGTGTTTAATGGATTCAGAGCATTTGAAGAGGGCTTGATCCATGCCAGCAGACAGTATTTCGATGTTTTGAATGTTATTGTCTTGAATATTATAATTTAGTGCTTTAGATAAAAAACACTTTTCTTTCACAGTTAATTCAAAATTAAATTTAAGTAACAAATGTAAGTACATTTAATAAAACTCTTCAAAAAACAAAATACTAATGACCTAATTTTATTGTCAAATCGTTATTATATTTATGGAGTATGGTATTTTTTATTGCTTTTTGACGGGATACATGTTTACTATTACTAACTAATTACATATTTTAATATCGAAATTATTTTGAAAATTACACTGTATACAAAAGCGGGGACTTAGCAAATAATCTAATTGGTTTGTCTTTACAAAGTTGCTTATAAAGGGGTACATGTTTACATTGGAGTACCAGTCTGAAGATGGCTTTAACGAGCTGAAACCGGTTACGATCGAATAAAATTAAGTGGAATAAAGTTTTATATTCGTTTTATTATAATAAAAAAATAAATTCGTTTTATTATAATAAAATTACCGCCCGATTTCCCTTCTATCAAATATATCAAAAATATATGAGAAAATTGTAAAAAAACAAATTTGGACATTCTTAGATGAAAATAAAATAATTAATGATAATCAATTCGGCTTCAAAAAAAAATACAAGTACTCACGACGCGATAGCAAAAATAACCAACTATTTATATACGGCCCTAGATTCCGATAAAAAAATGTATCGGAATATTTATAGACTTGAAAAAAGCTTTCGACAGCATATCACATAAAAAATTAATAAATAAATTAAAATCTATAGGAATGAATGGGAAAGTCTTAGCATGGATAGCTAGTTATTTACATGAAAGACCACAACAAGTAAAATTACTAAATCAAGTCAGCGATTCAAAATATAGCGATTTTTCAATACCCCAAGGTACAGTTTTGGGACCATTGTTATTTATTATATATGTCAATGATATATTCAATATTTCTAAATATGGAGACATTGTCTCCTACGCTGACGACACAGTCCTATTACTAAAAGCAAACAACTGGTCTGAATTAAACAAAATGGCAAATACAGATATCAATGCACTAAAATTGTGGTTTGATAAAAACCTGTTGACTTTAAATTCTAAAAAAACCTATTATTTACCATTTTTCATTAAAAAACAAGAAACACCTAAAGAAATAAACTTAATAATCCACTCTGTGACAAATACAGAAAACCACAAATGTAATATATCATGTTCAAAAATAGAACGCAAAACTGATATTAAGTACCTGGGCATAACAACAGACCAGCGTTTAAAATGGTCTCCACACATAAATATTCTGAACAACAGAATAAGGAAACTAACATATATATTTAGATGTTTAAGAGATATTTTAAACGAAAAATTACTTAGAACCACATACTTCGCTTTCTGTCAATCAATTATACAATACGGCATTATAGGATGGGGCGGTACATATAAAAATCAAACACAAACAATTTACATATCACAAAAACTAATAATAAAAACAATTTTAAAAAAACCCTACTCATATTCGTCAGAACTTTTATTCAAACAATTTAAGGTCAGAAAATTAAGTGCATTATACTTTTATCATGCAACATTACAAATTTATAAAGATAATATTAAAAATCAAGTTGCACCCTTTAAAAATAACAGAAATCTTAGACAAACATCAATACTTCCCACTCCAAAATGTAAAAAAAAAATTGGACAATTGAGTCATAAATATCTCGGAGCAAAATTTTTTAATTCATTACCAGAAAAAATTAGAAACATGAATACCAATATAAAAAGTTTTAAAACTCACCTAAAAAATTATACTGAAAACTTAAACTGAATGATATTAAAAAAGCAATACAATAACACCCCCCCATACACACAAGCCTTGCTTAATTATGGGGGTACATCAAATATTCTACTATGTAATTAATTACTGTGTAAAATTTATTTGTAATTTATGTACCTTCTATTACTAATAAAAAAAAAAAAAAAATATTATAATGGAATTCCACCATTAATTATCACTCACAAAAATAGAAATATTAATACTAAATGCGTTTTATCAGTTGTTTTCACTTTGGTAGGCACGTTGTAAAGTTTTTAAATTAACTAACTAACGCCGTTTCCCCGCAGGGGTAGGCAGAGAGTACGGACCGCCAAACAACTCGGTCTTGGCACACACTCCTTGCCGCTTTCACATTCATGCATCGTCTCATACATGCTCTTCTATTATTCTGACTCTTGACATGGCCTGACTCAAGTATCTGATTCACTTGATCGTGCCATGTCTTTCTCGGGCGTCCCCGACTTCTTCTACCATTCACATCTGCGTTATATATTCTCCTTACACTCCTTTCCTCGTTCATTCGCTCTACATGCCCAAACCATCGGATCGTTCCTTTTTTGATCTTACTCATCACGCTTACATCAGCCTTGCATTCTTTGCGGATTTCCACATTTCTCACACGATCATACATGGTTTCACACACATACGCCTCAGGGATCTCATTTCAACAGCATTCAGTCTACTTTCATCCTTCCTCTGCCAGTTCCATGCCTACTCCCACCAGTAAGTACCAGTACTCCACTATGGACGGCTAGTTTCGCGTCTTTGGACAGTTTTTTGTTGGTGCCAACGGCGTTGAGTCCTCCATTAATAGAGTTACCTGCATTCACCCTTCTTTCAATATCTCTGTCAACCTTCCCATCTGGTAAAAATTGCAAAGTAAGACCACGAGTTCTGGATTGATGTAATTTCGATGCCCCATGAAGGGCAGTTCTCCTTACAGATTTAAATCTCGGCCTGTGCAATAAATTTTATTTGCATTATTTGTGTTGTTTCGCAATTAATCAATAATTGTCTATTTCCAGAGTGGAAGACACTCTCAGTATTGCCCTGGTGAAAGACCAGCATTTAGAATTGAAACCTTTGTTTGAAATGGCATCAGCCATTTTCCGAGCAGTTGTCAATGAACAATTTTTTAAAATTTATGCAAATTTATTAAAAAATTGTTGACAAATGAATGTTTTTATTTTATTAATTTATTTTTATTTTGCCGTGTTTGGTTAGGGGGCGTTCAATTATTACGTAAAGCAATTTTTGAAGATTTTTGACTCCCCTTCCCCCCCATGTAACGCGCCTTAACGTTTTTTCCGTACTGCCCCCCCCCCCTTCCCACCCCCCTAAACCTTACGTAACGCCCATGTGACAATTTTTATCTGAAAGTCACAATTAAGTTGCGCTAAGTACTGGAAAGTCGTTTAAATACCTTTTTTCTTTGTTTTAATCGCGTTTGCGGTAATAAATTTAACAAGAGATTTCGAGAAATAAAAAATTGTTTTTTTTAATCTAAATAAATAAAAACATGTTACGTAACGCGTTATTCGAACCCCCCCTCCCCCCCCTCGTAACGCACAGTAACGTTTCACAAGCCCCCCCCCCCCAAGTGCGTTATGTAATACTTGAACGGTCCCTTATCAGATTTGAATAACAATATAATTTTGTTTTTTTTGTTTGTTTTTATTTTGTTTTTTTTTGTAATTCGTTTTTGTTTAATATAATGGTATCAATTACACGTTTTTATACATTAAATAAAGTTTTTCTATTAATATACATTCAATAACATGTTTTACGCCCTTTTTAAGAGTAGAGCTAGAGTCAAAAAGGCACTTCCCGACCTTCCTCTTACCATATCCTTCCCCTCCCCACTACCTTTAGTATAAAACATGCCTCTATTGGGGATACCCTGGTCTCAAATCTATATTAAAATGATGAATACTCTCAAAAAACGTATATAAATATTACGTAATATAAATATGAAAAATTAATATAGTAGTGTCCATGTTAAAATATATTTATAAAAAAATATCTATTATAAAAAAATAATTCATTATCAATCAGAATGTCATTTTGCAGGTAGGTACTTACCTGAAAACAAAACGCCAATAGGAAGATTGTAGTCAGCACATGACCCCCTCGTCTATTGGACTCCATCACTGCCACTGTTTTGGGAACAGGCTCCAAAATGAAGATCGTCCAAGGATTTCTGAAAGTATTCAAAGAAACAACAATATTTGAACACAATGATAAATATTGATATGTACATAATAATCTCACAGATTTATGGAAGATAATTTCCTTCGTTAACGTATATTTTTACAGAGAGATAAATAACATTCCCGGGTTACGATAAGCTAACGATATCTGAAAATCTCCTACTACCGTAGACGATAACCACCAATAAAAACAAAAAAAACACCAACTAAAGTAGGAAAATGAAATAAAGAAAATCAAAATAATTTCGAAGAGCAATTGAGTGTACGATATTTTTTGCCAGTCCGTCTTTAGCCAACACAAATAAGCTCGATGGTTTGCCCACGCGAGAACATGATGCCGACGGAAATATCAAAATGACGCGACGCTTCTTGGGAATGTCTTGCGCAAGTATGGATGAAAGTTCGATAAGGCAGACGTAGCGCCATCTGTCATTCAACAACATAAATAATTTCGTTCTGTTTAAAATACGAAAGACGGTTAAATTTGTTCATACGAAAATACAAAAATCACGATTAAAAAATGGGAGGATGGGGATAGGAGGATTAAAGGTATAAAGGGGTTATAGGTATTTTTTATACCAAATAAAAAAAAATAAAAATAAAAAAATTGTCAAAAAATATATTTTTTCTGGATACGGACACCCTTATTACCTAGCGGTATGAAATATACTTTTAAACCCATTCTCGTACCTACCGAATATACATAAAAAAATTCATAAAAATCGGTCAAGCGGTTTCGGAGGAGTGCGACCACAAACACCGTGACACGAGATTTTTATATATAAGATAAATACTCCATGGAACACATTCTGGCTTTAGCTATAATCGGGAATTTTGAATACTCCAACTAACGTAACCCTTATCGGACATAGTTTTATTGTATAATGTGTAAAATTTAGTTCATTAGCTTATGATCGAAATATTTTAGTATTTGTGCCTGAACTGAACTTGACTATTTGTGTCTGAACTGAACTACACAAAAAAAACTGGCATTTTGGAGATGTTTTTCGTATAAATCAAAACAGGCGGCCGGACATTTCAACCTTATCGCCATATGCGTAATGAGTGCATCAAGTTGGGACCCTTGGGTGGTGTTCACAAAAAATCACAAAAATGAATAAAATCGGAGTGTGCAATTCACACGCGGCAGAAGGCTATCTCATTCCCCCGCAGGTTAAATTCTATAGATGTATGTGTTTGTCACTTTTTGTGTCGCTATTTTTCGTTTCATCGTGTTTTCATTTCAAAAAGTTACGCAATATGTACAGCGCTCCACGTATAAAAGTTGGCGAAAAAGGATGGCACTATCATCTATTACGTAACGATAGCAGGTATGGTTACCAGATTAAAATAAATACTAATAAGTTCATGTTTATGTCACCGCCAACTTATGATCGTTTACCAGTACCTAAATAAGTGACCCGAACATTTTATAAAATAAGGGCGGAAAATTCAACTTCAGGACGTAATAAAATCATTTCTGCGCCAGTGAAAATATTGAAAACGCCCGAAGGCCTTATAAAAATTAATATACGACGCCATAACGTATCACGTGTATGAGCAGGCTTCGACGTAAATTTCAATAATTTATACGTATATGCTCAGATACGTATTTACATATCGTTCTGGATTGCCTATAAGCAACCTTGCCTTGCAAATAATAATTATGGAATCGGAGCGATAACATACATGAAGTCTAACGTTTGCGATTTCCATAAAGAATGTAAAATGAATACCTACGCAGGTAAGATAAGATGCCTTTAAGGTTTTTAAAGTCAGAAAACAATCTCCGGGGTTTAACCCGATGGCATTTGAATCAATTTCTTACTTTCGTCTTTAAAAGCTCGACTAGCAGGGAATAACCTGAAACTTTGAACTGATCAGTTACATTCGGCAAAAGAAAGAAAAAATAAATTTGATAGGAAAACTCCAATTATTTTTAAACGCTTTAGGGGCAACCCCGAGTAAAAAAGTACCTTTGTTATGTATATTGTTAAACTCTAGTCATCTTAGTAATTAGATTCTTATGCGCTGGTTCAACTTTGGCATGGTAAAGCCGGCCTTACGCCTGGTTTAATGATAGTAACCCTCGGGTCAGTAGCGTCATCAGCTACCGGAAGGTTGAAGGAACCAAAGCGCACACCAGATACTATGTTTGGTGAGCGTGCTTTCGGAGTGTCATGGACTAATGCCTGGAATGGACTGTAACATGATTTAAGAATGATCACAGACTCAGAATTAGCAGAATTTAGAGCTAAACTTTAAATTTACCTTTTTGGACAGTCGCAGTCGTATACCCATCAATACAAAAAAAAATTGACCTTCTTCTTCACAGCCCGTAAAATTGTAAATAACCAATTGGGTAAAAACGTAAACAAACAAGAATTTGTAAGCTTTTTAAGGACATTTCGTAAAAATTCTCCTGGCTAAAAGAGTCCCAAATTCTCCAGTCTTATAAATATTTACTTTTGCCCCTAATATTCTCTTAAATGTAATATAAATAGTAATGGGGGTAGCAAATGTAAAATCACACAATGTCCATTTTAAATATAGTGTACTCCGTGGGTAGCGTCGTATCTTATCCAATTATAAACCTCCTGATAAAAGTGTGTTTATCGGAAGTGACCAGGTAAGTATGTTTTCTGTATAATTGTGTAAATAAAAAAAATAAGATAGAACCTAAGAAATCATAATAAATTGTACAGCGCCGTTGAGGTGATTTTTCACAAGAACAGCGCTCTAAAAATTATCCAATTATTATTATTATTAATGATCTTTTAACCGTACAAATGCCGCGCCGCGATATAAGTCCAGTTTTTCTCTGATTCGACCTTACGCGCCGCGTTATATTTAAGCAGCGTTCATAATTAGTAAGAAAGTATGAGATTTACAGAGAATTTTGACATTATTATATGTAGGTAATACAATGCACACTTGTACTTTGCAAGTTTCACTCCATAATGTATCATCAATTTCGGTATTTTAACTCGATATTGCTGTAAGCACATTAAGGGTGGGTTTTTTCATTTACCGAGAATGCTAAATGCAATGTTAATTGTAAAAGTTTATAGTAAAAGTCATAGAAATGAGTTTTTTCATTTGACATTTACCATTTACTCTTACCTACAATCTTACAGGCCCACAATCGTGCTGTAAATGCTAAAGTAAAGGTAATCAAAATGGCTGGTTGTCTAATGTCACTAACAGATTTCGCGTTAATAAAAAAGCAGCTCGACTTTTGACTACATTACTTGCAGATATGATATTATGTAGGTACTCCCAGTGACATGTAAGTATTGGTTGACTAAGTGTAATTACAAATATTTATTCAAATGAGATAACGACGTAAATAAAATGAAGCATATTTTTTTCTATATTTCGTTTCTCTCCTCTACTAGGAATAATGCTGTTAAATCATCTGATCAGTTCTTATTGGCTTTGCGAGTTTTATGTGACTGGGTCAATGCAAAGAGTACTTAGAGATATTGCAAAAGTACAGTGTGTAAAATATTTTTTAATGAGTCAAAGGCCGTACTCAACAAAAATGTCAATGCCTAGAAGAAAGGCTGAAATGTTGGAAAATAATGTTAACTTTTACAAATTGGCCAAATTTCCAAACGTCATAAGGGCCATTGATGGTACCCATATATCCATAACATCTCTCATTACAACATAACATCTCCCAATCACATAATTTACAAAAGACGATGCAACTATAGCCAACGCAATGCGCATATAATGATAGAATTGGATATAATCTATAATCAGAAATAAACCAATCCCATAATAGAAATAGATAGATGGATAGAATTCACAGAATATTTGACATTCATTGTGTGAGTTGCCACATGAAAAAAATATAAGAACAGTTCCCAATACGAAAATGTGGGAATTGGATTAGTTATCATGCTGTCATCCCTAATTAGCAGTTGGCGTCATGAAAAAACTTATTTTGCCGTAAATGCCAAATGTAATGCTAAAGTAACAGTAAACTGCACTGCTAAAAGTAAAGTATTTTTAAACGCAAATAATTATTGTTAATGCTAATCAATAAGTTAATAGCGGTAGGAAAATAGGGATGATTTCGCCAACTTCGTTATTTTTCTCTAATAACATCATTCCCCAGAGTTATAACTACTGACTATTTGGTTCCAAAATACTGGAAATTCAAAAATCGAGGTGGACATCTTTGGATTCCATTTCCCATTGGAATATCTCTCGACGTTGGTTTTTCTCCTGCATCTTGAATTTATCTACAAAAACCTGATTTAAAAAATATAAATTTTTCTACACAACTGAGGCCCCGAGGAAAAAATCCTCAGGGTCTATGCCATCTTTGGAGATGCTGTGCGGAGGGGTTTTCTTAAGAAAATGAAGTTCTGTGATGGAAAAAGGTATGATTTCATCCCTTCCACTGTGTTGCAAGGCGGTGGGTCTAGAAAGTCACGCTGGAGAGGTCCAGGTCCCTCGACCAGTCTCTCCCGATTCGGCCCGCCACGCAGTAGATGGGCAAACGCATTCGCCGCCAAGTCTTAAACAAACATCACCCCATGAACTCGGGGACCCCTGCCAAATCACCAAACATAGTGAACCACTTGGGGTGACCTACAGCAGGTATGTTGGTTATCCAACAGATGGTTTCCGGGGCAGTGACACCCATACCCGCCTCTCAAATTAAATGTAATAAAAATGCATAATTATTTAAGAACTTGACAAAAATGAACAACCTGTTTGAATACCATTATTTATGTCTTTATTATTTGAGATACTGGTTTTCATGCCAATACAACATTAAACCCAGCTTATTTTCTGATAATCATCTTTTTTCTCTCGTACGTTTCTCTGAGTGTTTTTTTAACTTCATGTGTATGCCAGGTATTTTTAATTCAACATTTCGAATTGGTTACAGTAACCTATTAAGGGTAGTTAGTACAATATGAAAAAGACGAAGTCTTGCATCACGTCTCAATACAGTTGCTGGGACCTAGATATTGACGGTGAAAAAGGACATATAGAATTCTTGCTCTTTTCATATACGAGTCAATGAAGTTCCTTTCAATGCTGTGTTCTAAACATTCTGCAAGTTTTAGTGTGTGTATCTACAGAAATACTCGAATGCACGAATACTCGTCGCTGCTTTGAAAGAAAAATATGAAATGAAAATAAAGTACTTCTGCATTCTGCGCTGATGTCCATTTTTTTTATAGGAAGTGGTAAATTCTGAAATAAAGCTCAATTAGGTAAAGCATTGTACCTAGTCCTAGTTAGAGGTCCTAAGTGGATCATTGAAGATCGTCCTCTTTCTTCTCACATGTCTTATATGAAAAAAAAAGATAGAATACCATGGACATATGAATATATCTCGACCTGCCCTAAGTGATAAAAGCGTATTATTTCCCCTTCCCCAAAACGGTTCCATTGAGCCAGCTCGGCTTACGAGAGCCCCGCTTGAATCTAAAAAATGTGACGTCGTCATTCTTGTCCTGACCAGCAGGGATTTCGCATCGTACATTTTACGAACAAATATGAGAGCTTGTGCTATACATTATACCCTAGTATATGTGTATATAGCGAATGTGGGCGTTTCTAAAGTGAGCTCGTCGCTGGTTACAGAGGTAAGTAAATTATGAAACATTTGTAAAAGTGTCTTAACTAAATAAAGCAACAAAATATTCCTCTGTGAAAAAGGGCGAAGTTTACTACGCAAATATGTTAATAACGTGGCGGGCAATTCGCGCTCCTATGTAAAAAGGTCTATTTATTCAAAAGCCGATTTTGCTTTTAAGAACTAAATGGGGATATTATAATGCGAGATGCCTATATACTGTCAAATTGATTTTTTAACGAATCACAGCCATCTTTCCCCTCTTCGCCCTTCATAGTTTGGTTTTACCCCTCATCTGTATCTTCTCGTCTATCCATTTGGATGTCTATGTAGAGTACACTAGAACCGTGACGATATGTACGACCTCTTTCTGGGACTAATATGGAGATAATTAATATTTATTTTACTCTTTTTTACGCCCATTTTGGTTAACAATGTTTACATTTTTCACACAAGGGTTAGTGTTAGTAATAAAAAATAGGTTAATAAAAACTTTTCTTACATTACATTGCAATTGGATAAATTAGAAGAAAATAAAATAATAACAACAATAAACTGCAATTATCAGAAATAAATAATTGTCATAAAAATAAATCTCGTGTCACAGTGTTTGTGATCGCACTCGTCCGGAACGGCTGGACCGATTTTTATGATTTTTTTATGTATATTTGGTAGGTATGAGAATAGGTTTTAACCGCATCATTTCATACCGCTAGGTGATTAGGGTGTCCCTATCCAGAAAAAAAATCAATTTTTTTTGACAAATTTTTCTTTAAAATTTATTTTTTTGACACGAAAAAATATCCATAACCTCAAATTTTCACCCTCCTGTTCCCTCCCTCCCATTTTTTAATCGCGATTTAATTTTTTTTATATGAACAAATTTAACCGTCGTTCATTTATTTATTTATTTATTTCAGACACAAACAGGATATTTATATAACATTTTTGTGGGTAGTATATAATAAATTAAAATACAAATATAAGTATCCCTAGATAATGTGTCTGCATTAATCACATATGCATTTTCACAGAAGCAAACTCTTGAAAAACAATGCAAGTATTATTTATACATAACTTGAAAACTTAAATACAAAATTGAAATACATAATAATAAGTATACAATATTTATAAAGTATTTACTGAAAAAGTAATATAACAATTTTTTTTTTTTAAGTGCACAAATTGTGGAGATATTTTTTGAAATATGTTATATTATTTGCAAAAATATCTATGGAACTGTGTATTTTAACAAGATCGTTGTATGACCGAGACATTATCACAAATATGTAATAATATAATATATGAATAATACTGGATATTTTAATCCTATATCTAGATATAGGATTAAAATATCCGGTATTATTCGTATATATTATTACATATTTCAAACAAAACGAAATTATTTATGTTGTTGAATGACAGATGGCGCTACGCCCGCCACATCGAACTTTCATCTACACATAGAAATTATTTATGTGGCAGAACAACGTTAGCCGGGTAGCTAGTTTAAGCCCAGTTTAGCCAAGTAAACTGGGCTTACTGTACAGGGCCCGCAGATACTTTGATAGTACACAGCTGCTAACCCTGTACAAATCACAAGTGCGCCCCACGGTTAAATTTGGCAGCCACCTCTGGTCTGGAGCTTCAAAATACCTGAAAAATACCCTCGACTATGTGCTGAAACGGTCGGTTCATTTGATAAATTCTCCCATCTTAACAGACGGATTGCAATATTTAGAGCACAGGCGTCGGGTGGGAATGCTATCCTCTACCGGTATTACAATGGAAGATGCTCTTAGGAACTAGCGTCATTGATCCCTTCAGCACCGGTGCATAGTCAGGAAACACGCCAAACGCGTGCCCAACATTTGTACACGGTTGGCATTTGTCACTAAGAACGGGTCGTTTGTTCAACAGCTCGGCTGTGGAATGATTTGCCGGCTGTTTCCTCCTTCCTACAACATGGGTCTCTTCAAGACCAGTGTTCATTCCTTCCTCTCCTCAAAAAAACCCTCCATACAGCATTCTAGATGACATAGGCCCCGAGGGAAATTATTTTCCTCAGGGCCTCCTGTGTGGAGTTAGTGTAAAAAAAATAATTATGTTGTTGAATGACATATGGCGCTACGCCCGCCTCATCGAACTTTCACCCACACATAGAAATTATTTATATGGCAGAACAACGATCGCCGGGTCAGCTAGTCATTTATATATTTGATGAAATAGAACGATAACTTTGTTTTTTAACCACGATTTATTGAATTTTTATAATACCGACCGGTTTCGCTTTAGTCAAGCATCTTCAGGGTATAAAATTAAACTGATCAAAAATACACATAGCGTGAGTTTATATAGATAAAGAAAGAGACAAATTCATCGAATATCACCCGTCTCTTTCACTGTTCCTTAGTATTATGTTTTGTCTCTTTCTTTATCTATATAAGCTCACACTAGGTGTATTTTTGATCAGTTTAATTTTATACCCTGAAGATGCTTGAGTAAAGCGAAACCGGTCGGTATTTTTTCATTCAATATGTCAAACCATAAAGTGACTGCTTTCTATCAAAATATTTATATATTTGTTTGTTAAACTATGTAAGCGAGGAAATGGCGAGTTTGATGGCGATTGTGAATGGTGACATTGAAATATTTTCGTCGAGTAGGTTACTCTTAAATTAACTACAATCAAGAGTTCACAACAGTGGAATTACAATACAGGGGGAGTGTCATTTGTTGATTTTTAACAATTTAATTAATTTTGTTGGTAAAAAAACCGATTGATCTTAAATATTATTATAATAAACACAATTAAATAACTTTGTTTCAATTCCACTTTATTATTTTTTAATCCGACCGGTTTCGGTTCGTACTGAACCTTCCTTAGGGGTGAATAAAAATATATTGAACATAATACAGAAAAACATGGTATTTATAAGTAAAATTAGAAGAGGGAGACAGAATATCAACTTAGGTGGGGGCGATGGGGGAGGTGCCTAAGAGGGAGGGGTGAACGTGGGCGGGGGTAATGGAAATATTTAAAAAATCGGGGTGTTAGACAAATCTAATTGTTTATTAAGTAAATTGGTTTTATTTATTTTTAATGACTTTTTTATTTCAAGGGCTTCAAGATTATTAAGGCGTAGACCTATCCCATTTCTTTGCAATACATCTATCCCGGAAGCTTTATTAAATGAGTGATTTTTATCTATTAGGTGGGAGGCGAATTCTGAAAAACCTACACTGTTTAGCTTTAGACCATCTCAAGTGTTCGACCACTCTTGTTTGAATGTTTCTAGCCGTTTTACCGATGTAAAAGGCCGAACAGTCATTACATTTAAGTTTATATATGCCAGAATGGCTTAAGTTAACTTTTTACATCGGTCTTTAGCGCCATCCGTTATTTCCATGAATGTACCTACATATATAATGTTAAACTTTATCAGTTATGTGCATGTTTAATGTCAAACAGTAAAATGTTCCAAACTGTCAATAGTAAACACGCGAAGTTTGAGAGATAAATGGTCGTTAAGTTTAGAATTGATAGCAGAATAAACTTTGTAAGACAATTAAACGAAACATTCTAGGTTTGTCGCAAATGAAACTCGTTAATGATTAAAATCCAAAAGTTAACCAATAATTAAAACATACAAATTGATGACCGCAATTTGAAAAAAAAAACACTTTCGGATTTAAAAAAATTATTTTCACACGATACAACAAAAAATAAAATGACATTAACATTTATAATATAGCATTGGTTTTAAAATATGTGTGTATTCATTTTTTTTGTTATTAGTAATTTTAGTTAAAAAAATAAGGTGACCAGTTTTTAAAACTGTGACAGTAATTGTTGAATGAAACACTAGTATACATTGAATTATTTGGCGGCGAGGAGATAAGCCGACGTAGCTCAGTGGACAGAGTAGTTGACCGGAAATCAGAAGGACGCTGGTTCGAGTCCCGTCGGCGGCATGTATCTTTTCTCGGGAGATTTTTTCAATCTACATGAGTGTTTTAGGCTAATAATTATTACTAATAATAATTGTTAACCTTTGTGCTACGCATAAAAATCTTGTCGTAAACATTAGTTTATCAATTAAAAATAATAATTAAAAATTTTGTGTCTCAAAAATTATATTAGGTATGTTTATTTAGAATTAATAAATTTGAAAGCGTTTTTTATCACCTTTTAAAAAGAGTTTTTAGTTTTCGGATACGTTCAGAAATATTCCGTGATTTTGGATTTTATTGCAAAGCGAAAATATTTTGACCTTTTTATGAAAAAATATGTCCTAAGATTGAGGGGTTAAAAAGGTATCGCTTTCTCTATTCTTTGATTATTATTTATTATCTTTACAACATTTGAACGATAAAGTGATTTTTCTAACAGAACCTGAATCTGATTTTGTATATTTTTAGCAATATTTAAAAAAATCATTCCATAATATTAATTGCGTATTGGCTGGTGCAAATCAGAAATCACACTACTCAGATATCTATTTTATTGGATAACCAACACCTCTATCATAGGTCACCCCGAGTGGCTCGCTACGTTTGGTGACTTAGCAGGGGTGCTCGGGTTCATGGGGTGAGGTTAGCCCGGGTCTTGGCGGCGTAAGCGTATGCCCACCAGCTGCATTGCAGGCCAGATAGGGAGAGAATGGTTGAGGTAGTTACTTTGATTTCTTCAGCCGTACTCTCTCGGAACATTGCCTTGTACCACGATGGGAGGAATAGATTCATACGTCCGTCACTCCTGGACACACTGAGCCCCAGATTCCGACCCACCCCTCATATTCTTTTCCTTTCCAGAACTTATTCTCTTTCCTTTCCCAAAAATAACCTCCACACAGCATCCCCAAAGATGACACAAAACCCGGAGGGGAATTATTTTCCTCAGGGCCTCGTGTGTGGAGATAATGTAAAAAAAAACTACATAAGTAGCTTGGTAGCTCCATGGGTAGCTATAAAATATAGTGTACTAGCTTTTGCCCCCGGCTTCGCTCGCATAGTATTAGGGGGTACCCACAGCGCCTCCTCCACCTTCCCTATTCTCACTCCAATCCCCCCCTCCTCCTCTCCCCGCCCTCTCTCACCCCTCTCCCCCCCCACCCCCTCACCCCTCACCATCCCCCGCCACCCTCCGCCCTCCCCAATCCCCCCTCCCCCCACCCCCCTCCGCCCTGCCCCCACATCCCATCCCCCCCTCACCCCCCCTCCATACCCGTTACATTCATTTTTCAAACAGCTCGCGTGCCACCTATTGCATTTTTTGTATATAAATTTCATAATGCCAGAGCTCTAAGCTAAACCCTAAAGCCTATTCTGATGTATCAGCTATATTATTGTAAAGTTTCATTAAAATCCATTCAGTAGTTTTCGCGTAAAAGAGTAACAAACATACATCCATACAAACTTTCGCCTTTATAATATTAGTAGGATTTAGGACTGAACTTAACGTATTTATTTATTACTTCATTTATTTATTACTCTTTTATACGATTAGTGGGGTTTTGACATTTTGTGCATTTTAGACAGGGGGTTACTAATAATAAACAATTATTTAATAAAATTTTAAAAATCGCCAATTTTCTAAACTTTACAGAAATAATATTTTGACAAGAGGAATGTGAACAGTTATAAATTTGTCACATTTCTCAAATAAGGCTATTTGCTGTATTTGAACTCTTTTCATAAAATAATGATTCACTGCACTTAACGTAAATGACAAGATCACCTAGGTATGCCCGAAGTAAGGTCAAATTTCGTACATATTTGTCTTTGAACAGAATACAAAGGAATCCCTTTAGAAAATTACTTGAAAATTGATAAAAAGGAAGGTACATTTCATTTTGTTTCGTAATAGATTTGTTTCAAAGGAACTGGTATATTAGGTAACAATTGGAAGAATCAGAGATGATGAAATCCCAAACACAATATCAAAGCAAGAAATACCTACCCAAGATTTCTATATCCAATTTTACGACACAAAATAAGAATTTTCCCGAGCGTTTCATTCCGAAGATATTCTAAATAGTTTCTGAATCTAGTTGAAATACTATCTAAAGATACTGAATAGAAGATCAAATCTAGCGAATGGAAAATCCAAGAAACAAGATTGACGAATAATCCAAAAATAAGGGACTACGAAATTCTTTCAGCTTCCACTCAAGAACAGGTTTCATTGTTGGAACCCTTAAATAAATCCCTTACAACGGTTTCATTTGCTGAAATCAGCGATGGATGACTCTAATTTATTTAATTTCTATCACAACGCTTTTATTATATTTTAGGTTGTTCGTTAAATACACTAGATTTATTTTGATTTTGTATCGACTTTGTTTTAACAAAGCTACATTATTTAAGAAACACTTGAACGATATTTTTATGTAGTATAGTTTAATCACACAGCACATTGCATATATTTGTGCATTTTTATATTTATCTATAATATAAAAACCTGTTGCCGTTTTCTTTTCTTTTTTATGTAGGTAAGTACTGTGACATCTGATTTGAGTTGTCTAGAATCGTTTTTATGTAAATTTTGTAAATACACAATGTATACTATTTTATGCCACCTGCAACTTTAAAAACTTTATCTTGTATTGTAATGCATTATTTTTACTAAAATGTATCTTTATACCTTCCATTCATGTGATGTTTACTTTTTCAAGTTCATCTTTTTTATTGTTCAACTTTCTCTGTATTATAAACTTATATGTAAAAGCCCATCAGGGCGTTGATATATTAATAAATAAATAATAATAATAATAATATATCAGGGGTCACCAATTACTTTTATTAGGGGTCCGTTTTTAAAATAACATGACCGTCGCGGTCCGGAATGCCTAACCCCTCGCCCTCCCCGGCTTAACAATTGAAATAATAAACTGTACTATTTAAATATGGACAAATAAAAGGAATTAATAACTATTTTATTAAATAATAAACAGATGTTACGAATAGAACAAAGTACCAAGGGTTTTTTTACAATATTAATGAGAAAAATGTCTTGGACTATCCCTCCGAAGTTTGTGCAGGCTATTGCCATTAAATCTTGGAAATGTTCATTGGTAAGTCTGCTCCGGAATATATTTTTGATGAAGTTCATCTTGGAAAATGCTGCTTCACAAACATATGTTGACCCAAACAAAGTGAGAAGTTTCAAGACAATTTTTTTAAAATTATGGGTATTTATCCAAATATAATAATAGTTAACAGTTTTAATCCAAAACTCAAATAAATAATAGTTTTCATCCAAAACTCTTGTCCAGAAACTTTCTGTATTTAGTGTTTTAAACTGTATTTTCTTGGAAATCGATCATTTCCATTTGGAAAGCAGCTTTATTACTCCCGAAGAATTTTGCAGCTTCATCACTCCATTCATCAGCAGGATGCAGGGAGTACATGTTACTGAAGATGTCGACGACATTCTTTTCTTAAAATCTGTTCTCAAATTCCGATTTAAGATCCTTAATGAAAATATTTTGTATTGTTAACACAAGGTCCGCATAAAATAGGTCGGCATTTACAAAACCTATACCGATTCAGTCGCGGTAACAACAATTTACATTTTAAATATACCTCTATATTGGTTATTTTTTATCACAAATAATCTTTCTGATGTGTATATTAGAAATTAATTATTTTATTTCTATATTCTAAATATTTAAATTTTAATATTATTCCCATATATTGTAAATGCACCTCTATATTGATAATTTTTTATCACTTTGCAAAAACAAAAATTGTTCTAAAATCTAGATAAAATAATCTTTCCAATGTGTATATTAGAAATTAATAATTTTATTTCAAAAATTTTGATATTGAAAATTTAAAGCGACTGAAACGCGGTAGGGATTGTAAATACGCGATCCGGACGCGTATTTACAAAACCTATACCGATTCAGTCGCGGTAACGACAATTTACATTTTAAATAAACCTCTATATTGGTTATTTTTTATCACATTGCAAAAACAAAAATTGTTCTAAAATCTAGATAAAATAATCTTTCCAATGTGTATATTAGAAATTAATAATTTTATTTCAAAAATTTTGATATTGAAAATTTAAAGCGACTGAAACGCGGTAGGGATTGTAAATACGCGATCCGGACGCGTATTTACAAAACCTATACCGATTCAGTCGCGGTAACGACAATTTACATTTTAAATAAACCTCTATATTGGTTATTTTTTATCACATTGCAAAAACAAAAATTGTTCTAAAATCTAGATAAAATAATCTTTCCAATGTGTATATTAGAAATTAATAATTTTATTTTTAAATATTTAAATTTTGATATTGAAAATTTAAAGCGACTGAAACGCGGTAGGGATTGTAAATACGCGATCCGGACCGCAGTCCGCTATTTGGCGACCCTGTAATATATTATGCTAAGGCTTGATCAATTTAAAAAAAAAATGAAGAGCTTTATTTAGATCTTCAAGATATAATTGTTGTCAGTTTTTGAGAAATTTTATGCACGATATTAATTTGAGTGAAACCGTAAATAAATCTTTACATTTTTTTATTAGTCCCTCGCAAGAGGCCTTGAGGAAAATAATTCCCTTCACGGCCTACGACATCTTTGGGAATGCTGCGTCGAGAGTTTTTTTAAGGAAAGGAAAGAGAGGAAGTTCTGGGAAGGAAAAAGGTATGAAGGGTGGATTGGAATCAGGGAGTCAGGGTGTCAAGGAGTGCCGACCTTATGAATCTATCCCTCCCACCACGGTGCAAGGCGATGTTACGAGAGAGTTCTGCTGGAGAGGTCGAAAGGTCTTCCTCAATCAATCTCTCCCGACCCTTCCCGCCACGCAGTAGGTGGGCAAGCGCAACTGCCGCCAAGACCCGGAAAAACCTCACTCCAGGAAACCCTGCTAAGTCACCAAACGTAGCCAACCACTTGGGGTGACCTGTGAGGTGTTGGTGATCCTGTAAATGTTTCCCGCTGCTCCGTCACTCATGTTCGCCTCCGAAGCTGAAAAGATCTGTTTATCATAAAAAACGATTAGTGACCGAATAATCCAAAGCATCTGCCTCCCAGCCACGTTCAATCCTCTAGTGAAGTTCTGCAAAATGGCTCAAGAACGTGATATGATACCACTAATAAAGATGGTAATACCAGGAATTCAAATTTCGTCAGATTATTATAGTAACCAGGGAATGTTAGCCTAAAAAAATGTTATAATGTAATGATCAAGAACTCTTTCAGCGACCAGAAACCGAATAATTGAAAAGTAAAATTAAAAAAAAAATAATAATAATATATTTTTTTATTTATTATTTTTAACCTTATGATAGGAGTACAACCTTAAATTGTAATATTTAAATAAATGAAGATAAAACTAGCGAAACTCGATCGAAAATCTGGAGGCAGAAAAATCAGAAAAAGACCTCTGGGACTCGAACCCTGGACCTTCTACTTATATGGCAACGGCTCTACCAACTCAGCCAAGGTGTCTATATCCAATTTATTTATTTATTTTATTTATTTATTCTTAGTACATTTACATTACAAAGGTATAATATATTGTCCTCCACACTAGGAGTTCACCTGTGTTGTAGAGGACATTTTTCAGTTGTAAATTATGAATTATAAATTGTGAATAGTAAAACAAAAGAGTGTTAATTGCTAATACAAAAAGAGAAACAATAAAAATCAAAATATAAAATCGACTTCAATTTGACAAAAATTATAAATTAAAAGTTAAAAAGATTGTAGCCAGTTTCTTATGTTTTTTTTGTATTCAATAATATTAGTTGTTTTATATTGTGTAGGAAGAGAATTGTATAGTTTTATAGCCTGGTATCTGTAGTGTTTTTGTTCAAAGGATGTGTTTGTTTTTGGTATTTGTAGTTGGTGAGCATGTCTTGTTCTAGTATTGCGAGAATTTTGTGAAGTGTTAAATGTGGATAAGTTCTTGTAAAGGAAAGTATTTGTTTTGAATATAATTTTTGAATTTTCAGCACTGGCGGTCACTTTTAACTGTATCATACTTCGACTAAGAACTACCAACATTATCTTCATTTTCTTAACGCACATATTATTGGCTGCTATCTTTTTAAATGATTGCAAGATTCAAACCCGAACTCAAACGATATCTAGATAGTGTCCGGATAATTTTTTATCCATTTTATTTTTAATATGCGACATCCATTGACTTTCTGCAAGTCGAGGATAAATTTTTTTATTTTTTTTTTATGAGTTAAACCTCAAATTGTTATATTTAATTAAATGAAGACAATACTAGCGAAACTTAATCCAAAATCTGGAGACAAAAAGTCTCCCTCAACCAGTTTCTCTATCCACCAAACTCTAACCCAGACAAACCTCACCCCGTGAATCCGGGCACCCTTACAACCCATTATAAACCTTGCAAAATCACCCCCCTACTATTAAAACTATTCACTAAACACCCAGGCTAAAGCTATTACGTACAGAATTATTATTTGGTGGTCTCTCGAACAAACTTACAGCATTCTAAAATATTAAAATTGATTTTAATACTTATGGGGCATTTTGTCATCCTCTCGATAACCTTAATAAATAAACAAATATATATTTTAGACAAACTTTTCTGTTAATCTTCGAATATCTCCTCCCGCTAACCCCTACAGATAAAATACGCTCGTAATAAAGTTCTTACGTTACCACCACTAAGGCAATATCACGAAAACAGGGAAAAAAACTTGTCTTCGATAAATTCTGTTATTTTTTCTCCAATAAGACCGATCATCGAATCGAACACGTGCAAAATTGGCATAACCCTTATATTGCTTCACATAAAAACACAAAAACTGCAAGTGCAAAAATCTATCGTTTCATGTTATTCAAAGATGTTAACACTTACTTTACTTCTTAGTTGTGACAAAATATCACATCTGCTACAAATCCGCACTTTGTGTTTCCAATATCCTTAAATTATAATTGATTTGTTATTGATGATTATAATATTATGTTTGAATGAAGGTAGAAGTGTGACAAGAAAGAGTTGTGTGACTTTTCATGCTCTCTGCTTTCCCCGCGGAGAAGCTCCGTAATGGTTATTAAGAGGGCATTACCAGAGAAAGCCGGAAATACGTCATTTTCAAAAAAGTTTTTAGACGTATTGACTCTTTTCCACAAAAAATTATAAATGGATTTCGAAAGATTGTTCTTTTATCTAGCATAGTTATGTAATAAATTTTTAGAATTATTTTTAATTTTTAGTATAATAAGGTTATTCCATAGGTCATTGGCAGATTTCTTAAATTTTCAAAAAAGTTTTTGTATTATACCACACCCATTTCAAATAATGTAATCATGCAGTAAAATAAATCAATACATTATCTAGCAAAGTTATGTATTAGAATTTTAATTTTAGTTTCAATAAAATCATTAAAAAATATGTACGTACATGTGTTTCTTGACGAAAATTGGTCCATTTGTGTATTTATTTGCGCACTTACAAACTAATATATTTCAGATTTTTTTAACATTCTTATTAAATTTAGACATTACTAAAAAATGATAAATACTTCAAATGATAAATAATTACAAAAAGTACACTATTTTAATAGTTTTATCATCACGCCTTTCAGCATTTTTGGATGAAGGTATAAATTAAAGCTAATTTGGATTGAAATAAATTCGATATTGAGTTATAATTTAAAAAAGCTGGTACGGAGAATAATCAATCCTTCTCATTGTAACCGCCCTGCACGATCGGAAGAACAACTTTCGACGAAATGTGGATTTTCGTCCGCTGGCTGGTTAAACGCTCTTAAGTTAGTAAGCAATTATTTTAATTTGTGAAAATTTTTTTGTTCTCAACGATATTTTAAAATATTTTTTACAACCATCAAATGAAATTATTATTTTCATTTTTTTTACACGAATATCGCACAAGAGTCCCAACTACTCCCATCTGGAGCCAGTGGGACTATGGCATCCCCAATTGGGGTATGTTGTGAGGCTGAAGGTAGTGGGGACGGAAAGAGATAGGGAAGAGGAATGTGGGGAAATACCTGGCTATTCAGATCTGGTCACCAAACACGGCCAAAACCACTTTAAACAACGTTTCAATTCTGAATGATGGTCTTACACCGGGGCGATACTGAGAGTACCTTCCACTCTGGAACGTGCCGCAAATATACTACATATTATTTTAAATGAATAAAATGTGAAATAACACAAATTAATCAAATAAAATTTATTTGTCAAATTTATTGCCGGGGTTCGATCCCGCGACCTTCGGAGTACTTTAGAGCCTTACCGCTGGACTACGCCGGCAATCAAATTTATTTTTAGAGTACCTCTTTTTCATAATAACTTTTAAAGGTTATACTCGTCAATGTAATAAATCATTGAAGAAGAAAAAAAAATATAAACAAATCTAAACGAAAATATGAAAAAGAACAAGACCTAGAAAAATAAAAAGCTAACGAAACCAGACTCTTTCGTCTTTCCAAACGAACGCCTTAACTCTTAATTCGGCCACTGAGACCTCTTTTGTCTATATATAAGAAATTTACATTCCAAATTTAGAATGAACAATATTATCTTCGACTATTTTTTTCTTAATTATCTTTTAGTTGATTCTGATTTTGAAATATGAGTTTGACCAAAATGACTTAAAAATAAGGGGTCGAAATGGTTTAGGCGTTCGACCGGGAAGAAAACAGATCCTGGGTTCGAATGCTGGTTGCGACCGGGTTAAGTTTTTATTTACTGTTTCTTGTTCCTTTTTATTTTTTCGTTTAAATTTGTTAATATTACTTCTTCTTCCATGAGAAATTATTATGTTTATCCAACTTACTAATTCCTTTCCAAAATTGGACCCAAATAACTTAAAAGATTGTTATTCTAATACTAATTAATTTCTAAACTTTCGGGGACCAAAAGTTTTCTTTTTTTAAATTAAAATTATTATTCTGTAGGTAGGTACTTAAAATGCGTCCATTCTTCAACAAATTCCTAAAAAGTATTTTTTTTATGTAATAATACAAAAAAATCTTAGAACGATGCCAAAGAGAAAAAAAACTAATGTAAATTATAACCACGGTACTGAAATTGCTCTCTAAAAAAAAAGTGGGTGATTCGCGGCCAAGTCTTTTCGCTTTGTTGGTTCGAAATTAGCAACATTTTGCATTTAGAAAGCTTTCTCTGAGCAAATGTAGCAATTTAAGAACTTTACATTAGTCTGATACTCATTTTACGCAACAAAATGGTAACTTTGTGACAAGATATTAAAAGAAATACAAACATGGATAAATATTTATATATTATTCGAATAATATTAGGTCCTTACATATGAAATTGGCGTTTTGTATGGGAGGAACATAAAGTCGATTTTTGAAAATATAATATATTTATTTAATCAAAGTATGTACCATTGCTATCTATGCACTTTTGCCATCTCATAGGTAGTTCATCGATCCCTTTACTAAAAAAACCATTCGGACGGGAATCGATAAAATCTTTGAAGGCGGTTTGGACTGCCCCATCGGAGTTGAATTTTTTCCCTTGCAAGAAGTTATCCAAATTTCGAAAAAAATGGTAATCTGTTGGGGCAAGGTCCGGAGAGTACGGTGGATGTCTTAGACATACCAATTGAAGCTTCTCTAATTTGGTAGCCGTCTGTTGTGCAGCGTGTGGTGTAGCGTTCTAACGCGCGTTTTTGATTTGCTTCACTCAATTCGTGAGGTACCCACCTTTCAAGCTTTTTCACTTTCCCAATTTGCTTCAAGTGGATTAAAACAGTTTTATCACTAACACCGCAGCCTGTAGCTAACTCGGACGTGGTTTGCGATGGATCCGCTTCCACAATAGCCTTCAATTCTTCATTATCAACTGTGGTCTCCGGCCGTCCACGGGACTTGTTCTGCAGGTCGAAATTTACAGAACGAAAACGTTGGAACCAAAAACGCACTGTGTTTTCTTTTGCGGCACCGTCGCCATACACATATTAATCCTTCGAGCCGTTTCTGCAGCAGTGGTGCCACGGTGGAACTCGTACTCGTAAATAACGCGATATTTCAAGTTTTCCATTTTGTAAACTAAGTGACGCAAAGAAAAAAAATGAGAAAAAAACAAATGAATTATAATTCTCGAAACACAAATACATGAGTAAATACCTGTATAAATTTGAATTTGGAATTCCTAACCAAAGAGAAGATATTTGAGATCAAAGTTGCCAGTACGGCAAAACGCCAATTTCATATGTAAGAACCTAAGTATTATTTAAACCTATTAAGAGTTTTATTAGGTAGCTTTATATGGAAATTATAAATCGGTGTGTTAACAAATAATCTTATAAATGATTTTGACATTTCGAGCTAATTTTAATGTTCTTTTCTTTTTACGCATCATATTATATTGTTAATGCATCATGTAAATTAAAATACTCACATTCGTATTCAAATTTAATAAGAATATATTTTATTTCATGACCAGACAACTCAACAACAGCACTTCATCACTCCTTTGAATTAAAAGTGACGGAATAATTAAGTTAAATAGGTCACGTTAGGTTAAGTTACGGGCTATTTTATTTAATTTTTTTTCATCACTTTTAATGACTTTTCAAAGGGGTGTTGTAATACCAATTTGTTGAGTTGTCATGGAACCGTTTTATATACACACAACATCATAGGTATATCATAAAATTGTGTTATAAAAATGGAATATTTATATTGCGTTTTAGTTCCTAGAAAACTATTTTTCTGCCTACAGCTTTAGCGCCACTCACAGAGAAAACGATTAGAAATAATAATTAGCTTTTACTTTTGATATAATTTCCGCATAACCTAAACTAATGTCTTTCCACTTGTAAAAATACTGTTATGAGTAAGGAAGCAAACAAGAAGTAAAATGTATCTTAAATAATGTCCATGTAAAAAGACCACACTTAAGACGGGTTGTTTCTCAGAATTTGAACAATTCTACAAATTTCAAAGTTAAAATTCAAGTTCTATTGAAGTTTTATGATCATTTCATTTATGTGAAACAACTGGACAAAACTAACTTGAAATTTTGAAATCGTTCAAATTCTGTGAAACAACTGGCCCTAAGAGCAGTTTAATCACTGATTATATTTTAAAATAAGATCTGAATAGTCAGATTTTTGACACCTTTTGACACCACTTTGAGTTACTTAAATACCCCGCTAAACTGAAAAAAAAACTTATTTTAAGAGCATAAATACAAGTCTGGTAAATTTAAACCCACATGGCTACATACAACAAACTATAAAAAAACACATATCATTGTAAGACTTGTATTATTATTTAAAATACTAGGGTGGGCTGAAAAGTAATGCACATTTATGCTTGTAAGACACGTACCAAAATAAATGCATTAAAGTACGATTTTTAGCTCATTCTAATCTTTTATTTATTCTTAGATTCTAATCTCATTATATCTTAGATTCTAATCATATATTTATTTTTCAATGTAGTGACCATTAAGACTGACACATGTGTGATAAGTTTTTTCATTACGTAACTGAAAAATTAAAAGAAATAAAAATCGCAAGGCGAAAGATCGGGGGAGTGAGAAGGGTGTGGAATAGGTAACTTCTGATTTTGCAGAGGCTCTAATCGGGCCGCTTGTTCTCGTCTGTAAAATAGCATGGTACCCATCGTACACAGATTTTACGGTAAGTATCCTAATTGTTCAACAACGAAGCCGTCAAGTTCCTTGGATATTCCAAAATGGTTTGTGATTACTTCCGCTTCTCAACATACACTGGATGAATTCAACGACCTCAAACTTGCGTGTACGAATTGAGGAGAAATGTCACTTCCATATTCCACTTGGCGCGCTTCTGAAGGTCATTTTGTTCATGCTGTACAAGCATGTGTGCATTACTTTTCAGCCTACCCTAGAATATTGTGTATTGATCTGCTGTTAAACGATGTTACTTGGGAATCAATTAATTTACAAACGGAACTCTCTTATCGGAAATTTATCGGAAACAAATGTATTCAAGGATATCCGGTTCATCCATTTTATTCCCGTATGACCGTAAAATAATCAGAAATAAGAACCGCGTGTAACGACTATATCGTTACAAGTTTTTTTTCTAGTTTAAAAAACCTTTTATATTACTTTTTATAAATCAAAACGCCTTTACAACTTTCTTCCAGATTTACATTAAGGACAGAGCCAATACCGCTCATTCCTGATGCTATGCACGCCACAGATTTCGTTCAAATTGTACCAATCTGAAGATACCCGCGATGAGATGAAACCGATGCGATCATTAATAAAAATGTCCAAGAAAGTTATAAAGGTTTAATCCATAAAAATTCAAATGAAATTTATCTGTGTTATGAATGCAAGGTATTGTCAAAAAGACCTATTTGATAAAAATATAATTTCTAAGAAATATAATATAAAACAAAAATGCAATAATAACGATTAATCAAATTAATTAAAAAATATATGACTTAAATGAATCAAAATAATCAAAAGAATTAAATGAATCAAATGAAACAAACTAATAAAATTATTCAAATGAATGGAATTTTATGTGATTACCTCACAAGAGTCTCAGATGCTCCGAGCCTAGAGCCTATGCTCTAGAGCCGGTGGGACTATGGCATCCCCAATTGGGGTATGTTGTGAGGCTGAAAGGGAGGGGAAAGAGATTGGGAAGGGGAAGTTGGGGAAGTACCTGGCTATTTAGATATGGTCACCAAACACGGATAAAGCCATTTCAAGCAACGTTTCAATTCTGAATGGTGGTCTTACACAGCAAATATACTATACACGCAAATATACTATATATTATTTTTAATGAATTAACTGTGAAATAACACAAATTAATCAAATAAAATTTGTTTGCCCACGCTGGGATTTGATCCCGCGAACTTCGGATTGCTAGTCAAGAGCCTTACCCGTAGACCACGCTGGTCGTCAATGATTCAAATGAATGACATCAATCAAATGAATGGTTTCTTCATCAGGATAAAATTTAAAAAAATCAAATAAATAATTTTAATTTTATCCTAATGAACAAACTATGGGTTCTCCAACATGTTTATAATTTTGAAGTGGTGTTTATGTCGCAGGCAAATCGTAAAATCAGGCCGATCATGTTGCGCCTGAGGCACTTCACTATCTGCCGCCAGGCACTTCACTAAGTAGCTAGGCGCATCATGATCTGCCTGATTTTACGATCGGCCGCGGACATTCAAAGTGATATGATTTCATATAATTAAAAATTAAGCTACACAGGGAATTTATGAATATTGAAAATTTTGACATAATTATGTTTAATCACAGTGAAATTTACTGGTTCGGATGAATAGTTACTAAAATTATCATTGATTATTTTACTATTTTTTATATACTGAAGAATCTGGGTTCGAGTCCCGGTTGCTACCGAAAACTTTTTAGTTTCGTCGTCCGATTCTATTTTTTAAATACATTTTAAATCCATTTGAATTTCGATTTTGTCTTCGTGAATGAATGAATGCAAATCTTGGAAGTGGAAATTAACCCACTTCTTGAAATCCGATCGAGCTGACACTCGGCAGATAGACTCGTTGTCGATAACGATGCATTCTATCGAAATCTCCTAGATCACATGGCCGGGACACTCATTCAAATCAGCCTTGTATGGGGTCCCACAAAAATTCTCATTTTACATTATTTTTTCCATTTATTTTTATTTATTAAATTATTTAAAAATATTTTTGTTACTTAAAAAAAATTTTTTTTTTGGAGGATTTCATACAAGTTAGAAGGCTGATTGCATTCAGTGTACCGGCCTTGTGATCTAGGAGGTTTTGATTCTATCAACTGATGGCATTCACACACACACGCGATTAGCACTTTATTAAATTGGATGACGTCATGTTTAAAAATTTTCAGCTGGTAATATAAGATATTCGGTACTATCTAATTAGGATTTGGCTTTGGTGTTGGCGGTGTTCTTTTATTTTTTTCTTTGAATTTTTTTGTTTGTTTGAAATTGGCTTCTTGCCGGCCCAAGAGATGACGTAAATAGGTCGAAAATTGAAAATAGATATATATTGAAGCAACTTTTGTTTTTACTGGTTCATTTAAAAAATATTTTCTTTGAGAGTTGTTATTACTTTCTAAGATTACATTTTATACTACTTGTGTTTGCGTACGATGTTTGTGACCTTTGAAAAGATAAGATAAGTAGAATAAACTATGCAGTAATCTTCTCACTGATGTCACCAGCCTCCGTGGCCTAATGGATAAGGCATCGGCCTCCTAAGCCGGGGATTGTGGGTTCGAGTCCCACCGGAGGTAGAAATTTTTTTAATCTTAAAAAGTAACCCGTTGAAAATGGTTATCAATAAATTACTAAATCGCCTTTTTTTAACAATTCGAGATTTTTAACACATTTTTTTTTTTTGAAAACATTTTGTTATCTACTACGAAAATCGAATAATTGACAAGAAAAATGAAAAAAAAAAATTATAATAAAATATTTATTTATTCACTATTTTTAACTTTAAGAGAGGAGTATAACCTTAAATTGTAATATTTAATTAAATGAAGATAAAATAGAGAAACTCTGGAGACAGAAAAATCAGAAAAAGACCTCTGGGACTCGAACCTAGGACCTTCTGCTTTTATGGCAACTGAGCCAAGTTACTAGGCCACTTTACTGTATCATACAGTTTGTCAAATAAGAGTAGAAAATGTATGAGGGCGCCACTGTTGATCAAATGGCAATACTAAACACATAACTCATGGTGTTAAAGTAAAGCTGTGTAACCTACATTTTTATAAGAAATAATAGTGGAAAAAATATTTTTTCATTGCAGTATAGATACTCGCCGATCTCAAAATTAGAATTGCATTTAGGTATATTATTATTATACCTTTGAAATTTTGTGTTAACATAATGAAGAATAACTATAATGTAATAAAATATAAAGCACAGTTTAGAAATTGCTCATATTTATTTAATACTAGATAAAGTACCTAGCGTTGCCTGGGCTTTAGATCATGTCTCTAATTGTAGATCTGAATATATTTAACTCATTCAGATTTAAAAGTAATATAACTAAACTCATCATTAGTGATTCTTCCTTTCTATCTATTGTTAAATTCAAATTTATGTTAAATTAAATTAAAGCAAATCGCTTTATAAATCACCTTTTAATCAAATTTATGTCATGAAGAATTTTTTTTTTTTAAATGTGGTTTACTGTGTTCTATACATTCAGTGTCATTGCACTTCAAAAAAATATTTGACAGTTAAATTGGTGTTGCCAGTCTACAAATTTAGTAGTTCCAGTTTTTATATTTTCTACTCTTTTTTGACAGACTATACTAGCAACATTATCCGCACATATTATTGCCAGCTATTTTTATATCTGATTGCAAGATTCAAACCCGAACTAAATGCTATCTAGACACTGTTTGGATAAATTTTTATCCTTTTTATTCTTAATATGCGACATCTATTGTCTTTCCTGCGAGTCTAGGATGAATATTTATTGATTTATTTTCACTTTATGAGTAAAACCTCAAATTGTTATATTTAATTAAATGAATACAATACTGGCGAAATTCAATCGAAAATCTGAACACAAAAGGTCTCCCTCAACCAGTCTCTCTATCCACCACCAAGACCCAGATAAACCTTACCCTGTGAACCCGGGCACCCTTGCTACCGTGGCTGGTGTTGATTTATCCAATAAATTACACAAAAATTGTTACAATAAGAATTTTCCCCAGTATTTTAATAGGTTCAACATGAATCTATTTGTACAAAAATTACTAAAAATTAAAACTCTTTTTAGTTATTATTTATTATAGCGAAATAAACAGTTTACAATTGGATTAATTTATACATGAATAATTGATCTAACTGAGAAATTAATTATAGATTTCCTCATCATACTATTATATTGTGTCTAAAAATTAAACAGTAATCTTGCAACTAAAAAATATCACATTATTAGGAGGAAAGCAGTATAAAATATATGTCATTACATTATATATCATTACATTTATGCAGTTTTATACTCAATTAATACATTTTTAATGCACTTCGAGTTTTTATATCTATTTTCGTCACAATTAAAAATATTTATATCAGATAGAATGTTATCATATTTATGTTGAAGACAAGGCAAGCATTTTGGTTTGATTTGGTTTTACAGTGATTTCCTTTAAAAATATTACACGAACGTGTGATTGTTATTATTGCACTGCATGTAAAATGTTATGTGTGGTCGGTCTTGCTCTACGGATGTGAAACATGGACCTTGAAAGTAAATACCATTAACAGGTTAGAGGCTTTTGAAATGTGGCTTCACCGGAGAATGCTCAAGGTCCCATGGACCGACATGATCACCAACATAGAAATTCTCAGGTGGGCTAGAGCAGATAGAGCACTGCTTACATTAATAATAATCAGGAAAATTTCAGATCTGGGTCATATACTTTGAGGGGAGAAGTATAACTTGCTCCATTTAATATTGAAAGGCAAGATAGAGGGTCGCCGAGGGCCTGGTAGGAGACAAATGTCTTGGCTGCGTAATATACGAGAGTGGACCAGTATTAGAAGTATGGAGGAGCTATTCCGGGCAGCGCAAGACAGAGAGACATTTTCAATAGTGATCGCCAACGTCGAGGGGACCTGATACGGCACACAGAGAAGAAGAAGTAAAATCGACCACCATAACACGAGCATCAGCCTAGCATGGTGGTCGAAAAATATTTATGCAATGAATAAAGAAAAATTAAAAAATAAATAAATGGTTCCCGGGACGGCGGTAAGAAAAGCCGCTTCCCAAAGAGGTGTACAAAATTTGAGCTGTACTAGTCATGTATATACATAAGAAATGAAAAAAAAATGAACTCGTCTTTCGGTACATTTATTACCATTGACAATTTCAATTCAATGCGGCCAAGCGTGAAAACGAATAGTTCGCGATTGGGGACATCAAGTGCTTTATATTGAGAATCATCCCATTGTAGTTGAATCAGATGCACTCGCGACCAGGCAATATATTTCCAATAGCCATTTCTTCCACATGTGTGGCTTTCATTGCTTCCATACCCCCTCAAGTGCCCTTCCACCCCCTCTAGCCTTTTACCCCCTTTACTTACGTTTTATATTCCTCTTTTACAACCACTTTCAACGTCCTTCTTCTCTTCTTGACTGAGTTAGCTCTCATCAGTAATGAAGTACGTATGGAATGAATTCTCGGAATTCCTGGTATTTGAACGGGAAATCTTAAGGCTCTGCAAAAGGGCCCGAAAAGAAGAAGATGGAGAGTTACGAAATTACGAATGTTAGAGGAGAGCGCTAACGTTTACAGCGACAAAATCGATGCGAAAATGTTTAATAAAACACGACCCGTTTAAAATAGAGCAAAAAAGCGGGCATTATCTTAAACAGCATTTAAAGAAACACTGTGAATTTTTTCATACATATAACTTGTAAAATAACTGAAACAAACGTGATAATAATAATTTTTGGAGCATACCTTGCGTTTTTTTTTGGGTTTGACGCGGGCAAAGTCTAGATATTATCTTTAAGAATAACATATATTTTTTTAATAGCTTTAAAACTTACCGTGTTTAAGGGAAATATGTAATAAATCGGTACAAATCCGGGTTTCGGGCCCTAAACTATCGTGAAGAATGTAGAATATCTTTGTATTTTTTGCAGTGAAAGCTCTCGAACGGTGAGCTGAGCGTCGTAAAATTTTGTACTATATTTTATGGTCCAATAGGAGGAATATTGTAAGCTTGTTGTTGTAAGGAGAGAGAGTTTTTTTTATTATTTTTTATGGTGATAGATACCTCAAGAGTCTCAGCTGCTCCCGTCCGGAGCCAGTGAGACTATGGCATGCCAAATTGGGGTATGTCGTGAAGCTTAAGGTAGTGGGGAAGGGGAGGAGATAAGGAAGATGAAGGTGGGGAAGTACCTGGCTATTCAGATCTGGTCACCAAACACGGCTAATGGCATTTTAAGCAACGTTTCAATTCTGAATGGCGGTCTTATACCAGGGCGATACTGAGAGTATCTTCCACTCTGGAACGTGCCGCAAATATACTTTATATTATTTTTAAATTAATAAATTGTGAAATAACACAAATTAATCAAATAAAATTTATTTGCCACGCCGGGATTCGATCTCGCGACTTTCGAAATGCGAGTCAAGAGCCTTACCGCTGGACTACGCCGGCCGACGTATAATGAGAACGGGAAGAAACGGTGAGAAAGAAGGTTTAGAAATACCTAGTTATCCTGACGTGATCTCCTGTCAGACTTGTGTGATTTTCTATTGCTGTTATTTTCTTTTTCTATTTACAACATACATTAAATGAATAAATAATCATGCATACTTCCAGGAATTCGTGTTTAAAACGATCTAAACTAAAATATGTGACATTAAAATATGTAAAAGTCACATAAATCTGTCAGGAGATCACGTCCGTTATCTCATAACGATCCCACAAAAGATACAGAATCGGTCTTCAGATCTGAAGGTCTAGCGTATATTATCGATAAAAACCTATATCTAAACGATATTGACCAAATCTGTCATCTATGGTCAGTTATTAATATTTTCGAGCACGGTCTACGATTGTTAACAGATATTCCGACCGACGCGCGATGATTGATAAATTTTGTCTCGGCCTTCACCAAAACCTCCTAGATCACAGGTTAGGCCCTCCGTTCATGGAGATACTTACAATCTACACAACTGTGACGAAATGACAAGTACCCTGCTGATGTACTACTTTTTAATGCTAGACTCCGTACACGGCGCTACCCGAAATATAATATACTGAACTTGATCATTTTTCACGTGCAGCCGTGGAGTCAACACGCTGTCAAGCGATGTCATATGACTTTTTTTCCAACATCAATCCATACCTTCTCCACTAAATCCTTTCTTACGTATTCTGGCAAAGTATAGTTATATAAACATGCATTTTTTCCACTTCCAGAACAAATTCAACATTACTTTCATATTCCTGCGCCATTTCTGTCAAACGTCAAACGAAAAAGTATCAGACACAAATGATGGACGCGTCGCGTGCGATCAGCACTGTCGGTATCGTGATACTGATTGGAAACCAATAGCCACCGCGTAGCGCCGTGAACGGGCACCAGCTAAATCGTACAGGGGGTACTTACGATCGGCGCGTATGATTCGCGCACGATGATCGAGTATCTTGTAAGTATCTCCGTGAACGGAGGCACTTAGCCTTCACACTAACAGATAAGTTTCGGTTACCTATCAATATGCACATATTTTTTAATAATGTCGTTCTTTATGAAATCATCCCTCCAACTGCGGTTAGAGTAGTAAGTGGGCAGATGCATCCGCCGCCAAGACCTAGACAAACCTCACCCTGTGAAACTGGGCACCCCTGCTAAGAGAGGGGAGGTTGCAACCTCGAACCACTTGCGGTGACCTGTCAGTAAAGCCTCGATGACATTGAGCAAGTTTACAAGCTACTATTTGCGAAATTCATTTATCTGTTAGTAAACTCGCTCAGTGTAATCGTATTACTTGCTAACTAGCAGATTGTTGACTATCTACGAAAAAAATTGAAAGGTCGTCCGTCAACTTTAGTTGCTAGCCGCTTACTCGTGATTAGTTTATTTATGTTTTCAATATGGCGGCCAATAAACAGCTGATTTCGACTGTCAAACATCTGACAGAATTAGTTCACGCAGGCGTCGTTAGGTAGTTTGCTAGTGAGCGAGTGGACAGTTTTGTGTGTCATCGTGACAATCTCACTCGCCGATTCACTCGCTTTTAAACTTAGTAGATAGTTGCTTGTAAACTCGCTCAATGTAATTGAGGCTTTAGTCAGAGGTGTTATCAAATAAATGGTTCCCTTGGCGGTGACACCCATACCCGCCTACCAAATTGAAATATACGCGTACGTTTAATATAACGATTTAAGATTATGTAACGATCTGCAATCGGCTTCAAGCTATTTCTTTAATAAAAAAATTGAATTTAGTTTTAAAAATTCAATGAAGACGGCGCGGTGTAAGAATTTGAGGTATAAAACGCTAATAATTATTACATACATTAAAAAATCACTGAAGTTTGAAACATTATTAAATTTGCGTCATGTACGGATGCATCATGGAGAAAATCAATTTGAAATAATCAAACTATGCATCTATTAATACTAATTTATCAGGCCATTGGAGTTAAAGGCAACTAGATGCGTTTTTACAACATTTACTTCTTTATTTATTAATAAATGTTATCCTATGGGTGAGAGTAGTGTATTATTGATTATCCGTATAGTTTCAGCATCTTTTAATATATTTCGATAGGTTAGAACTTCTGCCACATTCCAATAGACGGCAGCTAAATTAGTATTATCAGAGGAGTACCATCTGTCGCCGTTCGTGTCGGCATGAACAGTTACAATGATTTTCGTTATTTGTATTTTGGGGTGTTATGCCGTGTTTCGCTACCTCCTTCTTTAGCCAACGTTTGGGACATCGTTGCAGTGTCCATCATCAGGGCAGATCTGGTAGATCCGGTAGATGTGTGAAAATCAATTTGTTACACATCTACCGGATCTGCCAGATCTGCCCTGATGATGGACACTGCAACGATGTCCGAAACGTTGGCTAAAGAAGGAGGTAGCGCAACACGGCATTACACCCCAAAAACAAATAACGAAAATGCTTTTGGCCGTGAAAATCTTAAAACGTACCAGTTACAATGATTCCAGCTAAATAGGGCGGGTTTCCGCTGTCGGTCCCCCGCGCCGGAGCATCAGAACTATTTAGGATCTAGCCTAGTAGGACAGACTCAGTGGCGGCTCGTGACTTTTGGGTGTGGTAGGGTGCTAATATAAAAAAAAATGGCATTATGGATGTTGTCGTATGCGAAAAATATATTTTTTTTTTTTTCAAAAATCGGTGTTTTGTATGAAGATTTTTCAGGAAATCGGTGCGGAACACCGCCAAACTGAACGTCCTGAAATTTTTCATACAAAAAACTGATTTTCAAAAAAAATAATTTTTTTTTTCAGCCACAACAACATCAATAATGCCATTTTTTTAATATCAGCACTCTAACATACCCAAAAGTCACGAGCCGCCACTACTAATATAACATTGTAAATATTCACGATAACTAACAAACAAATTAGTAATCTATCGAACCTTAAATTTGTTGGAGGAAAACCAAAACTTCTCAAGTTGTCTAATATTGGAAGTTAAAAGGCACAAGAAAAAGCTCAAGAGGGTGGTGAAATACCCCCCAAAGACTGCCATTGTTCTAGTTTTCTTTTAGGGGAAAGAGATGAGAAAAAGGTAGGTTGGAAAATGTGTGACAGATCTGTAATAGGTATGAGCTAATAAATGGTTGACCTTCATGGCATTTGGTATCAGCAGATCAGAAATGCAAAATCATGAGATTTGGTTTAAAAAATTTGATTTAAAAAAATATGATAGATCCTTTATTAAGAGCGTTTAACCAGCCAGCGGCTGAAAATCCACATTTCGTCGAAAGTTGTTCTTACGATCATGCAGGGCGGTTACAATGAGAAAGATTAATTATTTTCCGTACCAGATTTTTAAAATTATCACTCAATATCGATTTTATTTCATTCCAAATTTGCTTTCATTTATACCTACATCCGAAAATGCTGAAAGGCGTGATGATAAAACTATTAAAATAATATACTTTTTGTAATTATTTTGTTGATTATAAGTATTTATGATTTTTCAATAATGTCTAAGTTAAATAAGAATGTTAAAAAAATCTTAAATATATTAGTTTGTAAGTGCGCAAATAAATACACAAACGGACCAATTTTCGTCAAGAAACACATGTATATATTTTTTAATGATTTTATTTAAACTAAAATTAAAATTCAAAAACATGCGATACCCAGATAATGTATTGATTTATTTTACTGCATGATTATATGATTTGAAATGGGTGTGGTATAATACAAAATCTTTTTTGAAAATTTAACAAATCGGCCAACGACCTATGGTATAACCTTATTATACTAAAAATATATTTTTTTCTCAAAATTTAAAACATGCGAATGCTAGATAAAAAACAATCTTTCGAAATTCATTTATAATTTTTTGTGGAAAAGACTCAATTCGTCTAAAATTTGATTTAAAAATGACATATTTCTTGTTTTCTCTGTAATACCCTCTTAAAATACTACGAGTAGAGCACATCTCGGCATTTGAAATATTAGAGCGTTTTTTGTTAGGTTAAGAAACAAAGTTAGTTAAAATGTTTTTTTTTGTGAACACTGCACAAGAGCCCCAACGCCTGGAGCCTCAATTTCAACCATATCGCCATCTATACAAAGACTACCATATCGCCATCTGAACAAGGTGATTTCTTCCAATTGCGAATTTTCCACGCCACGGTGCATCGCCGTAAAACGTAAAAAAATCAAAGTTTTGTCAATAAACATTGTTTGAATATTTAAATTTAATACAATGGCAACATCTAGTATTTTTTACACCACTGCATGCTTAGCTGTGCAGTTCATTCATGTTTTAACGAGAAAAGCTCAGGTGTTCGAAATAAAAAATACATTTGTTGAAACGGTGCGTCACAGCAACCAACCAACGATTACATTTACACCGTCTGGGATATTACGCCATTGTCAAGGCGAATAATGGTAGTGATTCGTGATGCAAGAGTGAGAATAAGTACTGGAATATAATATATTATCCTGGAGCAGATTAAAGCAGTGTGGCTTATTCATATAGTTTCGGCTTCCTTCAAAAGATGTCGATAGCTTCGTTAGTAATACGAAGTTCTCCTATATCCCAACAGATGGCAGTTGAGTATGATATCAACAGTACCATCTATCGTCGTTCGTGTCTTAGGTATGATCGGTGAGATTGGGAGGGCTCCTACAGTCCGCTCGCAGCTCGGCAAAACTACTCGTACTTAAAGCCTAGTCTATTGATGACGGCTATCCAGTATAAAATTCATTGCAACTTTTACGTAAGTTCTAAAGTAATAAATAAATACAACATTTTAGCAAGGTTGCATCGTTTGGGAAATTACGCCATTGTCAAGGCGAATATGTCGTGAGTCGTGACGCAGAAGAGAATAAGTACTGGATTTAATTATCAGTGACGTGAAACGTCTTTTCGTTGAATACTAATACTTTTCACGATAAAAAATGCATCTTCAATCTTTAAAAATTCACTATGTGGCGTCATTTTTAATTAAATGAAAACAAATAATTTTGTAAAACTCCACTATTTAAGAGCGTTTAACCAGCCAGCGGACGAAAATCCACATTTCGTCGAAAGTCGTTCTTCCGATTGTGCAGGGCGGTTACAATGAGAAAGATTGATTATTCTCCGTACCAGCTTTTTTAAATTATAACTCAATATCGAATTTATTTCAATCCAAATTAGCTTTAATTTATACCTTCATCCAAAAATGCTGAAAGGCGTGATGATAAAACTATTAAAATAGTGTACTTTTTGTAGTTATTTTTTGATTATAAGTATTTATCATTTTTCAATAATGTCTACATTTAATAAGAATGTTAAAAAAATCTGAAATATATTAGTTTGTAAGTGCGCAAATAAATACACAAATGGACCAATTTTCGTCAAGAAACACATGTACGTACATATTTTTTAATGATTTTATTGAAACTAAAATTAAAATTCTAATACATAACTTTGCTAGATAATGTATTGATTAATTTTACTGCATGATTACATTATTTGAAATGGGTGTGGTATAATACAAAAACTTTTTTGAAAATTTAACAAATCTGCCAACGACCTATGGAATAACCTTATTATACTAAAAATTTAAAAAAATCTAAAAATTTATTACATAACTATGCTAGATAAAAGAACAATCTTTCGAAATCCATTTATAATTTTTTGTGGAAAAGAGTCAATACGTCTAAAAACTTTTTTGAAAATGACGTATTTCCGGCTTTCTCTGGTAATGCCCTCTTAATCAAAATTATCAACATGTTTCGAAACCAAAGGATTCTTCGTCAGGATAAGACAAATTTAAATAATACAAAAGTAGAGATTTTTGTTAATTCTATTAATTATCATCCTCATGAAGAAACCTTTGGTTTCGAACCATGTTGATAATTCTGATTAAATAGTGATGTTTTACAAAGTTATTCATTTTCATGTAATTAAAAACAAAGTTAAAATTTTACTGGTGTGGGCTGGTATTTTTATTCCCGAAAGGAAGTTGTTTTGAGGTTAGGTTAGGATGGATATATAAGAAGATATATAAGTTATATAAGAAAGTAGGTATTTAAATTATTTAGCAAACTCTCCACCGTATTGGATATTACGCTATTGCCAAGGCGAATAGTTAGTGATGCAAGAGAGGAAAAAGTACCGAAACATCCGGTTGAGATGTACATGTACAACACCCCTTTAATCAGATTTTTGTACTTTAACAAGACAAAATAATGGTTTTGAATATGCTAAAAAGGTTGAGGCTGATATATTTATTCCTCAAAAGTAGTGTTTTGAGATTATATTATTTAACAAAATTATGCTATGCATTATTAAGGCGAGTAGGTCATATTAAGATGAAGCCATACCAAATAAGGCAAAATCATACAAAATCATATGTTTTTGTTTTGAAAATTTGATCGCTTAGAAGTATTATAGATGCTTCAATAAAATACTGCGTGTAGAACATATCTTGCCCCCCTTTTTGGATATGGTTTTATTGTATAATATGGCGAATTCAGTTTCTTTTATAATAATCGCAAAAAAATGGATATTTACGCTCGAACTTCACAAAATAAAATAAAATATACATTTTCTCGTTGTTATTTTTGACATGAATCAATACGGCCCGCACTCTACGAATTTGGATTCTTCAAATGACCCTTATGGCATGGGCACAAGACCATGCACTGGGCACACCTATTTTGTAATAGTCACGCCCCGGCTGGAGCGGGAAATAGAAGTGTGACTCCGCGTAGCTTAGTTTCGTCAAATTTATTTTAAATTTCAGTTTTGTTACTATAAACAATACAAAACAAAAAGGAATTGATATTTTTTACAGGCCTTTACGAAATCAACCTGTAAAAAAAATTCTCATATACCTTTTCCAACCTTTCCAAAAGCTTTTTCCCAAGTATTTTTAAACTCCTCCCATAAAGGGGCGTGAATTACGATTTCGATTTTTCCCTGGTCTATTGGATCGCCTTAATAAAGAGTAAGTATTAACAGGAGTACACACCTGAGTCAAAAAAGTCATTCTTTACACATTTTCTCCAAAAAAGTCATGGCGCACATTTTCCTTTGTAATTTTTTTGTAAAAATATATAAATACTAGCTGGTTCCCGTCATGCGTTGCAATGCCATATTCAAAGAAATCAATTGATTCTCCCTGAATCACCTTTTCCGTGCGTCCCCGTTCCCCTCCCGTGTCCCTTTCTATCTAGCTTTATAAATTATACCCTATGTGATATTCTGATCTATGAGCTATATTATTGTAAAGTTTCATTTTAAAACCATTCAGTAGTAGTTTTTGCGTGAAAGAGTAACAAACACACATACATCCAAACAAAATTTCGCGTTTATAATATTAGTAAGGTCATTTTGTACCAACAGTTCGAAAAGCGCTTTTTATTAAAACTGTTATAAATATTATTCTGTTAATAAGAAATTTTCTACGATTCCCTGGTAAAAGGTGCAGACTAAAAAATCAACTGCGATGTACCTATTTGCATTTCGGTCATTGCAATGCAAATTGGTACATCGCAGTTGATTTTTTAGTCTGCATCTTTTACCAGGGAATCGTAGAAAATTAACGATGTTTTCTGCAAGGTTTTAAGGGCCACTCACCCTAAGCTAAACCCATCTTAACCCGACACAGTCTTAAATTTTCGTCCTCGAAAGCTCACTTGATTTATGGGAATTTTCCTAGACGTTACCTTCATGCAGCATTCTTGTTTATGGTCTCCCGTGTACCGTATTTAAGTTCACAGTGTGCATATAAGAATATTTATATCAGCGTTTCTTAAACTGTTAAAGTCATCGTTTGATATAAAATATTTCGTAGTTTTTAAGGAAATAGCTAGGGAAACGTGAGGATTTGTATAATTACTGTTAGACAAATGTGACTCGGGAATAATATTGGTAGTTGAACATGCGGCTAATAATACTTCTGCCGTATTAAAATTGACGAGATACACTTTTCGCATGTCATTCTCCTTGCTTTCTCTCTTTGCTCGATTCTCTTGATCTCAATTCATCTTTTCGTTTCTGCTAGACTTTTAAGAATAACTCTAATTACTGTCGCCAGTTAAGTGTTCAGACCAGAATCATCTCGCTGTAAAATTATTCAACAGAATAAACACTTACAAATATCCAGTACAAAACACAAGTGTTTTTACTTCAACGAAGGAAAATCTCAAACCATCTCAAAACTCTCTCCATCTACTGTACGTTCCCGTGGTGTGGAACAGAAGGAAGTCTACAAAAGCAGCTCAACTTACACCCTGACTGCAGACTATCTGGAGACCAGACCTGGGATCCGACGCAACCGTGTGTATACATTTTGGGGGTAAAGTTCGGTTTAGGGGCGGCATTCCTAGATAATAAAACTAGTTATTTTTATACTAACTATGGGCCGGAAAACCCGAATCTGAAAGAATTAGGCGTCGGCAAGCAATATTAACTGAATTACACGACTTTAAAATTTTCTATACACACACAGGAAAACAAGCCATTTTGAACGCATTCTGACACTACAAGTCATAGAAACAAAAGAAAGATGTTACACCACATAAAATTAAGTGTTGCCATTAAGCAATAATATCAATAACTAATTTAAGTAATTATTTTTTAAAAATTTTACTCACTTTTGTATCACAAACCATGTTACATAAACCTAGCGTAGCCGCTAAACTACTTGAAAACTGGGATGTTTTCTTGCCTTGACGCGAGCGGGCGGTATAAAGGGGCACAAACCATATTACACAAACCTAGCGAAGCCGCTAAACTACTTGAAAACTGGGATGTTTTTTTGCCGTGACGCGAGTAGTCGCTACGAAGGGGGCACTTTCTTTTCTATCACAAACCATGTTACTAATGTGTTATGTGATGAATTATCATGTGAGGAAGTATCGTGTCGGAAAGTTTTACGTTATTGATATTATTGCTTAATGGCAACACTTAATTTTATCTTTGGTGTTTTTCTATGACTTGTAGTGTCAAAATGCGTTCAAAATGGCTTGTTTTCCTGTGTGTGTATAGAAAATTTTAAAGTCGTGTAATTCAGTTAAAATTGCTTGCCGACGCCTAATTCTTTCAGATTCGGATTTTCCGGCCCATAATTAGTATAAAAAAAAATTTATCTAGGACTATCGCCCCTAAACCGAATTTTTTCCCATTTTGGGCTTGCCTCAATACTCGTTAGTCGGAACATCTTCCATTGAAATATTGGTAAAAAAACACATAGTTTCTTATCTGAGATCGTGATATTCTAAACATTGTAATCCGTTCGTCAAGATAAGCAAATGTAACAAATATTGTGTCCGCGTTTACTCAAGAGATTTTTCCTCGTCAAAATGGTTCATAAATCATCGTCGATTTATCAACTCTGGATTTGGCAAACGTTTTAAATTAAGTGGAATAATTCGGATCACCAATGAGTTATTTCAAAACAAACCTCCTCATCTAATTCCGTCGCCTCGCTTCGAAAGCATAATATATTAGAAGACAAATTTGCTCCTTGCAACGAAAGGTAAAAAGCAACGCATCCTGCGATCTTTTTACTTCGCGATAGTGGATTTTCTTTTCGATAAATGTCTTCGTAAACCAAATTTTGGAAGCAATAATTTTGATTTCGGTATCATTTTCAACATCCACACGCCATGTCTAGACTTTGTTGGTCGATGACTGACTACCAAAATGTTTAAAATATCACAGTTTGGAATACACAGGATTAATGTATAAAAGGAAAGTACAACAGCTAGGTTTACGTACTCTGACGAGTAGTAACAGTTTGCTAAACTATCTTAGCTTCACAAGTTGTCCATTGAGTTCCTCGGCTTAAGGTTCTGGATATTATAATATAATAATATGATGGAGTTTTGAGAGAAGCGTTCATGTCTCGGTGCTACAGATTTTCGCTAATTCAGAGTGACGAAGAAAAGTTCAAATTTTAGGGTGCTGCTTTGAGAATTAAGATTGTACGTTTATCTAGAAAATATGGAAGTAAAAGGGGAATAGAAAGATTTTCGGATCCAGGGACGAAAAAATATAAATAGGAGGTTGGACAGCAGTTACTCGTTTTTTGCAGACCTGGGAAAGCAGTAGATAAACATGAGCTGAGAAGAAAGTAAATACCAGAAAAATAAAAGAAAAAGTAAACATGGTCTGGAAGTAAAGTAGGTACTTGCCTTTTCAGATCTGGGGAAGAAATAGTCAAAATAGTCTGGAAGGAAAGCAAATAGGTAACCCAAAAAAAACAAAAATATCTATACTAACCGAGACATTAAAAAAATATACTACGGACTCTGTAACTCCGTCATAACCTACGGTTGCATTGGATGGGGTGGAACAGGATTAACAATATTATACCCGCTACTGAAGGCACAGAAATCCATTCTACGCGTCATTATGAAGAAACCCTTCAGATACTCGAGCGACGCTCTCTTCAAGGAGTTTAATGTGCTTGATGTTCGACAGTGTTACATAAAAAAAATAACAATCTGCGTCCACAAAAATATAAACAAAACAATAACAGTCGATCAGAATCATCAAACCAGAAGTAAGAGCAGAAACGACCTTTCTATTCCTACAAGCAATACTGCGGCTTATCAAAAAGTTTTCTCATACCTGGGACCAAAAATATACAACAAAATCCCCTCTCAATTTAAACTGTGTGAATTATCATCCTTCGGTAATAAAATTACAAAATGGTTATTAGACTTAGGTAGGACAGATTCCGAAAAATTATTAAAAAACGTAGTCTGAGTTGATTTCTTCGATTTTGTATTTTGTATTTTCCTAAAAAATATTTTTTTATTTTTCTTTCTTACATTTATATATTATATTTTAATTTTATATTTTACATGTATCTATCTGGATTTTATTGTTTATTACTGCTAATTTGTATTTTCCTAAAAAATACTTTTTTTATTTTTCTTTCTTACATTTATATTGTTATATTTTTATTTTATTTTATATTTTACATGTACCTACCTGGATTTTATTGTTTATTACTGATGTATACCTAGAATAACACAACTTATATCTGATATTGTACCTAATATCTAAGTAACTCCCCCAATATGTACCATTATTGTTAATTATTATTTAATCCATTAATGTGAAATTATGTACACGCAACCTGCCAATTTGACTGTCCTAAAACGGGAAACCTTCCTAGTTGGACAGTCAAAGCTTCCTTTTATATTGTTATATCTTGTATGTAATAAATGTAATAATAAATAAATAAATAAATAACCAATAATAATAAATGTAGAACAGTGTTCTAAAGTGTGAATTCTTTAGGTAAAATCTTAATTAACAATTAAGACAAGAGAGAAAAACTGGAAAACTCAAGCTTTTACCATTGCCCGACATATTACATAGGACAGACTGGTAGAGCTTTCAAAACCCACGTAAGAGAACACTTCACAAATTGGGTGAATGATAAAGGTGAATTGTTGTATGTTGAGTCACACCTACTTGACAATAAACACTCGTGTAACAAAGACAGAGATGTTAAAGTTATCCTACCTGTAGGTAAGGACAAAAACTAGATAGGCTTGAATTGTTACTAACCGTTCCTAACCTAACCTAACCTAACATAACATAACCTGAGTAAAAATTGGACCCTAACTTTGTAATGAATTAAAAATAAGAATCGAATGCCAAATCTTCGCTCCTACATATATCCATTGTACCTAATATTATCATACCAATGTTCTGAAGAAAAACATGTATTTTCTGTATATATATAGTTTATTATACCAAATATTGGGGATGTCATAGTCTCACTGGCTCGAGACAGTTGGGAGCAGTTGGGACTCTTGTGTTATATTCAGATATAAAAGTTGTATTATATGCTAGCAGGCATCTTTAGCGTTTCTTTGCTAAGCCGACTTCACATATAAGTATATCGTATTTTGTAATTGCCGCATGCTACTTTGGAGAGTCGAAATTATTATTAAAAATATTTTTAGAGCGGATTTTCACTCAAGATGCTTTCAGATATAAGTAATCGACTTTGGTTGTACGGCCGTATATCCTCTTAGCATACTTATTTGAAGAAAACATCTTCTAAACTTTCAGCCGGACCAATTGTCGCCGGATCGATGGTCGCCGGACCAAATGTCGGCCGGACGAACTGTCGGCCGGACCAACTGTCGCCGGACCAACTGTCGCCGGACGTCGCCGGGCCAATTGTCGGGTCACCAAAAATAATGGACCCAAAATTTTATACATCGTGTATCAAGGGCAAGTAACAATTCCTTCAATACTTTTATAACGTTGTTTTTCAATTATATAATACGAGTAAATTTACAGAATCGTCCCACTAAATTCGTCACATTTCGCGGAATTGCCTTTTTAACGACCGTGCATTAAATAAATATATAACCACTCTGAAAATAAACTTCGCCCCATTTCGGCAATATGTGTATCCGCAGAGATTGTACTTATCTCGGAGGTACGTCTAGTGTCGAAACAAGATACTCCGCTCTTAAAACTTTAATGTTGCGAAATCGCCATTGTGTGGTTGTCCCTATTTACATGATTTTATAATATTCATGGGGCAATCAGGCAAAACGAAATCATGTCAGCGTTTAATGAATTTTAGCGTTACAGCATTCGCTCTTTAGACAGTGCGAGAGATGCGTAGGTATTGGATCTTGTGCGAATATCATTGAGAGGAACTACTATTAGGTGGAAGAATTACTTCACTTCTGAGAAATTTCTTTGTATATTTAACGTCTTTGCTAGTGTGTCGCAAAATATCACCTATCAAGCATAAACAAGGTCTTGTTTATCGTATTTTTTAGTTTGAAGATTTGGTCGCTTAGAATTATACCGTATCCTATAATTTAAAATCGCGAGTATAACACGTCTTTGCCCTAAGTTAATCCTTACTACGATCGATCTTTTCGTGTAACTGGCCCGCTCATCTTCTTATACAAAGATTTCAAAGTTTATTTTTTTGATTTCTAGCGCCTTTAGATTGATTAGTCTGTTACCATGCCCGTTTTTATGTAAGATGTTAGCACTGGTGCTATGACAGAACACAGAACGTATGATCTTTATCGATCAAATGATTGGCGAATTCTGAAAAACCGTTATTATTGAGGCAACGGAGATGTTCCTTTATCCTAACATTGACATTACGCGTTGTCTTACCGATATAGAAAGCCGAACAATTATTACAATTTAATTAAACAATCGACTAAACAATCTAGAGGCGCTAGAAATCAAAAAAGCTGTTAAAACCAAAAGTCATATATTTAATAATCAATTAGACATATCAAGTAGTCCTGTATTAGGTCTGTTTCCGATAAACCCTTAAAAATAAAAATTCCCAGTGCTCCTTACCACCATGCCAGTTGATGCTTTGTTTCTCCAAATTTATTATTATAATCCATTAGTCTACCTAATTATCTTTCGGTTTTTCCCATTCTGGAATTTATAAATTGAAATGTAATGATTGTGATTTATTTTATATAGGTAAAACTTCGAGAAACTTTGAAATAAGGATTAAAGAGCATATGAAAACTTTAAATAATAATAGTTTCTTGGAGTTTGCCAACCATTTAATAGAAACTAGTCATACCTTTAATTTTAACAGTGGAATAGAATTAATACATTGTAATGTCAATGGCTTTCAATTGGATAAATTAGAAATTTTAGAGATTAGAAAGAGTGTTAATGCAAATTTAAATATTATTAATAATCAAAAATTGTTTTTAAATGACCCATTATTAAATCTATTCCCCTTTTAAATTTTTAATTATTCTATATTGCCCCTCGTCCCTTACACATTATTTTCTTTCAAATTTTATTATTGTTTATGTCTATTATTTTTCTCTATTACCTATGTATGTTTATTTTTTAAATTAGTTCTTTCAAAATCCCTGAAGAAGTCAGCTTTGCTGACGAAACATGTCGGTTTTTGTAAATAATTAAGTGGTTAATACAAAGTTATCTATTAATTTGAATTTTATTTAAGTATCAAAAAAAAAGGAAGCATAACTTACTGACTGACCCTCGTATTTGGCTCTCACCTTTTCCGGATTAACGATTGATTTGATGCTTTGACTTCAAAGATCTATGTAAATGAAACCACATTACGAAAAACATTCACTTAATAGCGGTATAATATACAAAATATTGATGTTCTTAACATTTCGCAAAAGATTAATATATGTTATGAACACTTAAATACTATATGCGTTGCATTATCACGATTTTCGCCTATTTATATTTGCGAGAATCGAGCAATATTCTGATGAAATACGATCATGTCTTTACATATTAAAATGATTTTCTGATCTTTGAATCAAATGAGAAAAGCTTATATCAGAAAACATTTAAATTTGAGGGGGATTAGAAAATAATACACCTCAGAGGTAATTCTAAACCAAAATATATACAACTAATGAGCGCTAGTATTTATTACCGAGATGATCTACTGTGAAAAGGCAATAAACATACGTTCATTATCACAATAATGTAGCTCTTTCAAAATATGAGATACACAATGTACGTAGGTCTGTTTCCTCCAAAGGAAAAAAGTAATCATATTCTTGCATCTCTCTTATCCCTACCGTAGACCCCTACTACTAGCCGTGACGATAATTTTGAAAGTATGGAATACTAGCTTTTGCCCCCGGCTCCGATCGCATAGAATCAGGGGGTTTCCCATTCCGCCTCCTACACCTTCCCTGCCTATTGCTAACTAAAATCCAATTTTTAATGAAATTAAATCGGTGTTGAGTTATTGAATATATGAAAATGATCTATCTTTCGTATCGGAAGCTCTTATAAGTGCAAGTCGTCACATAACCAAATTTCACCCCTGAGTTACCTCTGAATTCTGAATATCTTTACACTAGGTGAATTCAATTAGGAATCAAGCAAAATGTTTTCGTTATATCAGATTTTATCTGTTTTAGAAAATCCATCATATTTTTCACATTTTATTACGTATGCTAGTACTAGTACAGATCCGTTAAAATAAATTAAATAAATTACGGTTTATAAACCATAAATTGCATATTCCTGTACTAAATATTTATTATAATAATTTACTGGATAAAATGTCCCTATTAAAACTTTCAGAAAGAGAATTACCACAGATTTAATATTAGTACATAAAATACTGCATTACAAAATTGACTGTCCTGATTTACTTCAATTAATCAACATCCATATTCCCAAAAAATCTTGCCGATATTTACTACCCTTTTACTTTAACAACACCAGGACAATCTCTTACCAAAATTCCCCGATTCCGAGACTTCACAATCTCGGAAATAAATATTACGACCTAGGAGATATATTTCACCTTAAGGTTAACCAGTATAAGCATTGTTTATTCAAAATCTTTTATACATTTAGACACAGAAATAATGAAATATTAAGTTATTAGTTAAACATGTGGCATTCAATAGTGTTATTTTTTATGCATGATGTGAATTTATCAAGGTTTGTGTTAAACACATCGATATTTGGGCATAATCTGTTAAATGTGCTACAGCTTCTTCTTCTTGGAACTGTTGGGACTATGTCATTAGTATTGGGGCCGCCCAACGTGTGCCGCTTCCAATTAACAAATAAATGATCAAGCTATCAAAAAGGGCAAAATAAAGTGTGAGACATCAATTTTGACTATAATAGCATGTTCGGGGGAATGCTCAAATATTTAAATATTTGAAAAAGTTTTATTCCTTTTTTTATTTTAGACGCAAACATTGATAAACAATTTACAAGGTTTTAGAAATAATTAAAAGGATCGGTATCAATGACATGTCTCTACGAAATATCTTGTGAGTGATTATAATTTACATTTTACCGAGCGGGGCTAGTTCGTACTGGGGATTGATTTTAAGAGGGCATTACCAGAGAAAGCCGGAAATACGTCATTTTCAAAAAAGTTTTTAGACGTATTGACTCTTTTCCACAAAAAATTATAAATGGATTTCGAAAGATTGTTCTTTTATCTAGCATAGTTATGTAATAAATTTTTAGAATTTTTTTAAATTTTTAGTATAATAAGGTTATTCCATAGGTCGTTGGCAGATTTGTTAAGTTTTCAAAAAAGTTTTTGTATTATACCACACCCATTTCAAATAATGTAATCATGCAGTAAAATAAATCAATACATTATCTAGCAAAGTTATGTATTAGAATTTTAATTTTAGTTTCAATAAAATCATTAAAAAATATGTACGTACATGTGTTTCTTGACGAAAATTGGTCCATTTGTGTATTTATTTTCGCACTTACAAACTAATATATTTCAGATTTTTTTAACATTCTTATTAAATTTAGACATTATTGAAAAATGATAAATACTTGTAATCAAAAAATAACTACAAAAAGTACACTATTTTAATAGTTTTATCATCACGCCTTTCAGCATTTTTGGATGAAGGTATAAATAAAAGCTAATTTGGATTGAAATAAATTCGATATTGAGTTATAATTTTAAAAAGCTGGTACGGAGAAAAATCAATCTTTCTCATTGTAACCGCCCTGCACGATCGGAAGAACAACTTTCGACGAAATGTGGATTTTCGTCCGCTGGCTGGTTAAACGCTCTTAAATAAAAATAAAGACAAAACGATAAATAAAAAATAAATGTTTGTGTGTGTGTGTGTATGTGTGTATGTGTGTGTGTGTGTGTATGTATGTCAGCGTATATGTGCACGAATTGTATTGAGTTGTGGAGCGTAGTGAGAGCGCAGTGATTAAGGCGCCGCAACCGGGCTCAAAAAGAAGAAGATGGAGAGATATGAAATTACGAATGTTAGAGGAGCGCGCTAGTATTTAAAACGACAAAATCGATGCGAAAATTGTGAAAATGTTTAATAAAACACAACACGTTTAAAATAGAGCAAAAATTTGGCGAGGGTTGTCTTAAACAGCATTTAAAGAAACACTGTGAATTTTTTCATACATAAGACTTGTAAAATAACTGAATAAAACGTGTTTATAATAGTTTTTGGAGTATACTTTGCGATTTTTTTCTATCGAAGGAATTTTATATAATTTGCGTTTCGGTGCGGGGAATGTCTAGATATTATCTTCAAGAATAAAATATATATTTTTTAAGAGCTTTAAAACTTAACGTCTTTAAGGGAGAATTGTAAGAAATCGGTAAAAATTCGGGTAGCGGCTGCTTAAGTCACCAGCAATGTTTTTCTTAAATGAACACTTGATTTTCTAATAAGTACGAACGTGCGTTGCGAAAATGACACATAAAAACGGGATGTTTTAATGGGTGTTAAAAAGGTTTAACGTGGGATGCAAATATCAAAATATTGACTTCTTTTGACGTAAATTTGCAGTTGAAATTTAAAACTACTATATTTAGCATTCTGATAACAAGTCTAAGGCCCGGTACATCCGTGTGTTTTATTAATGGTATCATCAGAATCTATCATGGTAGGGATACTACCAAAGGGCGTATCTCAAAAAATATTAATTTCTACGATAGAATCGTATCTTCAATGGGGTAGGCGGATAAAAATAAATTCCTCACATCTTGGACAAGCTCACATAACATTTTACGAGATAAAGGAGATATATTTTTTAATACCACACCTAAAAATATCATAAGTTTAAAAATCTAATGTTTTTAAGTATAGGTATAATAAAGTATGGCAATCCTGTTTTAAAACTGGTTTCAGTGAACAAGTATAAAAGAATCTACTGCTAATACTTCATTCTTGCTAATCCTTTCATGTATTGTATTCCCATGTGAAATGCTACATGTGTTTAGTGTTAAAAAAAGTATTGAGGATGTGTTCAATGTAGAGTGTGAACTACTGACTGTAAAAATCGAAGTAACATCGAATTGCTTCTGAAGAAGTTGTTAAAAATCGGGATTAATGTCAACCTTCTAAAATGGATAAAATCGTTTGTCACGAACAGAAGTCAAGCAGTTAGAGCCAAAGGTTTCTCGGCGCGTTTTTATAATATACCCCCAGGAATTCCACAAGGATCACACACCGGGCCTCTCTTGTTTATTTTGTATACAATGGTATAGGCACACGTTTTAAAAATTCCAAGTTCCAAATTTTTGCTGATGACAATAAAATTGATAAAAAATCACTAATATTAATGACAGCCTGAAATTGCAAGAAGATATTAATAAGCTTAGATTATTTTGGGCGAATAACCATCTGCTTCTAAACCTGAAAAAACGTAACACAATATCATTCACCAAAAGCATTAACCCCCTAACTTTCAGTACAAAATCAATGACGTAGAACTAAAAAGATATCGTGAAGTAAGAGTTGAACAGCCAGTAGCAATAATTCACAACATTTAAAACATTAAACTTTAAAATATGGCGTAGCTATGTGTGCTAGTACCAGCCCTTTGGTTGCGGACATATTTATAAATTTTAGTGTCCGACCAAACTTTCGGTTTCGGTTTCGGTTTCGGCCTAGGTTCGGTCAAAAAACGAGTTTCGGCTTACTTTCGGTTTCGGCCGCCATCCAGCCGAAACTAAGGCCGAAACTGAAAGTGAATTTGGGAGATTTCGTTCTGCGATCGGACATGTTCGGTGCACTGAACTGCGAGCCACAAAGTGTCATTTTGCTGCGTCCGCGCTCACAGTCGTGTCAGGACTTGATTCACTTGTTTGTGTTCGCTCCGCGAACTTTGTGGTAGTTTGGTTTATTTGTTGTGAAATTGGAGGTGTTTATACTTAACATTATTTCGAAATAGGTAAGTTTTATTTCGCTATTGAAATGAATTAATTCATGATAGGCCCTGAGGAAAATAATTTCCCTGTCTGCTTTCCCTGTTTATCATCTTTGGGGATGCTGTGCGGAGGATTTTTATAGAGAAAGGAAGGAGAGGAGAGTTCTGGGAAGGAAAAGGGGTGGGTAGGAATCTGGGGTTCAGTGTGTCTTGGTCATCCACCTTCAAGACCTAGACAAACCTCATCCCATGAACCCAGGCACCCCTGCTAAATCACCAAACGTAGAGTACCACTTGGGGTGACCTATGACAGAGGTGTTAGTTATCCAATAAAGTTTCCCGGGGCGGCGGTACCTATTCCCGCGTCCCAAATTATTTTGTTTTTAAGAAGAAAGAGTATTTTTTTTCAACCCTTTATTTTGTTATTTGTTAATAATGTTCAAATAGGTAATACCTACTATTTTTTTTTTTAATATTATTTACGAAGCGATTTACGATTACGATTTCAAAAAGCATAAATAATTTATTTGAAATAAGGAGTGATAATAATGTTATGTTTATTTTTAGTTCAAATATCAGAGACTGAATAATAATAATTGGATAATTTGTAGAGCGCCGTTTTTGTGAAAATCACCTCAAGGGCGCTCTACAATTTATTATGAATCTTAGACTCTGTTTAATTATATTATTTACAAATAGACACAGAAACATACTTACCTGCAGGATATTTTTGATCAAAAACTCTTTATTAGAAAGTTTATGCTTGGGGAAGATATGACTTTGCACGTGGAGGACATTATATTCAAAACACTGGACATTGCATGACTTTACCTTTGCTACCCTCATCGTCATCACTGTTGGTTTTACATTTACATTTATATTTATAAGAAGATTAATGCCAAAGTTGAGTTAATATTTATTTTGAAAGTCTGGAGAATTTTAAGAATTTGCTTTGAATAATATATGATTTAAACTAATATATGATTTAAAAATAAAGGCTGACAGATTGACTATTTTTTTTCACAAAAACATGACCTTGTAAGGAAGTTTCGGTTTCGGTTTCGGTTTCAGCCGAACCTGAGACCGAGGCCGAAACTCAGTTTCGGTTTGCGTTTCGACCGTAAAAACTAGTTTCGGTCGGACACTAATAAATTTACCAAATTTATAAAAACAAACATTCCCGAGTTACGAATAACCAAACAATGTTTGAAAATCTACTACTACCACCACAGGAAGTTGTAAATGTTGCTTGTGTTGTGATGGAGGACTTAGCCAGCCGAGGAATCGAACACGCGACGCCCGGGTCGGACCCAAGCGTGATGCCCACTCAACATAAATTGAAGTGTAATAATGATTGTGGTTTCTTTTATATAGGTAAAACTTCGAGAAACTATGAAATAAGGATAAAGGAATATATGAGATGTTTAAACAATAATAATAGTTTCTCAGAGTTTGCCAATCATTTGTTGGAGACGAGTCGCACTTTTGACTCCAATAGTGGAATCGAGTTACTACATTGTAATTTTGAAGGTGCTCAATTGGACAAATTGGAAATCTTAGAAATCAGAAAGAGCGTGAATGCTAATTAGAATATTATTAATAATCAAAAATTGGTTTTAAATGACCCCTTACTAAACGTGTTCCCTTTGTAAATTGTGCCCTATTGCCTCTCTTCTACCTTCAAGTTATCACCTTTCCAATAACACCGTTAAGTCTATTGCCAATTATTTATAACTATCTGACCCGGCCACGCGTTGCTGTGGCTAACTAAACACCGCCATCTACTTGATAGTTATCCCACCTTTATAACCACCGTCATCTTTGAGTTTATCGCGAAGAGACAGACAGACGCCGCGGAGGACTTTAATTTATAATACAAAGAAATAGTGCGAAAGATTATAATAATGTGCATGAAATGCTTGAGGTAACTAACGTATTTAAGTTGACTTAATAAAGGATTAATTAATACTGTATTAACGCATTGTATGTGACCATTTATCCGTAAAAGATAGATATATGCCATCATGGACTTTTTTGTAGATCTATAAAGGAGGAATATCCCACCATGCATTGTTTTGTTATATCTTAAAGGGATTAGGCAGTGTTTTTGATGAAAGCTTCCAGGCGACTTGACTTTTTCCGACACTTCTAACAATTATCGTTCTGTTTCAACCAATTTACACAAATCCTCAACAAATTATGTACCTAAACCTTCCTCACAAATCATTATATCTATTGGTGAAAACCGTATGAAAATCCGTTCAGTAATTTTTCGAGTTTTACGTGAACAGACAGACAGACAGACGAACAGACAGACGACGCGGAGTACTTTGATATAACATGTAGAGAATATGTAGAGATAGAGATGTGTTTTAAGTGAACCCTGATGAGGTGAGCATTGCTCATGAAACATATTGGTTTTTTATAAACAATAAAAGTGGTTAAAAATAAATATTCTATTAATTTTTAATAAAAATGGTGCCACAAAATAGGTCTGCTGTATTTGAAGAAGATAAAGAAGAGTATCTGGCGGCGTGTGGTGTGGCTTTGTTTTTATTCAGATCTACAGTTTAATTCCGAGAATTATGAAATTTAGCACGCTTGATCTTCAAAACAAGAGGAAGGTAACTATCTACCTGAATTATCGTAAAACTTTCCCATCACCTTTTTCGTTAAACCAGAATTTTGATCCTTTTTGATTAATTTTGCACACTTAACATTCAACACAAGAAATAAAAACTACTGTAAGTCCATGTGTGATTTCAACAAGCTGTACGTAAAGAACTGTGCGACTTGAACTAGTTTCATAAATTGTGTCATAACTTTTTTCATATTAGTGATGCCTTCTACGCAGTTTTACTATCCGTAAGGTATTATGCAGGAACCTTGCTCAGAACAAGTCAGCAAGTTCGTCGCCAGAAGTTCACGAATCCTGTTAGGACGGTACTACTTATACATAGGTACCTGGCGTGTATTATTATTATATAGGAACGTGTTATCTCGGTCCTGCCGCTAGAGGCGCTGTTGTTCTTAAACGACTTCATTTCATAGTTCTATGACCTTTACTGCAGAAAGTGCGCTTCATTTTCAAATAAACAATAAGTAATACATTTAAAATTGAGGTGAGAAAATCATTGTTCCAAAAGCTAATGTTTTCATTATCCAGTTATGTTTGCTCGTTGCTCGTTTTTTACTACTGTGAGCCAATATTGCGCGCAATTTTAATGTCGTTAATGCCTTTAAAAAATCAACGAAATTTTAACTAGATCAAACGCGTCTATTTTTTTCAGCTGTTTAGACATTTACGACGCCTCGCGAGTAGTTGTGAAGTCGATAGATTAAATAAGCAATCAACTATAATTTTTTTAAAGAAGCTCTTAGTTGACCAAAAAAGATTTAAGCACACTTTATAAAGGGCTTTATAAATTTTTGAATCTATTAAAAAAGTTTGGAATATCATTAATTTTATAGGTTGGGTAGGGCAGATTTCAAAATGATTATACGTATTTTGATTGTAACAATAACCAAAAGCAACATTACAAGAGATTAGGCTTGAAATGGAAGACAAAGGATGGTAAAATTAGGACACTTAAAGGTTTTTGAAGCCGTGGGTCCCCTAATTTGACGGAAAATGGATTGTTATTACTGATCATGACATGTGGTAAGAAAAATAACACACCTACACACAAGTATATAGAAGTATCTCTAAAATTAAGTGTATAAAAATAGCACCTTTCTTGCATTTTAATTACAAAATGAAAATTTATTTAATATGGTGTTAATTTTGTGCACTTGATCGAAAATTTCGCACGGTTGATGCAGATTACGCATACTGTAATCAAAAATATTAATTTTGGTTTTCTGTGCGTCCAACGTAACTCCGATTCAATGAACTCAAATTAGTTTTGAATTTAAATATCATTTTCAAAATGTGAACTGATTGTGTGGAGAATTCAGACCAGCGAAAAAGTACCTAGGTCCTTATCAATTAATATTTCTAATAGAAAAATATATTTGTCATTTTCAATGTCAGAAAATAGACTATCCCATGATTTTTCACGGGTCTGCACTAGTGATAACATAAAAAATATTATGGAATTTTTAGTTCTTATTTAAACAGGCAAAAAACCAATGTCTCTAAAAAGAAAGTAAGTAATTTATTTTAAAATGGAGGTACGTGAATTGCAAAATAAAAAAAATAAAACAAATATTTACAAACTTTTAATAATGCTCACCAAAATTCCGTTATCCAAATAAGTTCAGCATTCAACAACAAACACCACTTAAAAAATCAAGCACATACACGATCAGCGATTTATCTTTATCCGAATGGTACACAACTGTTAAAGAGTTAACAGGGGGTCGATTGTTCCTTGTAAAGAATGCACTTGAAACGTAATCATGTGTTACATGCGGGAGACATCAACGAACTAAAACTAAAGAGCCGAACCCGGCGCGATGCCGACAATGTCCACCGCTGTGAGACGATGTGTGCTTGAGATGGTATCTACCTACTAATATTTAATAACTGTATAGAATTCAGTATATTTATAAATCTCAGATGAATTGTTTTTAAAGATTGAGGCAACCGTTTAATATTTAAATATCATTAATTCATTGCTGACTTATTTATTAACGATAAACAAAATTTTAACAAAACAAAAAAACGACTTCAAAAATGCACTAAAAAGTAAAAAAATAATTTCGTATTCTTCTACAACTTTATAATCATCTTACCTTTTCTACTCATCAATATGTACGTACGATTGTTATTTTTGGAGTCGGTGTCGGCGGGAGAGGAGCTGTCGAGTGAACACGCCGGGCCGCGGGTACCTTGGTTGACACCGACTCCAAAAATAACAATCGTACCTACATATTGATGAGTAGAAAAGGTAAGTTGATTATAAAGTTGTAAAAGAATACGAAATTATTTTTTTACTTTTTAGTGTATTTTTGAAGTCGTTTTTTTGTTTTGTTAAAATTTTGTTTATTTTTTGATTTTTAGTGAACTGAAGTACACTAACTAATTCGATTAAGATTCGGCCGACTATCGTAAATTTGTTCTTCAGAATTGGAGAGTTCCGTTACTTTGTCATGGATCCCATAATCAGAACCTAACCAAACTCTCATCAAACTACCCTTAAAGTATATCCTTTCCAATAAAAAAATAATCATCGAAATCGGTTGGCGTGATATTGAGTTATTCGTCCATTTGTCGCGCATATACTTGATGCAAATTTAAGACTTATATGATTTTCTCATGGATGCCATTATCAGAACTGGACCAAATTGAAATGGGACCATACGGGAAGCACCAGCTTTCAAATAAAAAAAGAATCATCAATATCGGTTCACCCAGTCGAAAGTTCTGAGGTAACAAACATAAAAAAAAAATAAAAAAAAACTCCTCCTTTTCGAAGTCGTTTAAAAAGAAGAAAGTATATTTTTCTTATTTTTTTGTATTTCTTGGGCATTAACTGTATAATAATAATAATTTTCTGAAATTTTGTTTTGAAGAGTTATATTTTTAAATGTACATTGGTTACTTAATTTTTAAATTATGTAATGTGAAATTTTTACATGTAATGTTGACTCCTCCCACCGTTCTTCCCCTCCCGCAAAAGAACCCCTCCCACTACTAATCATTTTTGTACTTGTATAGAATTTTTAAATTAGTTTAAAGTTTGCTAGTGACTGATACGGATGTGTCGAAACCGGAAGCAGAAAATTTAAAATTTAAAGTAACAAATGTATATGTATTTGAAATGAATATATTGTATTTTAAAAACTTTTCAAAACAAGATGAATTTCTTAACAGCGATTATGTTTTCACTATTATAAATAGCCCAAAACTAAGCAAGCGTTATACCCTTAAACATTGTGGTATGAATTTACTTCGTGGATAAAAAAAACATCAAAAATGTTTTGGGGTGTATAAATAGTCCAAAACTAAGCAAGCGTTATACCCTTAAACGTTGTGGTGTGAATTTACTTCGTAGATAAAAAAAACATCAAAAATGTTTTGGGGCGTATAAATAGTCCAAAACTAAGCAAGCGTTATACCCTTAAACGTTGTGGTATGAATTTACTTCGTGGATAAAAAAACATCAAAAATGTTTTGGGGCGTATAAATAGTCCAAAACTAAGCAAGCGTTATACCCTTAAACGTTGTGGTATGAATTTACTTCGTGGATAAAAAAAACATCAAAAATGTTTTGGGGCGTATAAATAGTCCAAAACTAAGCAAGCGTTATACCCTTAAACGTTGTGGTATGAATTTACTTCGTGGATAAAAAAAACATCAAAAATGTTTTGGGGCGTATAAATAGTCCAAAACTAAGCAAGCGTTATACCCTTAAACGTTGTGGTATGAATTTACTTCGTGGATAAAAAAAACATCAAAAATGTTTTGGGGCGTATAAATAGTCCAAAACTAAGCAAGCGTTATACCCTTAAACGTTGTGGTATGAATTTACTTCGTGGATAAAAAAAACATCAAAAATGTTTTGGGGCGTATAAATAGTCCAAAACTAAGCAAGCGTTATACCCTTGAACATTGTGGTATGAATTTACTTCGTGGATAAAAAATACATCAAAAATGTTTATCCGAAATTGTCTAAATGTACACTTAGGTGGTATTTCACCATCCTCCTAGTAGCTTAGCCCCACAATAACGAATATTAAAAAATTATCAAATAAATACTTGCAATACGTAAAAAACTCAATTAAACTAATTTTTTTGGTCTCGAAGTAATTTTAAATAAGTAAATATTATTTTTTGTTATCGAAAATAATTGTATGACCTCCATGAATAGTTGCATTATTTTTTCATTTAATAATTTTTTAGAATGAGAAGTCTTGTGATTATTTGAATTTCCTTTTTCGCATTTATTTCATTTATGGTACTTGCCTGTAGACTCGTAGTTTGATCATAGAATTGTCATTGACAACAGACATATTTTTAAATGTGGGTGATAAATTACATTGGAAGTATTACAATGGAAGATGCTCCGAGGAACTAGCGTCATTGATCCCCTCGGCACCGGTGCATAGTCGGGAAACACGCCAAACACGCGCCCAACATTTGTACACGGTTGATATTAGTCACATGAGAACGGGTCGTTTCTATGACTCGTTCTTGAGTTCAACGGCTCGGCTGTGGAACGATTTGCCGGCCTCTGTGTTTCCTCCCTCCTACAACATGGGTCTCTTCAAGACCGGTGTTCACTCCTTCCTTTCCTCAAAAAGACCCTCCACACAGCACCTTCAAAGATGACATAGGCCCTGAGGGAAGTTATTTTCCTCAGGGCCTCCTGTGTGGAGTTATGTAAAAAAAAAAAAGTAACACGTCGTCTTCAATTTTTACATCTTTATAATACACCTTATTACGATGCCTAAAACGGGTTTTGAATCTGAGATAAATCAGATGTTCGACTTTTTGGTCGTTTTTGCTAGTGCAAAATCTAGATTCTAGACGTATTATTTAGGATGAGAAGTTTGCGAAATAAGCTCTTATCGTTTTTCACGGAATTAAAAATCGAATCGTGTAAGATTATTTTGGCGTTCCAAATTAACAAAATATTTGCAATACATTTTGAAGATCCCTTACCAACTTATAATGTGTGTGCTTGTAATACGCGAGTATGTACATAATAATAAAAATAATAATTCGTAATATTCAAAATTCTGTTTCTGAAAAAATAAGAAAATATATATATTTAGGAAATGAGATTAAAAGACTTTGGCATTCTCAGACTATAAAAATAATACCATTTGTTATTTCGGCTACTGGCATTATACCTAACTCTCTCATTCAAAATTTTGGCATATTAGATTTGTCAAAGAATTTATATATAAAAATGCAAAAATCAGTCATTTTAAATACATATTGAGTGATCAGTAGGATTTATAGGTCCGATTAGGAGTTCCACAGTGCCGAACACTCTGATATGAAAATATCTGGAGTCGGTGAATTATTTTCCCATTTGGTCTCTGGCAGGTTGACATGTTGTTCTCGTATTGTTTTGTATTTATTATACTTATATGGTGCAATTGCATAGCGTGAATTAACTAGATGATCACTTGAGGAAGTGTGTGAAAGGGTTTAGTTTTTCCTGTGGGGAAAATTTAACCCGGACATTTAAATCTGGTGCATTAAGGCTCTGCAACCGGGCCCGAAAAGAAGAAGATGGAGAGATACGAAATTACGAATGTTAGAGGAGAGCGCTAACATTTACAGCGACAAAATCGATGCGAAAATTGCGAAAATGTTTAATAAAACACGACTCGTTTAAAATAGAGCAAAAATCTCACGGGCATTATCTTAAACAGCATTTGAAGAAACACTGTGAATTTTTTCATACATATAACTTGTAAAATAACTGAAACAAACGTGTTAATAAGATTTTTGGAGCATACTTTGCGATTTTTTTTTTTCGAGGGGATTTTATATAATTTGCGTTTCGGCGCGGGCAAAGTCTAGATATTATCTTCAAAAATAACATATATATTTTTAAGAGCTTTAAAACTTATCGTGTTTAAGGGAACTATGTAAGAAATCGGTACAAATCCGGGTTGCGGGCCCTTAAAAAGAATAGTGAGAAATTTTATACATACTTTTAATTATTATGGTATTAATCTTCTTTATTCCATGCATTTAGGTACTTGTCGCTGTTGGGATTTGATCGCCGGATTTTTTGCTAATCCGGCTCCTGCTTTAACAACTGAGCTTTCACTGCAAACTTCAAACTCCGCCACGAAAGTGCTGGGACCTGTATTCTCCAGTAGGTACTTATTATCCTTATAAATCATAGGAATTTTAGAATGAAATAATAGTTAGAAGGTTCTTAACATTTTATTGGATAACCAACACCTCTGCCATAGGTCACCCCAAGTGTTTCGCAACGTTTGGTGACTTAGCAGGGGTGCCCGTGTTCATGGGATGAGGTTTGTCCGGGTCTTGGCGGATCTGCACATCAGCTGCATGGCAGGCCGGATCGGGAGAGAGTGGTTGAGGGAGCCCCTTTAACTTCTCCAGCCGAACTCTCTCAAAACATCGCCTTGCACCGCAGTGGGAGGGATTATCACGTCCCTCACTTCTGGACACACTGCCCCCCAGATTCCTACCCATTCCTAGTACCATTTTCCTTTCCCGAACCTCCTCTCCTTCCTTTACTAAAAATATCCTCCACACAGCAGGGTGGTTCGCTACCTTTGGTGATTTAGCAGGTGTGCCCGGGGTCATGGGATGAGGTTTGTCCAGGTCTTGGCGGATCTGTCCATTAGCTGCATGGCAGGCCGGATCGGGAGAGAGTGGTAGAGGGAGCCCCTTTGACTTTTACAGCCGAACTCTCTCAAAAAATCGCCTTGCACCGCAGTGGGAGGGATTATTACGTCCCTCATTCCTGGACACACTGACCCCCAGATTCCTTTTCACCTCATACCATTTTCCTTCCCCGAACCTCCTCTCCTTCCTTTACTAAAAAGACCATCCACACAGCATCCGCAAAGATGACATAGGCTTTGAGGGGAATTATTTTTCTTCTGTGTGGAACTAATGTAAAAAAAACACAGTGACTGTTTAATTGTTTATTGTAATTAGACGAATAATAATACTTTCGAGGACAGACGTCCTTCCAGACTGAAGGCAAGTTCCATGCAAGTTCTGGGCATCTTGCATGGTCGATCGATATAGGTTTTATCGAAAATGTCGGTAACTTCTCAACGCTCCCGAGCACGACTGCAGGCCGCTAACGAACAAATAACAGTTCACAACGACTCAGGATTCCTAATTTCTAATTTATTTGACGTGAACTGGCATTTGTTCGATAGCGGCCTGCAGTCGTGCTCAGGAGCGATTAAAAGTTACCGACATTTTCGATAAAACCTACATCGATCGACCATGCTAGGTACCCTGATCTGCGGAACTTCTGAAACCTAAAATCTTCATAAATCTTAAATGCTGGCGTCCCACAGGGATCGGTTCTGTCTCCGACTTTGTTTTTGTTGCACATCAACGACCTTTTGTCATGTGCACCAATTCATTGTTACGCGGATGACAGTATAGTTCATGATAGCTTTTTGTTTGACAAGCCCCCAAAGGGCTCACAAACTCCAACAGCTCGTAAGGCTTTGAAGCAAAGAATGGACGGTTACCTCGAGAGTGTTTTCTCTTGCGGTAAAAATAATCTCGTTGAATTTAATGTTTCAAAGACCCAATCTTGTCTGATTACGTCTAAAAGGGAAAGAAATGAAAATCTTGTCTCTTTCAACGGAAGCAATCTTCCGAACAGGCCCTCCATTGATTTGCTTGGTGTTAAGTGACCAGCTCAGGTATGGGGGCTCCATCGAAGCCAGAGTAAAGTTAGCCTCCCAAAAACTGGGCGTACTGTACAGGGCCCGCAGATACTTTAATAGTACACAACTGCTAACCCTGTACAAATCGCAAGTGCGCCCCACGGTTGAATTTGGCAGCCACCTCTGGTCTGGAGCTCCAAAATACCTGAAAAATACCCTCGACTCTGTGCAGAAACGGGCAGTCCGTTTGATAGATTCTCCCATCTTAACAGACGGAGTGCAATCTTTAGAGCACAGGCGTCGAGTGGGAATGCTATCCTTGTTCTACCGGTATTACAATGGAAGATGCTCCGAGGAACTAGCATCATTGATCCCTTCGGCACCGGTGCATAGTCGGGAAACACGCCAAATGCGTGCCCAACATTTGTACACAGTTGACATTTGTCACATGAGAACGGGTCGTTTCTTCGACTCGTTCTTGTGTTCAACAGCTCGGCTGTAGAATGATTTGCCGGCCTCTGTGTTTCGTCCTTCCTACAACATGGGTCTCTTCAAGACCAATGTTCATTCCTTCCTCTCCTCAAAAAGACCCTCCACACAGCATCCCAGATGACATAGGCCCTGAGGGAAACTATTTTCCTCAGGGCCTCCTGTGTGGAGTTATGTAAAAAAAAAAAAAAATTTACCTTCGGTCACTTTCAGCACAACTCGGCAAAGAGATTATGTGAGACGAAGAGCACATAGACTGCCATGGTAAAGCATGTACTTGATCAGGCATGCCCAACCTGCGGCCCAATTGAACATTTTTTGCGGCCCAGATGAAGTTTTCAGCTTTCTTTGTTTTGGATTTTGATATACATATAAAAAATCGTTCTCGTAAATTTATCATAGCAGGTAATTCACATGATTTTAATAAGTGGAGAGTGAAGGCAAAGGCCATTTTTAGAAAATTTTGACTGCCCACCCTCATTCGAGGGTGAGGGGGGAGGAAGGAGAGCATTCGGCCCACATAAAATCAGTAATTTTTTTGGTCCACCAAACGATGGTTGGACATCCCTGTACTAGATCATAGACTATTACGGATACATTACTACATATCGTCGCCTCAGTTCTTGTTTGTTCAATAGACCGTTTTAGTTTTTGTTCAATCTCCACTTTAAAATTAAAAATAAAGTATAAAAAATGATAGTTAATCACTTAATTAAGAATTATTTAAACTGACGAGACCTTTACCTTTACGGATATAGCTTTATCTTAAACACCTATCATAATGTTTCATTTAAATAATGAAAGAAAACTTTTTTGTTTTTTGTTTTTGGTGTGACACATCTGCCCTGATGATGGACACTGTAACGCTGTCCGAAACGTTGGCTAAATGAGGAGGTAGCGCAACACGGAATAACACCCCAAAAACAAATAACAAAAATACTTTTGGCCGTGAAAATCTAAAATCATATCTAATGAAAGAAAACTTTCTCCTCCTGTATAATTTTCTAATGGTCTATTGAACATACAAGAACTAAGGCAACGATATGAACAATAATCATCGGCATTGTCGTATTTAAATATAATTAATTTAGTAATAATTTAAAACAAGCATATTAAAAATACAAAATTAAATCCACAATTTAAGAAAAACATTACTCGTCACTTAATCACAACTCTCCACCACATAATACGATTCAGACAAATAGATACTGTTTCGTAACGCTTAATTGGATCTCGATGGGTTTGTTCTGTTTCACATACATGCCAGAATTCAAGCCTATTGGTGAAATTCGCACTTGGGTGCCTACCCTGGCCGATAACTGTCCGTTGACAGCCGTTGTCAAGGAGACGAAAAAGTGTATTTAGTCTTCTCATCGTAACGCTTTTGTCAACATCTTTCCGTTTTTATCGAGACAAGCTAACAGACTCGCAAAGTGAAATTACCGCCGGTAGTTCATCTTAACCGTTATGAAACTGACTTGCAACTAACTGCTTTTAGTTCATTCAGACAATAGCCAATCGACCACAAGGGATTCCCAAACCGGGCAAGATCGCCAAACTAACTATCGTAAGTACCCTTGTGAAATTACCTTTGATATTTGCTGCAGTAAATGTACCATATCGAGATCCACAGACAAAGCTCATATAGAGTGAACATTCAGCTTCACTCTAACACATATAAGGTGGTGCCATCATCGCGGCAAACCTAACAGATACACACACCACATACATTTTTAATTTTATGTCGTTTATCTTTACCTTCATCTCAAATCATTCCTTAGCATGTAGGTACTAACCCCACCCGGAAAAATTATCACGAATGATTAATTATTCATTTTATTTATGTACCTACTGTTTATTTCTAAAATAAATAAAAAAAAATAAATACAAGTAAAGGAAAATCCAGATTAAAAACTACATCGCATTTATTCAATTTCAAGAGAGGGTTTTTTATTTTATTATTATTTTGATATGTCTTCAATTTTACTTAAGCAGGTGGGGGTTGCTACTGTAGATATGAAAATAAGTGAAAAAAACATTATTTTTAAAATTCTTTATTAATAGTTATAGTACAAACAACAAATGACATTATATAAAGTTTAAAAATATGTATATATATATCCAAGCTGCCGAAATGAGGTACTTGAGAGGAGTGGCAGGGGTTACGAAATGGGATCACATAAGAAACTCGACGATCCGAGATGATCTAAACAATGAACCACTGTTACTCTTTATAGAAAAATCGCAAATGTGGTGGCTTGTGCGTGTACTAAGAATGTCTGATTACGGAAATCCGAGGAAGATACTGAGTGCGATTCCAAAGGGTAGACGTCCAGAGGGCCGCCCCAGACACAATTGGGCGAGGAAACTCCAGACACTGTGTGAGGAGAGGATGGGCCGAACAAACAGCGTAAGACAGGGACGTATGGAGGAGCCTTGTCGATGTAATGGGTCCCGGACCCGAATAGGACAAGGGGAAGAAGATGATGATGTATATATATGTAATCGTTTTACAACTTTTTTTAATAACGCTGGAGGTGGAGAAACGTAGGTAAATAGCATTTTAACATTAAATTTTCAGAGAGAATAAGAGAACAAAAAGTATATGGTTAAATCATTTCACTCCAATAGAGTTAATAATATAGTTATATAGTTCATATTTTAGCCGCCTGCATAGATAAGTATATCAATATGTACCTATGCTTTGTGTATTTTTTTTACTGCCCTGTCGAACAAATGGTTGTGCTCGAAACTAATTGGCTTCGTATTACAGTAATAAGATAAGTAACTGTACAGATTGCTACAAAATTATAAGTTTTTTATAATCCACTACAACATGATTCATTTTACAAACATTCGTTATTATTAGTCTCAAATGCTTCAATTACATACCGCGCCTACATTAATTACCTTGCTAAACTGGTTTTTACAGAAACACCTGTAAAATAATATCTTATATATAGATCCAGGTAAAATTCATATGCTTACATATTTTTTACAATTTACCTTGAGTCATTTTCTTGACGAGATTTATTTGAAATATTTAATAACACGATGTTACATATAATTAAGCATTACAACAATAAAGCATTGTAGACATGCTTTCAGATTCTGTCAAGAGATTATGATCTTGTGCGAATTATTGCCAGACAAACGGAATTAGGCCAAGGAAACACGGTCAGAGTATAGTCACGTAAATCATGTAAATAGAGAAAAATAATATTTCGAAAAAGTAAATGAAGCAAAAAATAAGTAAATAATTTATTTTATAAAAAAGTCTGTTTGTAATTACTCAATGTATGTATGTAATAATACTTTTTCATACAGTAAAAAGCATATGATGATTAAAAAGAGTTCATAAATACTTACAATGCTATTTAATCTTTAGGTGGACAAGTAAAAAAATGAAGACACTATACCCTAAAATATATTTAGAACCTTAACGACGTAAGTAAAGAAGACGTGTACACAAATTGCGACTCGCGATCCGTGTATTGGACGGACCTACTGTCGAATTTGCCCTGTCAAAGAAAATAATAAGAAGAAAAATAATTTAGGAATCATAACGACGTAAAGGAAGGATAAAAGTTCTGGGAAGGAAAAAGTATGAAGGGTGGGCAGGAATCTGGGAATCAGTAATTCAAATTTAATTTTTGCCTTAGCATTACATTATCGTTTTCTGATATTTTCTGCTAGAACAGGGATAGATATTTAATCCTTTTATGAAGGTCAACTTTTGCCTAAACCGCTTTTGCAAAATGCTAGCAGCTAAACTGCATTTGACTCGATAAAATGATATATCGAATCATAAAAAATACTTCTAAGTACTAGAACACTAAAATATTTAATTTTTTTTTCCACTTGTTAAGGAAAAATATTTCTTAATTATTATTTAACTTGTTGTCCTCTTCTCGTGCATACATACTTATTTTTTCTGTGAAAATGTGTTTTGCCATTGTGGAAACATCATCTGCAAATTATTGATATTTGTAAAATATAATATGTCATTATTACTTCATTTATCTGGAGGATGGCATCATTTTATTTTCATTGTGAAAATATAATAAAGCTTTCAACTTTTTTTATAAAATGTGGGAGAAGAAAATCATTGCTTAACCCTTTCCACTCTAAGTATTCTTTTGTTTTTTTTACACCAGCGCTTTAGTTAAGCGAATTTGCTTTTTTTTTTAAGTTTTTAGTTATTTTTGTAAATAAAATTGATATCGGTTTATACACCGCTAATAATATTTTTTTTTGGTTGTAATCACTAAAATACAAATAGCCAAAAGTTTAAATACTTTTAAAAACTAATTCTTTTAAACTGTTTGGCACCACTGTGTACTAGTGCCTACATCTACATGTTTATGTACTCAGAGCCCCGTGCCACCAGAAAACCACTGTAACAATAATAATTTACTCTAGTGACCAGTGTAATTCGCCGGACTCGAAACATAAACTTGATGCAAAACTTATTTGTACAAAATTTGGTTTGAAATAATGTACCTACCAATATAACCACGTACACACAGATCTTCATTATAATCGTTATCATTTCTTATTTACTACTTCAACTTCATATATTTTATAATTATATCATTTTTATATTCTTTCATGTATTGCTTTCTATGTTCTATACTTTTCATAATATTTTTATATTCTACTATATTCTTTCATACTCTTTTATACTCTATAGTCATTTATTGTTTCCATACTCTTTAGTCATTTACATTCATTTGTATTCTTTAAATTTCTTTAATATTATTTTATATAATACGTATATTTAAATATTTTTATTTTATTTTGTTATATTTCTTTATATTGCATCTGTTAATATACTGTATATGAAAATCGACTACCACAACACAGGCATGTGCCTAGTATGGTGGTCGAAAAATCCCCAATCCATGTAACAAATAATTTCAAAGAATAAAGAAACTTAAAAAAAAAAAAAAAAAGTGTATCCAGGAGTGACAGACATATGAATCCATCCCTCCAACTGCGGCGCAAGGCGATGGGTCGAGAGAGTACGGCTGGTAAAGTCAAAGTGCCTCTCTCAACCAGTCTCAGCAGGTGGGCAGACGCATCCGCCGCCAAGACCTGGACAAACCTCACCCCGTGAACCCGGGCACCCCTGCTAAGTCACCAAACGCAGCGAACCATTTGGGGCGACCTATGGCAGATGTGTTAGTTAACCAATAAATGGTTCCCGAGGCGGCGGTACCCATACTCGCCTCCCAAATTCGAGTATATCGTGTGTTTAATGGTCACTTGTTGTATATTTTAATAGCCATGCAGTAAGGTTCTTTATGAAATACTGTTTTATTTGCTTGAGGTATTAATTCATTTTCTGTAAATCTTACCGCGTTATTATATGATAAGTATTTTAGTGCGAACTTTTCTGAAGATGACCGTATATACATAACTCCATTATATCTCTTACAACCAGACTTATTTATATAAGGAGTTATTCGTATACAATTTATCCTTGTACGAAAAGATTCGTCACTCGATATAACATTTCAACAATTCTGACACGGCAGATCAACGACCTCATTTGTTTATCTTTTGTACCCATGAACATTCCTTGAATGCTCCACACAAATGTGAAAGACAAAAAACTGCATGACAGGAATAATTAATGGCTGATTTAACATGGATACAGACTTCAGGTCGTCGCTGGTGAGAGAAAAAAAGAAATGGTCGTTGTAAAAATTTGTATTTACTTATTTTCTTACAATTCATATACTAATAAAGCAATTTCAGATAGGACAAAAATGTAAATTACGAAGATGATGTTAATACATGAAGATGATGATGCCACAATAATGAACTCTATGGTATCTACCAAGCTCCCAGACTCTCTACCCCATTTAAAGCTCCGAAGACCAAGATGAGCCGGACATGTGCACCAATTGCCAAGCACACGAGTACCGAAGAAGGTTATAACAGGACACCCGGGAGGTAAACGAAAGGCGGGCAGACCTAGGCTGAAATGGGAGGATGATGTCAGGAAGGATGCAAGAGGACTACTGCATGTTGCTGATTGGAAGACGATGGCCTAGGACAGAGGGCGGTTGAAGGTTTGCGGGTGGAAAAATGTAATAAGCAGTAATAGGCCCGTTGCATCAAACAAAATGTGAGCATGATAGTTATAGCTGTTTGAAAAAATCGTTCGTGGGTTTCGCATTGTTCGATGAGGAGATCTAAAGAGATTTTTTTTAATCTAACTTTCATTTTAATACTAACCCCTCACACAAACCTTCCGGCAAACAAGCTATTTTGGAGATGCAAGCTGTATTGGACCATGGAAAGATAGAATACAATTTAGGTGGTAATAAAAAATCTGAAAATACAAGATGGGGCAGAGAGGAGTGCCTAGAGTAAAAAAACGAGTGTGCTTTAGACCACACGACTGAAGTAAAACTTCACTAACTTATTTATTTATTTTTCCATAAAACCGTTATATGTTATACACCAAATTATTACGGAGAAGATTACAAAATTTAAGAGAAAAGAGTCCAAAGGGGCAGTTTCACTATGTTGAGAATTGAGACATAATATATATCAAAAGATACTAACTGAACTCTCTATAGATAACATTGAATATGTCGATGCTCAATGCAGAATCGTTAAGCAGTTGAATCGCTCTGTTTAATGGCGCATTCTGAAAGGAAGAAGTTCTCGCTTTCGTAGCATAAAAAAGGGCGTGGGATCTCCCACGTTAGGGACATATAGGTTAACCTCCTTCAACATAGGTGGATTCAGTATAGAGTACCGGAGTAAGCTTAAAAAAATGTTTCCCCCAAAATATTTTTCGGCGGGCTTCTAAGGTATTAAGATCGAGCATTCCTGTTAAGAACAACGATGGATACAGGAATGGGTAGTATGTATATTTCCTCATATACAGGTAACGTATAAACGCTTTTTGTTCCTTATATCTCCCTCTCATCTTCCGTTCGCCTCGCCCGACCGTTCGCCTCGCCCGACCGTTCGCCTCGCCCGATCACACTTTTCAGAAGGCTCTCGTCACGCATTCACCAGCTTATTTCCCAAAGTCAAGCGTGCCTAAAGAAGTTTTACTTCAAAAATCACTGAAGGTCCACCAGATCAAGCAAAGGGGCGGGGCAGGTGCCGTTAGGTCGGAGAAATGATGCCGTTTTTTTTTTCATTACGTTTTTTAAAAGTTATATCGCCTGGCGTGGCGGCCTTGGTGAGAAATACACCAGTAAAGACGTCTTCAATCGCCTCGTTCAGAGCTTCAAGTGTTCGAGATCGAAGTTTGCTTACCACAGCTTTGACGTATCCCCACAGAAAAAAGTCACTCGGGGTCAAATTGGGAGAGCGAGGGGGCCATGGAATATCTCCCCGCAGAGAGATCAGGTGACCTGGAAAGAGCTTTTGCAAAATTTCGCACGAAAGATGGACAGCATGGGCCATGGCTTCATCTTGTTGAAACCAGAAGGCTTCTGTGCCATGTTCCTCGCCATACTCTTTCTCAAACATCTCACAATAGTGAGACGAATAACTCAATAATGGTAATGATTAATCCTTCGTCGCTAGTGCACAAAACAGCGCCGAGGGATACAGCACGATTGCAATGCAGGCATCTCTACGTTTCACAAAATCTTGTGGGCTCAATTCCCGTGCATGCATCATCGTGTAGGAGTACAGGTGAAGGTCTGAGTGTAAGATTTGCCTTACAATTCGGGACGATATTCCAAGCGCAGCGGCATGTTTCCGCGCTGATTGGGTTGGAGACTCTTCAATTGACGCTCCTACTACCGCGATGTTTTCAGCTGTTTGCACACTTTTAGACAGCCCAACTGGTATTTTAGGATCTGCAGTTCCTATCCACCTTACACAACTGGTCAATTTCCGAATGGTTTTAGGATCAGAAACGCTGTCATTGCGATTTAACTCGAACCTTATCCTTTCAACGCTTTCCTCGTTTTTAAAGAACATCTCCACAACAAAGCCCTGGTACTTACTTACCTGGTCACTACTATGAACGGCATCATTTTCCCGACCTACCGGCACCTACCCGTCCATTTGCTCAGTCTGGGGGGCCTTCAGTGATTTTTTTAAACTGGGCACTCCTGTCTGCCCCACCTTGTATTTCACACATCGAATTCCAATAATTGTAAATTTTTCCATATCCGCCGATTTCTTCATAAACCGCCGTCACTATCGATAAATATAGGATTTATCGATAGTGACGGCAACTCGTTGTTCCCGAGCTCGACTGCACTTAACCAACGAACGTCAAAAAAATTAGGAACCCTTAATCGTTGTGAACTGTTGTTTGTTCATTGTTTGTTCATCCTGCAGTCGTGCTCGGGAGCGATGACAAGTTACTGACATTGTCAATAAAACCTATATCGATAGTCTATGCTAGATACCCAGAAATACTAAAGGCCGATGAAATTATAAATAAAATTAAAATTATAGATAAAATCGAACATTAAATGGATTGGTCTTGCGGGGAAGATGAGCGTTATTAGAAACTATTAAACAAATGGAAGGACGTGGCACAGACAAGTGAAGCAATTAATTGGATCAGATCATGTCAATAGTCAGAAGAGTATGCATAAATTTGGAAGAAGCAAGAAGTGTACCTAAACAGAATTGAGATGGGTAGCATCGTCTTTGAAAAACCTAAGTGACTTCAATTTGTTTTCATTCCAAATGATAATACATAATTTAGGTACAACTTAATATTACACAACTTTTAAGATTTAAAAAAATAGACACATAATTGTACACAGATTCATGTCCTAACACAACCTTAAAATGTGTATTTTTAATAAATTGATCACTCAATATCATCATTTGACGATCATTTGATGACCTCCGTAGTCCAGTGGGTAAGACTCTTGACTCACAATCCGGAGGTCGCGGGTTCGAACCCGGCATGCGCAAATAAATTTTATTTGATTAATTTGTGTTATTTCACAATTAATTAATTAAAAATAATATATAGTATATTTGCGGCATGTTCCAGAGTGGTAGATACTATCAGTATCGCCCTGGTGTAAGACCACCATTCAGAATTGAAACGTCGCTTGAAAATGGCTTTAGCCGTGTTTAGTGACTAGATCTGAATAGTCAGGTACTTCCCAACCTTCCTCTTCCCCACCTCCTTCCCCTTCCCACTACCTTTAGCCTCACAACATACCCCAATTGGGGATGCCATGGTCTCACTGGCTCCAGACGGGAGCAGTTGAGATTCTTGTGCGGTATCCACTGTAAAAAAAAAAATATATATATAATTTTTGATGTTTTCTTAAAACTGTTATTAATTTCAGTAACTTTGATTAAGTAATACTAATTATTAATTTTAAATATGACAAACAAGTTTATTTAGTACCCAATACGTGACCCCAATACTAAACAATTGACCCTAATAAATAACAAAAGTCACCCGCAGAATTTGTTTTATGATGTAACCACACAAAGTATTATACAAAAACGTGATAACAAAAATATTTTTGAATGAAATAATTGAATCACACTGTAAAACATTTACGCATTGTAAAATCCTGCCAGCCCTCCAAAAAAGGCTGCTCCCTTTTTCTTAATTCTGTCGGCGACAATGGACGGGATCCTCAACAGAGACGGCACTTTAAAGTGATTATTTCCGAAGTACGAATTATAATAATTGATATTGCCATTGTTGTTATTATTATTAATAACTTTATCCGCCGGAGGCGCCCGGGAGAACTGAAGTTGAAACCTCGAAAGAAATAATTTGTTGAAAGAAGTTTCGGAGTTTATGGAAAGATCGAAAGTTTTGGTAGGCACTGGAACGGTTGGCGCTATTGGATAATATTTAACAGGTACGTAAGTAACTTGGTATTTTTGGTAACTTATTTCAGATCTCGTGGACTCTTTCAATGATTCATCTATCACAGGTTTTTGTTGCGAAGTTTCGTTCAAAGTGTTGAAAATATTATTACTTTGAGAATTTTCAAATATGGTCTCATTTGGTTTGCTTGTAATGATTTCGATTGAAATTGTTTCATTATTTGCGTCATCTTCATAACTGTCATCTAGATTTATAAATACTGTTAAATCTGCGTCTTTAACAGCCTCATTCGAATCATAATCACTTTGATGGCCACTAGATGATACATCATTAATATGGTTTGAATCGTGTTCACTTTGATGGTCACTAGAACTAGGTGAAGCATCATTCGTATCTTTTGAATTACTACCACTTTGATGGTCGCTAGATGTAGTGTTAGGAGTCTCGTCTGGGTCATTATCACTGTGATGGTCACTAAATGAAGTATCATTAGTATGATTTGAATAGTTTTCACTTTGATTGACACCAGATCCCGATGAAGTCTCACTTATATTGTTTGAATTATAATCACTTTGATGGTCACTAGATGAGGCTTCATGAATAGTTTTTAAATTATTGTTTTTAATATTGTCACCTTCTGCAATTTTTTCATCATTAATGTATCGATATTTTCCATAACTGTTACTTGGTATTGCTTCGTTGGGCGTATTGATTATTACAGATAATAAGCACGGGATCCAGGCGTGAACCAGCTATAAAAAAGAGATTTTAATCAACATGTGAAATATTGATTATTGATCGCTTACACCATATTTATAATAATTAATTATATATTAGATTTATCAAGAAATGATGTTACAACTATGCGTGATCATTTTTCGCAATCAACAATAAATCCTTGAATGTAAGCGATTAAAAACGCAATATTGCAAAACACAGCTTGTAATTTGCAGGCATTGTTTCAACAAAATATAGTGTTGGTCCAAATGCGTGAAGCGCTTCGGGGAAAATACTTGTTTTGTTTTTGTTCGTCGTTCGTGCTTTCAGCCCATATATGCGGTTGCACAACCTATGAGAATCCGGAATTGAGATTCACAATACATTTTTAAAAACATGCACAAGTTTAACGACTTGCACATTTTATTTTACAGAGAATTTTTATTTATCACTCCCTTTTGAAACACGTCTAATTCCGGAAAGCCACTAGTAGTAACTACAAGTATCTTAGCAGACGAATAAATTGTTTGAAATCTTATTAATATTATAAACAAGTAAGTTTGTATGGATTTATTGTGTATTTGTTACTCTTTCACGCAAAAACTACTGAATGGAATTTAATGAAACTTTACAAAATATAGCTCATACAACAGAATAACATATAGGCTCTGGTATATGGTGTGCTCTGGCGATATGAAATTTATAATAATTAAAATGTGTATTTCATATACATATTTTAGCGGCAGGGAGGAAAGGCAGGGGGAAGGGGAACGAGGGAAGTGGGGTTCGCGGAGTGGGAAGAGACGAGGGAGGGGGAAGGTGGAAGGAAACGGGGACGTACCGGAAAGGACATGCCGGGAGAATCAATGTATTTCTTTAAATGGCATTGCATCGCATGCCGGGGACCAGCTAGTAATAAATATTTATGGTATTGTTTCATAATTTATTTTAATAATTATTTTATGATGTTTACTATAACAATCATTGATATCAAGATAAAATCAGGAAAGCACACCGAAAAGCATGCTTATTATAGAAATTACTAGCGTAGACCGGTGACATCGCGGAAAAGTCAGAATTTTTGAAAAATCAGTTCCAATTTTGAAAATGTCAAATAAAACAATTTTCTATTAAAAATATTATATTAAGAGGTAGGTTTGGCCACTCACAATCATTTCCAATTTTGAAAATGACCAACAATTTTTAATCAGAGTTACGCAGTAAACGGTAAAAATCCACGGGATTTAACTTCCCTTGCCAAGATGAAAACTGAGAATTTTGTTTACTCAGAATATATCAGTTCCAAAGATATTGAAATATAAGTAGATGTGCTATCTGCTGTTTTTACTATGTGGGTCTGCGCTTCCGGGTGTCGCCGATATTGTTTACCAAGTAACAAATAAACTAAAAGAACAAATAATTAACGAATAAACCAAACGAATGTTAAACTAAATGAACGAATTCTTTCCTTATTCAAAATATATTGTTAACCAATATTAATGCACATTTTCAAAAAATCAACAAAATGAACAAATTCTTTTTGTATGAAAACTACGCTAATTAGCGCGTAGTCCGGCGACAGTTGCGCGGACACCATAGCATATCTATTCTGTATTTGAATATCTTTGATCAGTTCCAATAAAAATAGTTCATTCATACACACAGGGAAGTTTCATTGTTTTAAATATTACCGAAAAGGAAGTAATAGCTCCCATCCTGTGTTATTGCTGATCCAACTTTTGAAGGGATATTATAATTATAGTCTTATAACTTCTTAAAAGATTCGAACTGCAGCATCTGAAAGAACCAAACATTTACTCATATAAATAGATTACTATGATTATTAAAAACAATTTCTTAGGTTTAAAGTGTACACACGAATGATGTAATAAACAATTTTGACATTTAATCTCTTATCCTGACGAAGAAAACATTTTTTTAAAACATGTCGATAATATTAATAATACAGTGGTGGATATGATTTTAGATTTTCACTGCCAAAAGTATAAGGTTTTATGCCCTGTTGTGCAACTTCCTCCTTTAGCCAACGTTTCGGACAGCGTTACAGCGTCCATCATCAGGACAGACGTGTAATTTTTAGTGTTGAAATGTGTGCTTATGTACTTAGAAGCGATACCGTATTGCCAGCTTCACTCCACTTCGAGCTGGTATTACAGTATACTTCACAATGGTTTTCTGCGTTTAGCTTTGGTGTAGCCGTCAATTACCGGATACCAAAAACTGTTGAGCTTAGCTCCGTCGTCTCTATTATTATTATTTGAATTTTGGTGGATTTCAATTGCCTCCGTAATGATGGACACTGTTACGCTGTTCAAAGCAATGGCTAAAGGAGGAGGTAGTGCAATACGGCATAACACACCAAAAATAAATAACAAAAATAATATAGTGGTATTTAATTAAATGAAGACAATATAAGCGAAACTCAATCGAAAATCTGGAAATAGAAAAATCAGAAAAAGATATTGAAACCTCTGGGACTCGAACCCAAGACCTCTTACTTTCCGGGCAAACGCGCTAACCACTGCGCCACGGTGTCGATATCAAATTCTGCTAGGTCTAGGAATTAGGAATAGTCCTTAGGAATTAGGAAAAGTCAATAGATGTAGCATATTAAATAAAATGGATAAAGATTTATCCAGACATTATCTCGAGAGCATTTAGTTTGGGTTTGAATCTTGTAATCATACATAAAGATAGTAGCCAATAATATATGCGTTAAGAAAATGAAGATAATGTGGGTGGTTCTTAGTCGAAGTATGATACAGTTAAAAATGACAGAATTTGATATCGACACCGTGGCACAGTGGTTAGCGCGTTTGCCCGAAGAGTAAGAGGTCCTGGGGTCGAGTCCCAGAGGTGTCAATATCTTTTTCTGATTTTTCTGTCTCCAGATTTTCGATTGAGTTTCGCTTATATTGTCTTCATTTAATTAAATATTACAATTTGAGGTTTTACTCATAAAGTTAAAATATAAATTATAAAAAAAATAATAATATAGCGGTGTTTACAAAGTTATTTGTTTTCATTAAATCAATAATGACGCCACAAAGTGTATTTGCAAAGTTTGAAGAAGTAGACGAAATAAACACTTAACTGACTTTTTCTTATTTAACAAGTAACTGGTGAGAAAATAAACTTTTTCCTGTTGAAATTGAAAACCACAACTAAACGAAGCAAATCCATGTGGGCTTATATAAGCTCTTTCTGTCATATAGTTATGAAATTCGGAAGAATTAATCGATTTTGGCTGACGAAATAAGGCGTAACAATTGGTGAGAAACATATGAAAAATTAACCTACATACATATTACGTACCCACATGTAAACAGTAAATAAATTTAGTGATAATGCAAGTAAAAGTGTGAAAAGCATTTGTAAAAGTTTATCTAGAAAAGTATATTTTTAATCGTCATAATGGTTGAATTAAGTATCCACATATCCACTACCTACCACATTAGCGACATTGATTTTATTTAAGTTGAAATAATAAAAATAATAATTGGATAATTTGTACAGCGTCGTTTTTGTGAAAAATCACCTCAAGGGCGCTTTACAATTGATTATGAATCTTAGGCTCTATATAATTTTAGTATTTACAAATAGATACAGAAACATACTTACCTGCAGAACACACTTTATTAGAAAGTTTATGCTTGGGGAAGATACGACTTTGCATGTGGAGGACATTATATTTAAAACATTGGACATTGCATGACTTTACCTTTGCTACCCTCATTACTGTTGGTTTTACATTTATATTTATATTTATAAGAAGATTAATGCCAAAGTTAATATTAGGTCCTTACATATGAAATTGGCGTTTTGCCGTACTGGCAACTTTGATCTCAAATATCTTCTCTTTGGCTAGGAATTCCAAATTCAAATTTATACAGCTATTTACTCATGTATTTATGTTTCGAAAATTATAATTCATTTGTTTTTTCCTTAATTGTTTTTTTTCTTTGCGTCACTTAGTTTACAAAATGGAAAACTTGAATTTTACGAGTACGAGTTTCACCGTGGCACCAGTGCTGCAGAAACGGCTCGAAGGATTAATGATGTGTATGGCGACGGTGCCGCAAAAGAAAACACAGTGCGTTTTTGGTTCCAACGTTTTCGTTTTGGAAATTTCGACCTGCAGAACAAGCCCCGTGGAAGGCCGGAGACCAAAGTTGATAATGAAGAGTTGAAGGCTATTGTGGAAGCGGATCCATCGCAAACCACGTCCGAGTTAGCTGCAGGCTGCGGTGTTAGTGATAAAACTGTTTTAATCCACTTGAAGCAAATTGGGAAGGTGAAAAAGCTTGAAAGGTGAGTACCTCTAGAAATGGGTGAAGCAAATCAACAAACGCGCGTTAGAACGCTAGACCACACACTGCACAACAGACGGCTACCAAATTAGAGGAGCTTCAATTAGAATGTCTAAGACATCCACCGTACTCTCCGGACCTTACCCCAACAGATTACTAATTTTTTCGAAATTTGGATAACTTCTTGCAAGGGAAAAAATTCACCTCCGATGGGGCAGTTCAAAGCGCCTTCGAAGATTTTATTGATTCCCGTCCGAATGGTTTTTTTAGTAAAGGGATCGATGAACTACCTATGAGATGGCAAAAGCGCATAGATAGCAATGGTACATACTTTGATTAAATAAATATATTATATTAAAAGAAAATCGACTTTATGTTCCTCCCATACAAAACGCCAATTTCAAATGTAAGGACCTAATATTTATTTTGAAAGTCTGGAGAATTTTAAGAATTTGTTTTATTTTTACACACTTAGTTATTTACAATGTTACGAGCCGTGAAGGCGAAGGTGAAAGGTTTTTTTTTAACTTATGGATACGACTGTCTGAAAACATGAGTTTTAAGTTTAGCTCTAAATTCCGCTGAATCTGTGATCATTCATAATAATACATAATACGTACAGTGGTTACATAAATAATTTTTACTGTTTTTATTTTTTTATGTATTTTTTATTTTATTTTTTTTTTATTATTATTCCACGCAGGAGGCCTTGAGGAAAATAATTTCCCTCAGGGCCTATGTCATCTGGGATGCTGTGTGGAGGGTCTTTTTGAGGAGAGGAAGGAATGAACATTGGTCTTGAAGAGACCCATGTTGCAGAGACCGGCAAATGATTCCACAGCTGAGCTGTTGAATACAAGAAGTCGAAGAAGCGACCTGTTCTCATGTGACAAATGTCAACCGTGTACAAATGTTGGGCACGCATTTGGCGTGTTTCCCGACTATGCACCGGTGCCCAAGGGATCAATGCTAATCAAGGCTAATTCCTCGGAGCATCTTAGGGTAGCATTCCCACCCGACGCCTATGCTCTAAAGATTGCAATCCGTCTTTTAAATTAGGAGAATCTATTAGACGGACCACCCGTTTCTGCTCAGAGTCGAGGGTTGTTTTTCAGGTATTTTGGGGCTGCAGAAAAGAGGTGGCTGCCAAATTCAACCGTGGGGCGTACTTGTGATTTGTACAGGGTTAGCAGTTGTGTACTATTAAAGTATCTGCGGGCCCTGTACAGTACGCCCAGTTTTTGAGAGGCTAACTCAACTCTGGCTTCGATGGAGCCCCCATATCTGAGCTGATCACTTAGAGTTACACCAAGCATATCATATTGCTACTTATAAAACATTGTAAACACAGGAAAACGTATTACAGGTGCATTTATTGCCTGGCGGAAATTTCTACCAACCAGCAGTATCTGTAGGTGCAATATAAGAGTTATGAAATTTGTAAAAAATTTATGCCATATACATTTTTACTCCATATTAGACCAGGAATCGCTCGTTCTGATTTTTTCTCGAGCGGTTCGTTTGATAGTTTTGCAATCTTTAGAGCACAGGCATCGGTGGGAATGCTGTCCTTGTTCTACAGGTTTTCAATCGAAGATGCTCCGAGGAACTTGCGTCATTGATCCCCGCGGCACAGGTGCACAGTTGGGAAACATGCCAAACGCGCCCATAACATTTGCAGCGTTGTTTCTGCGACTCCTTCTGTAGTTCAAAAGCTCGGCTGCGGGATGATTTGCCGGCTTCTGTGTTTCCTCTCTCCTACAAAATGACCCAGATCACTACTTCCTTTTCACAAAAAGACGCTCCAACAGCATCTGAGGGAAATTATTTCCCTCACAGAGTTAAAATGTAAAAAAGGCGTTGACATCTGACGTGAATTATTTGACTCGATTTCCTAAGAGAGATGGAACAAAGTAAAAATATTTGACATATTTACATCGCGTACTTTGCAACAGTTCGTAACTTCAGTTGGACAGGGTTCTAACTTTATTACTTTATCTGGTTCTGTGAAATGAGGTGTTAAAGTTTGCAAATGCGATTTCTCATTTTCTATTTACTTACTATTAAATTTCTGATTTGATGATTTTGAGTTTGAATTTTTGAAAAGTATTTTAATTGAACGTATTTTAAAGTAGAATATTTGAATAGGACGTATACTAACCTAAACATGCAGACCATGTGCATCGAGTTGGGCCATACTAATTCATTGGATACGGTTCTAACTACGTTTCCCTATTGCAATTCCAAGCTAGGGATACGTCCTATTAAAAATGTTCATATGATGATCTAAAATACTTCAAGTAAGATTGACCCCTAAAAACGAAAACTGTTAAATAGATCACGAAAATTCGTCTTTGCAAACTACGAAACCTCAGAATATGGAAAAACAAAGTTAGAACCTTATCCAACATAATCAACTGTCAGATACAAAAAAAGATAAAGTAAGTGATGTTAGAACCTTGTAAAACAAATTAAGCTTGATTGTAGATTTTTTTCATGTTTTTCATTTCACATCCAACATGATCAACTGTCAGATACAAAAAAGATAATGTAAGCGATGTTAGATACTCGTAAAACAAATTGAGCTTGATTATAGAATTTTTTCATGCTTTTCATTTCAAATCCAACATGATCAACTGTCAGATACAAAAAAGATAATGTAAGCGATGTTAGATACTCGTAAAACAAATTGAGCTTGATTATAGAATTTTTTCATGCTTTTCATTTCAAATCCAACATGATCAACTGTCAGATACAAAAAAGATAATGTAAGCGATGTTAGATACTCGTAAAACAAATTGAGCTTGATTATAGAATTTTTTCATGCTTTTCATTTCAAATCCAACATGATCAACTGTCAGATACAAAAAAGATAATATAAGCGATGTTAGATACTCGTAAAACAAATTGAGCTTATTATAGAATTTTTTCATGTTTTTCATTTCATATCCAACATGATCAACTGTCAGATACAAAAAAGATAATGTAAGCGATGTTAGATACTCGTAAAAGAAATTGAGCTTGATTATAGAATTTTTTCATGTTTTTCATTTCAAATCCAACATGATCAACTGTCAGATACAAAAAAGATAATGCAAGCGATGTTAGATACTCGTAAAACAAATTGAGCTTGATTATAGAATTTTTTCATGTTTTTAATTTCAAATCCAACATGATCAACTGTCAGATACAAAAAAGATAATGTAGTGATATTAGATACTTGTAAAACAAATTAAGCTGGATTATAGAATTATATACTAAAATACAATACATATGCTTCTGAAAAATTTTTATTTTTTTTAAAATAGAAATAATTTGCTTTCAAAGATCATTTTTGAAAAGAAATGTCAGATAGAACGTTGTAAAGTAAATGGAGGTTGAGATTAGAATTTCTTCATTGAAGTAGGCATGGAAATACAACACATTTGGTTCTGAAAATAATTTTGGTTATTTTTGAGCAAAATAAATGGTTTTGCATTCAAATATCATATTTGAAAAAAATGTCATTGCAGGTTATCCACCACTTACCCGCCCTGGTATAAGTAACAGATGGTTACTCCTTCAAGGCTCTCGCAAGGACTCTAATTTTTTTGAAAGAACGAAGCTACATTTAGTTCAGAACGAATTTAGACCTCCAATGTCCCTGCATACGTTGTTAGCAAGCAGTATGCAAGTACTTAACGGGAAATACAAGATACAATATGTGTTAGTATGACAGAATATAGACAAGGTAATGGGACAGGTTGGTGAAAGTCCACGAGGAGGCAAGCGCCGGGTGAGTGTATCCAGCATATTCTACAAGCACTTGTTTGGGAGGAAGACACAGTACATAAATAATAAGGGCATGGCAAACGGTTGGGAGTCCTCTCCAGTCGATTGGCAGTTCCAGCAAGAATGCGCATGACGTTCGGTCTAGTCGTGAACTACACTCAGCTTCCGCGCCCCTTAGCCGGTTCCTCGGTGATGCCTCAAAGAAAAATGAAAAAAAAAGTCATTTAGAACCTTGTTCGACTGAGGTGACGAGTTGTACATCAACGCCTCTGGGTGCTTTACGACCACCTTTACGATTGAAACGTTCGCGCTGTTGAAATATATGCTTTCCCAGTTGTTTTATTGGTAAACCTGTATTTGAATTAGCATTTTACGCCCTTGGATGTAAACCCTAAAGGCAATAAACTTGTCAGAGTTCATGTTGGAATGTCTCAAGCTCTAAATAACAGACCTTTGACAGCTGTGAGAAGCATTTTCCAAATAAAACATTTTCAGCGGTTAAAAAAAGAGAAAATGGAGTGATAAGGAACGGTGAAGAATGAAGCATTAAAGAAAGGCGGTAGATCGTTCATATAGATAAGTTACCGCTTATTTAGTTGGTAGATACGCTCAGTGTTGCCCTGGTGAGAAACAAATTCAGAATCGAAAATTTGCTAGAAATAGTATAAATCGTCTTTTGTGGTTTAAATTGCCAGGTTGGTACTTTTCCACTTCCTTCAACTACACAATATTTCTCAATTTGAAGAAGCCAAAGTCCCACTGAATCTGCACGGATGGATTTAAAAAAAATATTTTAGATACAGGCAATTGCGTCTCTGTACGAGGGAAGCGTTGCATGTGTTAGGGTGAACGGTGGTTTTGCCGAGTGGTTTGACATCACTAAAGGTGTCAAGCAAGGCTGCGTTATGTCACCATGGTTATTCAATCTATACATGGATAATCGTATGCAAGAATTGAAAGAGGTGGGATTGGGCGCGAAATTGAGTAATCTGAAAGTATGTTGCCTGTTGTATGCTGATGATGCGGTACTGATTTCCAACACTATCGAAGATCTACAGTCTCTCTTATCTAGTATGAGCGAAGTATAATAATAATAATTGGATAATTTGTGGAGCGCCGTTTTTGTGAAAAATCACCTCAAGGGCGCTTATAAGAAGTATGTATAAAGAATGAGTCAATGATGAATGTTAGTAAGTCTAAAGTCATGGTGTTTGAAAGAGAGAGTACGAAAACAGTATGCAATAGAGTCACGTGGGGTAACTGTACGCAATTTTTACATTGGGATTTTTGCATTAAAAAGCTTTAGGTATTTTACTCATTTTTTTGGTTTTTTAACCCGTCTGCTTGTTTAGGAATAAATTCATCCCAAAACACGTAATCGCGTTATACTTTCATAAGACCAAAAACGTCCCGAGCGACCTTACATTTAAAAAGCTATATATCTCTCTTCCTCTCATGCAAACATATGTATTTTTCTTTTAACCAGAAAGAGAATGAAATATTGCTTCTTATTGTCCTTGAAATATTTTTTTTATTATTTTTTTTTTTTATTTACAAAAGGATACATAAATTATAATATATTTTTTGCAATAATTAATTACATAATACAAGTATTTGATGTACCCCCATAAATAAGCAGGGCTTGTGTGTATGGGGGGTGTTATAATATTGGTCCAATTTATTATTTTTTATTCAGTTCAAATTTTCAGTGTAATTTTTAAGCAGAGTTTTAAATTCTTTTATGTTTCTGTTCATGTTTCTGATTTTTTCAGGTAGTGAATTAAAAAATTTAACTCCGAGATATTTATGATTTAACTGTCCTATTGTTTTTTTACATTTTGGAATAGGAAGTATTGATGTTTGTCTAAGATTTCTGTTATTTTTGAAGGGTGCAACTTTATTTTGAATATTATCTTTAAAAGTTTGTAATGTTGCGTGATAAAAGTATAACGCACTTGATTTTCTGACCTTAAATTGTTTGAATAATAGTTCGGATGAATATAAGTAGGGTTTTTTTTAAATTGTTTTTATTATTAGTTTTTGTGATATGTAAATTGATTTGTATATGTACCGCCCCATCCTATAATGCCGTATTGTATAATTGATTGACAGAAAGCGAAGTATGTGGTTCTAAGTAATTTTTCGTTTAAAATATCTCTTAAGCATCTAAATATATATGTTAGTTTGCTTATTCTGTTGTTCAGAATATTTATGTGTGGGGACCATTTTAAACCATATAAAAGCTCTAAAATCTTGCATAGATATTTTACAATCTCGATCCAAAGTGACGGTTTCTGATTTTTCGTGCAAAACTAAGGCTTCCGGATTGTGAGGTGCGAATATATTGAACCAAGCAGACGGGTTAATATGATTGATTATTAAGGCTTCTCAAACAAACATAAAAACTTCATATGGTTCATAAATCAAAAAGTTATATAAAAAAGTTTACATGCATGTCGATTTCGTACACTTACCCCATATGCGGGGTAAGTATTCGCATACCGTAAGGTAAGTGTTCGCACCGCGAACAGTTACCCCCCATTGAAATTATCAGACTTAAATTGCCCCTTATCGTAGTCCGTGCAGTTTTCATGCCACCATGCTTTACACAGAGTACCTTCTATCCAATCTTCTGATGGTGGATCTTGATAATTCTCCTTGCATTGTGGGCAAAAATAGTCCTTAGAAGCCTGTTTTTGTGCTCTCTTAAAACAGTTAAGCACCCAGGAACCTCCAGCCTTACACTTTGTGGTGATTCGTTGTGGTGTGGCTTTTTTGCAAAGAGGTGGTCGTCCAATTTCCATGGTTTTATTTATTGGTTTTCGGACCATTTTTGCATCTGTCTACCATATTGTATCCGAACAATATCTGCAGAAGCCTGCTGACTCTTCCCCTCTTTCGTAAGCCTTTTTGCAGTTTCAATCTGCTCTTGGGTGCAAACTGACCTCTCCGGGTGCTTTCTCAAGTACACGCGCGGCATATTTCACTGCAAAAAAATAACGAGTATAGAAATATAATGCTACAAAATCAATTTTATGTAGAGGGGAAGTGTTCGCACTCATCTAACTGCGTACGCTTATCCCAGCACACTTACCCCATCACACCAACATGGTGGAATAACATCTGATCTACGTCATACTAGCAAAGGCGTTCCACAGGGATCTGTCCTAGGTCCATTGTTATTCATTATATATATAAATGATATTGTTAAAGTTTTAAAGCATTGTGCCATTAAATTATTTGCTGATGATACATATAGCCAGAAAAAATTACAGCATGGCATTGAAGAGATAAAAAATGACTTAAATAATGTAACGCTTTGGTTAAACATAAACAAACTAAAACTGAATGCTATGAAAACTAAATTTTTGATTATGGATAGTCAAGGTGGAACTGAACATGCAATACTAACCATTGATAACATAAATATAGAAAGGGTTAACAATATTAAATATCTGGGTGTAATATTAGACGATAAATTAAAATTCTACAAACACTTCGATTATATATCTAAGAAAATTGCTAAAAAAGTTGGTTTCTTAAAAAGGATTAGGAATAACTTGGATCTCAAGACAACGCACCTTGTATACAATTCTATTGTAACTCCTCATTTAAATTATTGTTCTAGTGTTCTATTCTTATGTAACGAGACCCAAAATGATAAACTACAGGTTATACAAAATATGGGAATGAGGATGATTCTGAAATGTAATATCTTTACTAGAGTTAAAACTATGTTACAAAACTTAAATATGATGACAATTAAACAACATATAATATATAATACGTTAACAATGATGTACAAGCTTAAAAATAACATGCTCCCTAAATATCTGCAAACTAATATTATGTACCATGAAAATATTCACAATTATCCTATGAGGAGTTGCCGAGACTTCAGGCTTCCCAAAACTAAACTTACGTGTACACAGAACAGCGTGTTTTATAAAGGTCAAAAACTTTATAATAACCTACCAAATTCCATAAAGGAAGCCTCAAGTCTTGGCACTTATCGTAAAACATGTGCTACATACATTAAGAAAAATTTATGAAATGTATTTATTTGTATTAACTGTATGTCTTAAACCCTATTGTTTGTATTTCTAACTGGAGTAACTGTATTTCTTTTTTTTAACTGTATTCTTTCCGTTATAATTTTATGACTCCATTTATTTTATTATGTATTTTATATGTTTTTTAATACTAGATGTATGAAATTTGCTTACATCTAAATAAAGTTACAAAAACAAAACAAACCAAACTTCAATGAACTTTAAAAATCAGATTAATGGTTATCTTTATTAGAATTACCACTTTGCACCCGTGTAACTAACAATATTTCCAAATAATTATCATAGACCACATCGCTCTGACACAGTTGGTTACAAAATAGCACACATCGGTAACGGAGACGAAACATTTAAGAAAAGTACGAAAAAAGTCATTTACCTACCAATCTATGTTTTCAAATTAGGATTCACTGTACTCATTTTCCGCTTCAATGCGACCCAAAACACTGATGAATTAAGGAACGCACAGGCGCGAAGCAGGCACGATCTTGTCGGAAACATCACTGCGAACACTTACACTCCGCGTACGGTTACCCCACGTGACTCTATAGTTGTGAATGATGAGCAGGTGGATGAGTTTGTGTATCTGGGTAGTTTGTTTACGAGAGATGGGAAGGCTGATAGAGATATTGAAAGAAGGGTGAATGCCGGTAACTCCATTAATGGAGGACTGAATGACGTGTTGGCGCTAATAAAAATCTATCAAAAGAAGCGAAGCTAGCAGTCCACAATGGAGTCCTGGTACCTACCCTGATGTATGGCAGTGAGGCGTGAAACTGGCAGAGAAGGATGAAAGTAAACTGAATGCTGTTGAAATGAGATCCTTGAGGCGTATGTGTCGTAAAACAATGTATGATCGTGTGGGAAATGTGGATATCCGCAAAGAATGTAAGTCTGATGTAAGCATAATGAGTAAGATTAAGAAAGGGACCCTCAGATGGTTTGGGCATGTAGAGCGAATGAACGAAGAAAGTAGTGTAAGAAGAATATACGACGCAAATGTGAATGGTAGAAGAAGTCGGGGAAGAAGTGGGAACGGGCCCTTAGATTTATAGTTTATTTATTATTATTATTTGTTATTTTAGTTTTTTTTCATCATTTTTAAGGACTTTAAATCACTTTTCAAATGTATGTTGATTTGTCACTGTGCTGAGTTGTCATGGATCCCTAATTTAGATTACTGTTAACATCATAAACCTTACCAATTATATAATTACTGTGGATATTGCATTGACTCGTCTTGGCAAATCTCTGGGGACAGATGATCATTGATCATCCACAATTATTAATTGCCAAAGCTATAACTAATATAAATTATTTAATATTTTCATATACGAGTATCACCGAAATTTTAGTAAATTGCCTATTTTTATGAATATGGACCAAAATATTCATCGAACGACGAGGAATGCCGACGTTAGCAATTGATAATATAATTAATCAATCTAAATGAAAACGTATGAAAATATTCTTCTGTATTTGGTAAGGTGAAATAATGTATCTGCCATTAAACCTGTCACATTTTATATAAACTAGCGTTGCTATGCCATTTAATAAAAAAATTGTTTCTCCCTGCGCTTTCCTTCCCATTCGTCCCTTTCACCTTCCTCCTCCCCTTCCTCTCCCGCGTCCCCTTCCCCTCTCGCGTTCACACTCCTCCTCCTCCACCTTCCCGAGTTCCCCTCCACCCTCCCGTATTCGCCTCCCCTCTCCCACGGATCCTATGTTGTCGATTCAAAACCCTTAATTTAATACGTGCTTCAATTCGAATGGACCCGAGGAAAGTAGGTAACTATCTTCCTCGCAAATTTTCCATATTTTCTCACCGTTTAAACCTTCCCTGGACTACGACAAACATTTCAAAATCAAAATCAGCTAAATCGGCCCAGCCGTTCTCGAATTATAGCGAGACAAACGAACAGCAATTGATTTATATGCACATATATATATATATATATATATATATATATATATATATATATACATATACAACGTGTCCGGAAACTCGTAGTACAAGCGGGAAACTATATATATATATATATATATATATACGGTGTCCCGTGTCACGGTGTCGGTATAGATAGATAGATAATAACAGAGTTATAGTTTTGGGGTGATTTAAATTTTTTTATATTTCTCTCATCGTCGCTTTAGTTCGTATTTGTCCAACAGACCATTAGAAAATTTTACACGAGGAAAAGGTTTTCTCTCATTATTCCAATGAAACATTATGGTAGGTGTATAAGACAAAGCTATTTCCGTAAAGGTAAAGGTCTCATTAGTTTAAATAGTTCTTAGTTAAATGATTAACTATCATTTTTAACACTTAATTTTTAATTTTAAAATGGAGATTGAACAAAAACTAAAATGGTCTGTTGAACAAATAAGAACTGAGGCGACGTCATGTCTTTAAAATTTCCCCGAAATATTTTACACATCACGCTTACTCAGCCAATACAACAGCAAGGTTAACAACAACGTAAACTTTTTCAGGTTTTCCCCACATTCCATGACATTATTTTGAATGCAAATATTTTTATTCCTGCGTTACTTTCAATATGGAAGGAAATTTTTGAGGTCGAAGAGTTTACTTTTAAAACCCTGGAGAGTTTTTTCCAAACGAAAAACATGTCTTTTCGACTGTAAAAATTCCAACCATTCTCCCAGGAATACTATTTATGTGACACGACGCGCAAGTTACAAGAATCTGTGCATAAAAAAAATTGTCGGAATATTTTTTGTTTTAATTAAAAAGTAGCCAAAATATTAAAAGACCTCCGAGGTCGAGCAGTTAAAATCCTCACTGCGTCCATAAGTTGCGGGTTAAAATCCAGGAATGTATAAATTAATTTTAATTAAACTAAGACGTCATACATATTCCACGTAATATTTTACATATTTTTATTCTTTTATACGTCCGTGGGGCTTTTACATTGGGTAGATAATGTTTACAATTTTTTAAAATAAGGGTTAGTGATAATTAACAATTTTACACAGACAGACAATTTTTTAATTTTTTTCTTTTCCTTTCTGTCTTCTTTTGTCGGGTTTTCAACTTTATAATTTATTTATTTATACTGTGTTTTTACAGATTGTTCTCATACGAGAACTATTCTCAACAAAATATTCTCACGTGAGAACAACCCAGTTATAAAAACTCAGTTAATTATACAAATAAGAAAAATAGGTAAAAAATTATATAAAATCAATCAGCCAATTTATAGAATGGTAAAAATTTGAAACAGTTAAAATAAATAAAAATTATATAAAATAAAACAAAAAAAAACAGTTAGAAATAGAAAATTATAAATATACAAAGTTTAATCTATATATATTTTATAATTATATCATTTTTATATTCTTTCACGTATTGCTTTCTATACTTTTCATATTATTTTTATATTCTACTATATTCTCCCATACTCTTTTATACTCTATAGTCATTTATTGTTTCCATACTCTTTAGTCATTTACATTCTTTTATATTCATCTGTATTCGTTAAATTTCTTTAATATTATTTTATACATATAATATGTATATTTATATTTATATATATATTTTTTTTATATTCTCGCACATTTATTTATATTGCGTCTGTTAATATACTGTATACGAAAATAGACTACCACAACACAGGCATGTGCCTAGTATGGTGGTCGAAAAATCCCCAATTCATGTAACGAAAAATTTCAAAGAAGAAAGAAACATAAAAAAAAAATCAAATGACAATTAAAGAGAGGCAAGTCAAGAGACATAATTAAAGACACAAATGATAAATAATAAAATAGCACATATTTTTCAGCAATCGCAGAGCATTTTTTTTCAATCCATATAAATTATCGGCAAAAATATTTACTTCAGCACACTCTATCTTATTATATAGTCGACACATTTGGGTCAGGGCGGGGTCAGGTATTATGGCGTCTTAAACAATGGGAATTGGGATATATGATAAGACACATTGCTAAGACACATTGAAGTATTGTTGACATATTAATTTAGGAAGGGATAATATGTATTTTATATTTCAATGTTCATAATATACATATATCTACCTACATCCTACATGCATTTTATTTGTCAGGTTAATAGATTTCAGGGCCTTATTAATAAACGTGTTTAAATTTTACACAACTTATAAACAACTTCTGCTAAGGATAATATTCAAATGTAACCCATCACACCCATCAGAACCACAGTGTTAGACATTCGACAATTATATATAAAGACAATTCTCATATTCCTATGGAAAAATAATTTGATGGATAAAACACAAAACAAAATTCACACTCGGTACTCGTCACACCTAAAATGCATAATTCCTACGACTAAAACAACTTTCGCACAGCGACAGTTCTCCTATATTGCCCCCAAAATGTTCAACTCACTGAGTATTGATACTAGGAAATCGAAAACTGATAAGCTTTATAGCAAAAGTGTACAGGATTGGTTATTTACAAAGGGGAGGAACTATTTTAAAAAATGCCTGAAGTCAACGAGTTAAGTTTACTTTAAAGTTAGTAAATTTGCTTTATCACTATTATTTTTAATTTTTATTGCATTCAAATTAAAAAAAAAAAAATCTTTTGATAATTATCATAATAATATTTATATTTGGATGACTTATTTTCAACATCTCCACAAGTAGAGTCATTATTTATTTATCTGCTTATCATGTATTTACGTACCTATTTTATTTAGCAAAACAGCAGCCTACAATAAGAATAGTTTATTTATATGTTTATTATTATATAAATCTACTAAATTGAAACCACTTAAAGTAGTCGTTGTTATATAAAAACATTGTACCTAACTAAACTATATATTAATTAACCAATAACAATTCTTACATTTATATAATTATATATTAATAATTCGACTACCATAATACGGGCATGTGCCTAGCGTGGTAGTCGAACCACCTGTAAAAACTGTATAAAAAGTTATATGATGAATAAAGAAAAGAAAAAAAAAAAAAAAAAAACCATTAAAGTATCGTAAATGGTTGTTTATCGGTTGGGTGAAATTTAAAACACGTTCAGTAAGGGGGTTATGCCTTATAATATTATCTTTTTTTTCACATTTAGCTCCACACAGGAGGCCCTGAAGAAAATAATTTCCCTCAGGGCCTATGTCATCTTAGCGGATGCTGTGTGAAGGGTTTTTTAAGGGACGGGAATGAAATGAAGTTCTTGGAAGTGAAAAGGTATGAGGGGTGGATAGGAATCTGGCGGTCGGTGTGTTCAGGAGTAACGGATGTATGAGTCCATCCCTCCAACAGCGGTGCAAGGCGATTGGTCGAGAGAGACCGGCTGGAAAGGTCAAAAGGCCTCCCTCAACCAGTCTCTCCCGATCCGGCCCGCCAGACGGCAGACAGGCGGGCAGACTACCTACCAGTGTATTATATATTTTTTGAATAGTGAATACTTATTTAAAATAGAGCAAAAATCAAAGAAAAACTGTGATTTTTTTCGTAACCAATACCCCTGCCATAGGTCACCCCAAACGGTCCGCAGGGGTACCCGGGTTCAAGGGGTGAGATTGACTAGGTCTTGGCGGCGAAAGCGTTTGCCCACTCACTCCGTGGCGGGCCGAATCGGGAGAGACTGGTTGAGGTAGATCGATCTCGAACCATCGCTTTTCACTGCAGGACGGATTGGATGGATACATTGGAGGATGGATTTACACTCGACACTACTGGACACATTGATCCTCAGATTCCTACTCACCCTTTTCCTTCCCAGACATTTATATAGGTACTTACCTAAAAAGAATCTTCACACAGCATCCTCAAAGATGACATTGGTCCTCAGGGTGTGTAGCTAGGGAACGTACCCAAACTACGTGACCAACTTTTTGCCATTTTTAACCCCCCCCCCCCCCCCCGGTGACCAAAATCCTAAGGAACCTGCCGCTCATTTGTATGGAGCGTGACCTTTTGAAGACCCCCCCCCCCCTAAAAGTGTCACGTAGTATGGGTACGTTCCCTAATGTAATTTTTTGAAGTAAAACTTCTTTACGCACGCTTGACTTGGGGAGTAAGCTGGTGAATGCGTGAGGAGAGCGTTATGAAAAGTGTGATCGGGCGAGGCGAACGGAAGTTGAGAGGGAGATATAAGTTAGTGAAGTTTTGCTTCAGTCGTGTGGTCTAAAACACACTCATTTTTTTTCTTCATATACTTACTTTTTGGCAAATGTACAGAGATTGTCTTGAGAAAACAGAACGTGCAATTCACACGCGGTAGAAGTGAAACCTTCAGAAAACTAAAGTAGACAATATTGGGAAAACTACGAAACACCGCACAAAGAGAAGACCAATTATACTATCTCATTTTCTCGCAGGCTGAATCCCATAGATTTTTTTTATTTTTTTTTTTTTTTTTTATTAGTAATAGAAGGTACATAAATTACAAATAAATTTTATACAGTAATTAATTACATAGTAGAATATTTGATGTACCCCCATAATTAAGCAAGGCTTGTGTGTATGGGGGGGTGTTATTGTATTGCTTTTTTAATATCATTCAGTTTAAGTTTTCAGTATAATTTTTTAGGTGAGTTTTAAAACTTTTTATATTGGTATTCATGTTTCTAATTATGTATCTATTAGATGTATCTGTTGTTTCTTTTGAGTGTCGCTATATTTCGTTTCATCGAGATTCAAATCACAAAGAAGCTAAAGAAGTTTTCATTTCAATAATGTATCTACATATATTCAGAGCTAAAAATTTCAAGGGAAGTATGTTAACTGGGCGTACTGTACAGGGCCCACAGATATTTTACAACTGCTAACCCTGTACAAAACGCAAGTGCGCCCCACGGTTGAATTTGGCAGCCACCTCTGGTCTGGATCTCCAAAACACACTTAAAAAAAACCTCGACTCTGTGCAGAAACGGGCGGTCCGTTTGATAGATTCTCCTATCTTAACATACGGATTGCAATCTTTAGAGGACAGGCGTCAGGTGGGAATGCTGTCCTTGTTCTACCGGTATTACAATGGAAGATGCTCCGAGGAACTATCGTCATTGATCCCCTCGGCATCGATGCATAGTCGAGAAACACGCGCCCATTTGTACACGGTTGTCATTAGTCACATGAGAACGGGTCGTTCTACGACTCGATCTTGAGTTAAAAAGCTCGGCTGTGGAACGATTTGACCCTTCCTCAAAAAGACCCTCCACACAGCATCTTTAAAGACCCTGAGGGAAATTATTTTATTAATAATCTTAACGTAAAAAAAAGAAAAAGTATGTTATATTTCGACAACAATTCGGAATGCGGGATCTGACAGCACTCCCTGATAAAGAATAACAGTCAATGTTACATCGATAATAAATTACTCCAAACGTACCGAGTGACTTGTTACACTCTCTCGCAACTCGTTACATGACATTGTTTTATTTGGAGAGTCATCACATGCGGGCGTGCGTGTCTGGTATTCCCACTGTCACAAATACTGTCACAATCCAGCCACTGTTTCTGTCACATCCACTGCTGCCTGTCACTGTCACTTCGATAATTAAAGATATTACAGGCGGGTCATGGGACAAGCGGCGGACTCCAGTTTTAGTTGTGGGAATTTTGAAGATAAAAAAATATTATTTTGTATTTGACAGTCAGGGAATTTCTGGAAATTTTAAGATGAGAGCAATAATAATTTATTCAACCGAGAACGAATATTACCGAGTAGGTGATATGATTCATGTTATTACTTCTATTATAATTGCAAAATCACTCCTTATAGTATCATCTTTTCTAGATATTACAAATTAAAGTCCTCCGTCGCGTCCATCTGTCTGTTCGTGATGAACTCAAACACTACTGAACGGATTTTCATGCGGTTTTCATAAATAGATAGAGTGATTCATGAGGAAGGTTTAGAAATATTATAAGTAATAATTATTAGCCTGACAAAAAAAAACCAGGACAAGACTAAACTTAGTCAATAAGCTGGCTGGTACTAGCTGGGGATGCGACGCCAACACGCTCAGAACGGCATCCATTGCCCTGGTTTTCTCAGCAGCTGAATACTGTGATCCAGTATGGGCCAGAAGCGCCCACACTTCCATGGTCGACGTTCAGCTTAATGCCACAATGCGAACCATCAGCGGAACCTTAAAATCGACTCCTCTTCCTTGGCTCCCCGTACTTGCAAATATAACCCCGCCAAATATCAGGCGAGAGATTGCAACACTGAGGGAATACAAGAAGGCGCTGCTAAAAAGCGAAATACCCTTGCACGATGATGTCGTTTCTCACCCGGCATGCCGCTTAAAGTCTCGAAAACCCTTCTGGACGGAAGGAGAAAGACTCCTTCGAACACCTCTCACCCCAGAAAATAGGTGGAAGCTTGAGTGGCAATCAGCCAACGTCAAAAACGCACATCTCGTGCAAGACCCCACTGAGAGACAGCCTGGGTTCTCGTTGCCTCGCAAACTCTGGACTGCCATCAATAGGATAAGGTGCTCCCATAGCCGTTGTGCTCACATGATGCATAGATGGGGCCTTAACGAGTCAGCGACGTGTGAATGCGGTGCGGTGCAGACCACCGAACATGTGGTCAACGAATGCCCGCTCCATTAATTCCCCGGCGGGATTGATGAGGTCCACAGGGCAACGCCTGAGGCCCTAGACTGGCTCGCAGACCTAGATGTCCCCCTCTGACCTCCCACCATACGAAAGAAGAAGAATTAGCCTGAAACACTCCTCTACATTGAAAAAATCCCCCGAGAAATGACACATGCCGCCTACGGGTCTCGAACCCACGTCCTTCTGATATCCGGTCAACTGCTCTTAACCACTGAGCTACGTCGGCTTATCTCCTACCCACCAAATAATTCAATATATACTAGTGTTTCATTCAACAATTACTGCTTATTACAGTTTTCCACCTGAAAACAACCAACTTTATTTTTATTTGGCAAAAAAGTCATTGTAAGTGCCAAATCTCCCACTAGGTCGCGTCAAGACAAATTATGTCTACATTTTTTGGTGAAATACTTTAACTCGTCAAATATTAATTATAATTTTTTTATTGATAAAGTAATGTTTAAGTCAAGATGTTTATATATATATATATATATATATATATATATTTACTATAGGAAGGTTTAGGTATATAGTTTGTCCAGGTTTTGCGTAAATTTGTTGAAATATATAGTTAAAGGATAATGTCTGTATGTGGTGGACGAGCGGGCTGCCAAATTAACAGATGGCGTTGGTTATAAAGGTTGGGTAATGGTGTTGATAGTAGATGGCGTTGTGTTTCGTTAGCCACAGCAACGTGGTCTGCTGGTTTTTAATAAAATGAAAATAACACACTTTGTTTACACCAAAATTTTTGATAAAAATAATTTTTAAAAATTAATGATGGCATTCATGGTCAAGGGGTAAGGCTCTTGACCCGCAGTCCGAAGGTCGCATTTTCAAATCCCGAAGTGCGCAAATAAATTTTATTTGATTGATTTGTGTTATTTCACAATTAATTCGTTTAAAATAACATACAGTAGGTATAGTTGCGGCACGTTCCAGAGTGGAAGATAGTCTCAGTATCGACCTGGTGTAGGAACACCATGCAGAATTGAAATGTTGCTTGAAATTGCTTTAGCCGTGTTTGGTGATTAGACCTTTTCCCATCTCTTTCCCCTCCCCACTTACCTACAGCCTCACAACATACACCAATTGGGGATGCCATAGTCTCACTGGCTCCAGACGGGAGAAATTGGTACTCTTGTGAGGTATTCATATAAAAAACGCTATAAATGTGAAAATAAATTTAAAAGATGACTTTTTTAAAAATATTTGGATAGTGATAATATTTAACTAACTATTAACACCTATTAATTTTGAAGTTATTTGTAAGCCCATTGTATTTGTATATAAAATTTTGAATCCATTATTTAAGTAAAAATAATGATTTGTTTTCAAAATTTTGTTGGAAAATTCAGAATATAAATTATTTTTACAAATTACAATCCTTTCTGTCTCAACGTAATTTGTCACAAATTTTCATCAAAGATGAGGGAGTTTTGAAAAATTAATTGGATTGTAAAAAATATATTTTATCAAAAGTTCGATAAGAAAACAAAGTTACAAATAATGATGTTTCAACTGTGGGAAAGCTGGGTAGTAAAGTAACTACCAGTAAGTACCGACACAATATTGCGTCCTTGATGTCATAACCGAATCACAGAGCCCTCTAATCTCGAATCATTTTTGATTTCAGAGAAGCCAGCTTTGATATTTGCCTGATTTTGTCAGCGTCGAACCGACGACACCAAGCCTTTGTTATGGGCCTGTGTTGGTAGTGTAAAATATGAGATTTCACGTGATATGCCATTTTTTTCCTTTATCACTACGTGCTTAGGAAAGCAATTTTCCGATTTGGGTGAATTCCGTGAGTTTGACGTTTCGCCTGAGGGTGAAAAATCGTAATTTGTCCGTGAACAATATTTAGGATTTTTTTTCAAAGAGTCGCTTTGGGTCGTAAAAATATGATGATAAATGTAATAAAAAATGATAACTTTATCACCATTTTGTGACGGGTATTACTTATTTAATTTGATAAGTCTATCTGGCCTAGATATTTTTATTATAAATGCGAGTGGAAGACACTCAGTCACACTCAGTATCGCGACGTAATCAAATTTAGTTTGTCCTTGGATGGGTGGTTTTACTCAAATAAAATAAAGAAGTGGGCACATAAATCAGTTTACAGATCGACACCCAATGTACAATCGGAGGTGTGGCAATTTTTTATCAACTAATTATTATTTGAATTAGCCATATATTGTCAAATAACTTGTCCAAACTTTTTATATGGTGTCAAGATAACTACACAAACAAATATCAAATTTCAAGGTTTTATCGAATAATTAATCGAATAACATTTTTATTGTTCCGTTAGTAATATTTCATTAGTTTCTGTCTCGGAAATTAATGATTTGAGTGTATGGTTTGAAAGGAAAATCGATTTTATCAAGCATGTAGAAATCGCATCCAAGCAAATGTCGGGCTTTATTTTACGAGTATCTAATGACTTTCGTAATATAAATAATAACAAAACACTGTATATGTCACTAGTACGGAGTCATGTCGAGTATAATTCCACAGTTTGGTCTCCAAATTATGAAGTTCATTCACACACGCTTTTCCACGCATACCCTCCACCTTCCGCTCCTTCCCTCCCCCGAATCCCCCCCCCCCCTCACTCCTTCACCCCCCTCCGCCGGTCTTGGATTTATCACCCCCTCCCGCCCTCCCTCCCTGCCAATAAACTACATGAAATACACACATTCTTCAAACTATTCACGCGCCATCTATTTAAATTTTTTATTTCATAACACCAAGTTCACCAGTAGGTATATATAAAAACTTTCGCGGGCGTGCGCACCTCAACTCACCAAAGTTTCATCGTAATCTGATGAAATAATTTCATTACGCCAAAGCTTATTTTCCTCAGGGCGTGTGGAGCTAATGTAAAAAAGCTCAAATTATTTATATATAGAAATCGCTGGCATGTCAATCCCCAAATAAGATAAGCTGGCTTTACAATGTTTATGATAACGATTAGAGCTGATTTATGCAGTAAAATTATTTAACTGTGGGATGCGTTTATGGGTACCCCCGCCTCCGGAACTGTTTATTGGATAATCAACACCCCTGCCATAGGTTGAGTGGTCCATGGGGTGGCCGGATCGGGTTAGACTGGTAGAGGGAGTTCTTTTGACTTCCACATCCGGACTTTTTCGATCCATCGCAGTATATCGAGTGGAAGGAATGGTTCAATATGAATGGATTCATACGTCCGTAACTCCTGGACCCACTGACCTCCAGATTCCTACTATTTTCCTTCCCAGGATAAGTTTAGTGGAGGAAAAAACGGTAACCAAACGTGATTGAAGTTAATAACGAAATACCCCAAATGGTATTACCGGCACCTTTTGTGGCAATATTTGATAGAACAATATTTCGTCAATAATTTTTTACAAAATATCACATTTTTACCTTCTATTTTTAAAACATTTTTTCGTGACAAATAAGAACAACTTTGGTAGACCTCATTTTAATTTGGCAAAGAATTTACTAAACTATGATTTCATCAGATAATCCTTTGGCTCCCTGCTCTATAATTCTGACGGCTCCATGCTCGCGGAATAAGGCGCATACGCAAATAAATGTTATTTTATTAATTTCTGTAATTTATTATAAAAGAAAGTGTACAGTGTACGTGCCGCTAAAACTCAAAAACGTGTCCCGGTTCGATCAAGGGAGTTATGTGATGCGGAGACCTCTATCCCCGATCAATGAAGATGGTTCCCTTTTTTACGTGAAGGACTTGATTTTGAAGATCTAAGAGCTGAAAGTTTCGTCCTCCAGAAATTTCTAGAACAGTCTAGAATATTCGAGAGTTTTCGAGAGCATTCCACAATATTACGGAGCATTTTAGAGTGTTAAGAAATGTTCGAGAATAGTCTGAAATGTTAGGGAACATTTCGGAACATCCCAGATGATTGTGTATTTCATTCCAGAACCCTCTAGGATGCTGTGGAATGTTCTGGAACATTGTGGACCTATCGAAGCCTTTTTTGTATGGGTGGGGCTACCCATTGGTTGGGGGCATATAAAGCAAGATCATATCAACTCCCTGAGCAAAGCCAGGTATCCCCGCCAGTTTGAAATAATATATAGCATATTTGCGGCACGTTCCATTGCTATAGCACGGAAAGATACTATCGGTATCATTTAACATAACAATTTTAGTTGTACATCAATCTGTCTGTGATTATAAATCTGGGTCTCAACTCGAATTCATTTGAATTTAAGAGCGTTTAACCAGCCAGCGGACGAAAATCCACTTTTCGTCGAAAGTTGTTCTTACGATCGTGCAGGGCGGTTACAACGAGAAAGATTAATTATTCTCCGTACCAGCTTTTTAAAATTATAACTCACTATCGAATTTATTTCAATTCAAATTAGCTTTAATTTATACCTTCATCCAAAAATGCTGAAAGGCGTGATGATAAAACTATTAAAATAATGTACTTTTTGTAGTTATTTTTTGATTATAAGTATTTATCATTTTTCAATAATGTCTAATTTTAAGAACAATGTTAAAAAAATATGAAATATATTAGTTTGTAAGTGCGCAAATAAATACACAAATGGACCAATTTTCGTCAAGAAATACATGTACGTACATATTTTTTAATGATTTTATTGAAACTAAAATTCAAATTCTAAAACATGCGTTTGCTAGATGATGTATTGATTTATTTTACTGCATGATTATATTATTTGAAATGGGTGTGGTATAATACAAAATCTTTTTTGAAAATTTAACAAATCTGCCAAAGACCTATGGAATAACCTTATTATACTAAAAATTAAAATTTTTCTCAAAATTTATTACATGCGAATGCTAGATAAAAGAACAATCTTTCGAAATCCATTTATAATTTTTTGTGGAAAAGAGTCGATAAGTCTAATATCTGATTTGAAAATGACATATTTCTGGTTTTCTCTGGTAATGCCCTCTTAAGAGTCATTTTCAAAATTCTAACCGATTGTGCCAATACTTTAGATAAGTGATAAAATACCCACCAGTAATATAATATAAACAGAAAGTTAGTCCAATTTTCGAAATTGAACTAATTTTCTGTTTAATTTATTGACACATCATGTCAAGAATTCAGACAGAGATTTGCATTAAATTTTTTTTTTTACATGAATACCGCACAAGAGTGGCATCCCCAATTGGGGTAAGTTGTGAGGCTGAAGATAGTGAGGAGGGGAAGGAGATAGGGAAGAGGAAGGTGGGGAAGTACCCGGCTATTCAGATCTGGTCACCAAACACGGCTAAAGCCATTTCAAGCAACGTTTCAATTCTGAATGGTGGTCTTACACCAGGGCGATACTGAGAGTATCTTCCGCTCTGGAACGTGCCGCAAATATACCATATATTATTTTAAATGAATAAATTGTGAATAACACAAATTAACCAAATAAAATTTATTTGCCACACCGGGATTCGATCACGCGACCTTCGGAGTGCGAGTCAAGAGCCTTACCTCTGCACTCCATCGGCAAGTCAAAATCAATTCATCTAGGGTTGCCATCTCCAAACTTTGAAATCCAGGATTTGATGGTAGAAACACCAGGACATTTCGATTTAATGCCAGGACTATAATATATATATATATATATATATATATATATATATATATATATATATATATATATATATAAGAGCAGTACCTAATTGTTATAGTTATATTGCACTGAAAACAGGATCAATAAAACAACTAATAGAAATCACATTTTTTATTAAAGTGTTCAACTAACATTTTGTTACTAAATTAGCGAATCAAATGGAGGAATGATGTTTTTAATCATTAAATAATTAAGTCTAAGTAAGTAATGTTATAGGACAAATTCTTAGGTCTTATTTTTTTATTATTATTTATTTATTTAAGTCTTTTATTCTTTATTTTTATTGTACAGGGTTTTCCAATAAGAGGTGTTATTTTGATATTCAAAGAAAAAAAACATTTTTTAATATAAATGATCGGATGTTTATTTCATTATAAAGAGGAAGGTATGCCGTTAATATTGGAAAATAACATCAGGCAAATGACCACCATGACCACGCTTACAGGACCATATCCTTTTCATGAAATTTTCCATAACCAAATCGCAAAGTGGCTGTCCTATGTCCTCATAGCCTCGCGAATTCCACCTTTGAGGTCTTGAATCGACGCTGGGCTCTTGGCGTAGACCTTCTCTTTCACGTGGCCCCAAAGGAAGAAGTCGCAAGGTGTTAAATCACAAGATCTCGGTGGCCAATCGTGATCACCTCTTCGGGAGATAACAGGGTCCGGAAACTTTTCCCGTAAATAATCAATGGTTTCGTTGCTTGTGTGGCACGTAGCGCCGTCTTGTTGAAAGTAAACGTTGTCCAGATCAATACCATCCAATTCCGGCCATCAAAAATCATTAATCATCTCTCGATAGCGCAATCCATTCACCGTAACTGTTGCTCTAATAATTTACTTTAATAATTTCAATGCGTTGTTGAAGCGTGTATCATTCCATTTTTATTAATGGCGTAGTTTCTACTTATCAAATGTCAAAAAATGACAGCTTCAAAAGTGACATCTACCGAAATAGCGGGCTATTCAAAATAACACCTCTTATTGGAAAACCCTATACTTTTCAACTCCACAAATGTTCCTCAACATTTGTGGTTGACAAAACGATTGGAGAGAGTAGTGGCGCACGAATTTTAAAACATAGGTCCTTAACAGGACTCTTTAAAAACTCAGGGGTATGCTTAAAAACTATCCAGGACAGCCCACGACACCCCAAAAAGCAGGACCATGTCCTGGGAAAACAGGACGGTTGGCAACCCTAAATTCATCACATAAATCTTTAAGTCCTACGAATAATAACAATTTACGTTCAATAATTCTATTATCTTGATGCGAACGATCTGTTTAGTTTCATGTTTCAAATCTATTCATTTAATAGGTCAGTTTCATTGCCACGGTCTTGACCCAAATCCATTCATCCCGACCCCTCTACAAAAATTTATCTATCCCATAAAATTAAAACGTTTGAAAGCGATCTGTCTCTGAAAGTACTGGATTATACCGGGCGATTGATTCTAAAGCCACCGCAGAGCTCAAATATAATTTATATCGGCCTTATTTCACATTTATAGGAAAGATATCGGAAAAACGCGCCATTTGCAAAAATAGCCGAGCCTCGTTCCCGCGCTGGGCGCCATATACACGGTCGCCATGGTAACCACCCTATCGTTTGCGGCGCCTTCTTATGCCAGTTGCCCCCTCGAGACGGCTTCGGATGGACGCGCTCGTATTAAATTACGATTCTTCCAATAAAATCGAATCGAATCGACACAAGAACGAAGCTGGAAGTTTAAAAATTGAATAGCTTCGTTCGCTTGTTTGATTGGTGATATAAACACAGCGGTAGGTACCCAGAACCATCGTGAACCAAGTTCATACCCGTTCGAATATGCGCGCGAAGTCTGTTGTTTTCCTCAGGTTCGCGCTTTTCAGCTGAAATTTTTGTTTGGGGTAAGTACCGAAATAGATTATAATATTACCTTTCAGTACCTGCCCAGCCAGAAAATAATGGTTGCATAAAATTTCTATGTTTAAATTCAGTGTTGCCAGATAAATAGTTCCAGGTTCGGCGGTAAATCAACTTTAAAAACTAAATAGAGCTTTTGGTAGACACTCATCAACCGACCAGCTCCAGGCTTTGCAGGTGTACATTTTTTTTGGCGTATTTAGGTACCGAAATAGACAATCTTTCCTACGAGTACCTACCAGAAAAGCTAGTAAAAAGATTCCATTTTAAAATTAATCTGCAGTGTTGAAATTTTTTTACTAATACACGACTGTAAGTGGGTAGGTAGATACCGGAAGAAAAATCGTACCTGAAAGTACCTACCCAAAGAGTGGCAATGATTCCATTTTTAATTTTATTTCGGTGTTGATGTTGATATATAAATGAGTGCGTTCTCGTTATAGCTTCAGTGATGCGTAAACAATCGTACGCGCATACACACCGCAGATGCCCGCTGGACACGTGTTCAGGTAAACATTTTCCTATTATACCTATTTGTTTATCATTCTAGGTTCTACGTAAAAAGCTCTCTTAGAAATCGCTTACAGCGTTTTTTCCATGAGATGAAAATTTTAAGGAAATCTATTTTTAATTTTGACATTTAGCTCGACTCCAGATCTCGGTAGGTACCTACCCATATATTTACAAACATTCTGTTCAGGTGGCCAAAAGAGGAACTAAGGAAGAAACGAACTGTTTTTATTTGCAATAGTGATACCCCGATTCACTGATACGTTTGTTTATATATCTGCAAATAAACGAATGTATTTTTTTTCATTGAATGAGATATCAACGTTTAGCCATCACGAGTAGGTAGGGACCTATATTATATTAGAGTCAAACAAACAAAGCAAAGTTTCCGATATCGTATGGAAGATTACACTGAATGTGACAGCTTACAATTTGGGAGGCGGGTATGGGTACCGCCGCCCCGAGAACCTTTTATTGGATAACCAACACCGCTGCCATAGGTCACCGCAAATGGTTCGCTTTATTTGGTGACTTAGCAGGGGTGACCAGGTTCATGGGGTGAGGTTTGTCGGGGTCTTGGCTGCGGATGCGTCTGCCTACGAGCTGCACGACAGGTCGGATCGGGAGAGAATGGAGAGCGTGGAGTCTCTTTGACTTCTCCAGCCGGACTCCCTCACTGTCATTACTAGATTACACAGACGTGAATTTCGCCTACCAAATTTTGTTTATCCCTTTATTTTTTCCAATAGTTAACTATAACTTAACTATAAAATAACTACAATACATTTGATAACATAAGTACATTCATTTAAACAAACATTTTTTTTAACTTAGCTCTTCACAGGAGGCCCTGAGGAAAATAATTTCCTTTAGGGCCTACGTCATCGTAAGGGATGCTGCGTGGAGGGTATTTTTAAGGAAAGGGAGGAGAGGAAGTTCTGGAAAGGAAAAAGTATGAGGTATGGGTATGAATCTGAAGGTCAATGTGTCCACAGGTGACGGACGTATGAATCAACCCCATCCTATGCGGTGCAAGGGTACGGGTCGAGAGAGTCCGACTGGAAAGGTCTACGTAATGGTAAGCCCACACTGCGGCCAACGTTCCAACTTCAAACGTTTGGACGATCGTGTGGAGGGGTGTTCGTGCGTTGAAAGTTCGAGTTGGAAGGTTGGAGTTCGCGTTGGCCCGGGATCGCCTTCGAGGCGATCCCGACGGCCAACTCACACGAACCAGCCTGCCGTAGCTGTCCACACCGTGCCGCGTACTATTAAAATGACTATATTATTACGGAGAGTGGTATAACAATGGTTTGAAAACAAGTCGTGTATATAAGTATATGATTATACGCACGTAATAATTGTAGGCAACTGAAAAAGATACAGCGTAGCTACAGCTGTATCATGTCCGCCATTTTGGAGTACAGAATTCGGGGTTGGAGGGTTGGCCGCAGCGACCACACGATCGGCCAACCTTCCAACTCCGAACTAAGTTCGGAGTTGGAAGGTTGGCTTCAGTCTGGATGCAGCATGAGGTCTCCCTCAACCAGTCTCTCCGAATCTGGCCCACTACGCAGAAGGCGGGTTAACACATTTGCCACCGAGACTTAGATAAACTTCACCCCATGAACCCGGGCACCCCTGCTAAGTTACCGAATGTAGCAAACCACTTGTGGGTCAAATTAAAATGTCTTGATGTGTCTTAAAAAATTGAGGCATAAGATAAAAGCGATATTTATTTTACCTATTTATTAAATCTTCATATACAAACCAAAAATTTATAATGCTCTCTTTAAGACTACAGAAAGCTACTCTTAGCCACTGGACGACCTCCGTAGTCCAGTGGCTAAGACTCTTGACTCACATTCCGGAGGTCGCGGGTTCGAACCCGGCATGCGCAAATAAATTTTATTTGATTAATTTGTGTTATTTCACAATTAATTCATTTAAAATAATATATAGTATATTTGCGGCATGTTCCAGAGTGGAAGATACTATTAGTATCGCCCTGGTGGAAGACCACCATTCAGAATTGAAACGTTGCTTGAAAATGGCTTTAGCCGTGTTTAGTGACCAGATCTGAATAGACAGGTACTTCCCAACATTCCTCTTCCCCGCCTCCTTCCCCTCCCCACTACTTTCAGCCTCACAACATACCCCAGTTGGGGATGCCATAGTCTCACTGGCTCCAGACGGGAGCAGTTGAGATTCTTGTGCGGTATTCACTGTAAAAAAAAAAAAAAAGAAAACGAATGTAAAAATATATCCTTCTACGGCAAATATAAAAATGTAATAAAGTCTTGGATAAATACCATTGATACAAAAATTAACTTGCTGTAACATCTGACCCGATGTAACTTAACAAAATTTTAAACTTTATTAACATTTCGTATGATTTGTAATTTAGTAAACTCTGATATTTTTTATTTATTTATTTAATTTTATTTTTAACCTCTACAAAGAAAATGTATGAACATATACGAGTAAAATTTTATCTCTCTTAAAAACACACAAGTATACCCACGAACTGGCGATGCCTATGTGGTTGTTTTTATTGATTTCTGCTAATTGTAATATTCTTTACTTTTTAATTGATTGTATAAAAAAGCTTGTATTGTAAAATTATTCCAAAGCACGTACAAAAAAAAAACAATATTATTCAATGTAAGTATGAAGGTAGACTTGTTTTCCCGTGGAAATTTCTTCCAATCAATCTAAGATAAATCGTTCATACATATTTGGAAAATTATGAACTAGTTTTAAGAAACTCCTGGAATTTAGTGCAATATATTTTTATCGGTTTATCTAGCCACTTCTTTTGATGAAACATATCACTCAAAGACTCCTCCGATTGCATAGTCTTTTTGGGTGATTTTGTGGGTTGCCACTTTGGAAATTTGTTTCGTATTATTGGCAATCCTTTCACGTATTTTTTTTTGCCTTCATGACGTTTATTAAACAGCGTTTCCAACTCACACCAACTGACGAAAGTCCAAACAACCGATGCCGGCAGGCCAGCCGTCATGTCTCCGAACGCCTTCTGTATCTCTTTCTGTATCAAAAGTCAGGGGGTAACTTCGTTGATATTGGAATTCGGAAGTTTACCTAACAGTACTCCCACAACTAAATTGCACTTGCATTACAAATGTGTCATATTAATTAGACCGTGTTGTGGACGAAACTTTTTTTAATTTTTGGAAAATATTGAATAGTGCCGAAGATGTAAGCCGATATAATATTGATATTTGTGGGCCGCCGAACCCGTGACACCACGACACATGTCTCGCGGTACTGCCATTCGAATTATGAATTGCACTGAATCGTGCCTCGTGTGACGTCACGAGACACCATTATATACATTTTATTAATAACTAGCTAATCCGGCGAACTTCGTTCAGCCTCAGAACCAACAACAAAGTGTAAAAGTTTGTGTAAACTTATTAGCTGAATTAAATTCAGTTTTTTTATTAAGTTAAAAATTACACAATGAAGCTGTATCAGAGATGGCGTTGTGTACGGATATATAATTTTTGTGATTTTCTCACTTTTCCACTTACTTACGTGAATTGCGCTTCATTTTCTTTATACGTTTGAGAGAGATTTATTATAATTATTGCATTTTCCTTTGGAGGGGTGCCGACATACGTTCACGGATTGTCCCATTTTCGAGTGTTGACAATTAGTTTGTTAGAAAGAGGGACAGCATTATATGTTTGGGAACAAAAGCAAATCAATCAAGGAACATCATCATTTTTGGAGATATCGAAAAAAAAATTGCGAATATTGTTATCGAAAATGTAGGAGGCGACCTCAATGCGACGGTTTTTTTACATTAGCTTCACACAGGAAGCGCTGAGGAAAATAATCTCTCTTAGGGCCTATATCATCTTCGGGGATGTTTTTTTTATTTTTATTTTTTTATTTATTGATTTTTTATGTTTATACTACATGAATATAAACTAATAAGCGCAATGTAACATTTCATTTGCTAAATTTAAATATTTTTACAGTAAGCATAACATTTATTTTTAAATACATTCATTCTTTCTTCATTCTTCGTACTTTCAGGCATTTCATCATACACTTTTAGTTCTCTGTACTCTGTACATTAGGCAGTTCTGTGATTTTGATTTCTTCATTTGTGGCAATCGAACTCTGTTTATATTTCTTGTTTCGTTATTATGAATGTCTCTCTTAAAAACAATTTCATCCTTAAAGTATTTTGGCATTTGGTTTTTCATAATTTTATGCACAAAAATTAACACATTAAATAGTAGTCTCTTTTTTATTGGAATCCAATTTAGCTCCTCTCTCATTTGATTAATCCTTGCGTATTTGCCTTTCCCCAGTATACATCTCATAGCTTTGTTTTGTATAACTTCTAGTTTGTTCAAATTTCCTTCATTGGCCAAATATAACATCGGAGAGCAGTTGTCCAAATGTGGAGCAACGATAGTTTTATGAATAAGCTCCGTAGTGTTTCTATTTAATTTACGTCTTAGTCTTCTAAGAAAATTTACCTTTTTGATACCTTTTTTAGCACATATTCAAAGTTTGATGTGAAAGTCAGTTTTGAGTCGAGTATTACACCCAGGTATTTGATTTCATTTACTTTTCCAATTTTTTCACCATTAATTGTCAAATTTAACCCTGTGTTACGTGTTTTATTGCCTATTTCCATATATTTTGTTTTGTTTACGTTCAGTTTCAACTTGTTTAATTTCAGCCATTTTGCTATATTTTATAGGTATTCGTTTATTTTGTTAATTGCTTCTATGTAATCTTCACACGAAATATAGATTAATGGAGGGTGTTTTTAGGATGAGGAAGTTCTGGGAAGGAACAAGGTACGAGGGGTGGGTATGATTCTGGGAGTCAATGTGTCTAGGAGTGACGGATGTATGAATCCGTTCTCTCACTACGGTGCAAGACGATGGGTCGAGAGGGTCCGGCTGGAGAAGTCTTCAGCCGGGCTCTCACCTCTGCTCAAATCACCAAACGTAGAGAACTACTTGTGGTGACGTACGGCAAGGTTGTTGGTTATCCAATAAATGGTTCTCAAAACTGCCTCCCAATTTGAAATTGTGGGCTATATTTATTTAGCTGGTAATCCACTTATTCTTTACAGAAGATTACTAATTATGAATATATAGGTAATATAGGTAAAACTATATAGGTAAAATATATAGGTATAATTATATAGGTAAAACTTTGAGAAACTTCCAAATAAGGATTAAAGAACATATGAAATCTTTAAAAGATAACAGTTTCTCGGAGTTTGCCAACCATTTGGTGGAAACCAGTCACACCTTTAACTTCAATAGTGGAATAGAATTAAGACATTGTAATGTCAAGGGCATTCAGTTGGATAAACTAGAAATTTTAGAAATCAGAAACAGTGTTAATGCGAATTTGAATATTATTAATAATCAAAAACTGTTCTTAAATGACCCATATATTTAACCTGTTCCCTTTGTAAATTGTCCCCCATTGTTTCTCCTCTACCCACTCTCATATTTACATTGATACCATTGTCTATGTCCATTCTTTTTCAATTGACACCATTGTCTATGTCTATCTCTACATATTCTCTACATATTATAAATTAATCCCCGCGTCGTCTGTCTGTCTGTCTGTTCGCGATAAACTCGAAAACTACTGAACGGATTTTCATGCGGTTTTCACCAATATATACAGCGTTTCGTGAGGAAGGTTTAGGTATGTAATTTGTCAAGGATTTATGTAAATTGGTTGAAACATCACGACAATTGTTAGAAGTGTCGGAAAAAATCGAGTCGCATGATAGCTTTCATCGAAAACGCTGCCTAATCCATTTGGGATATAACAAAACAATACACGGTGGGATATTTCTCTTTTATAGATCTACAAAAAAGTCTGCGAAGGCATATATCTATCTTTTACGGATAGCTTACTATACCCATTTTTTCTTCTAAAAAAATGGTCACGCGCATTGCGGTAATTGAAAAGTTATTTAGACGGATACAGTATTAATCCTTATTAATTTAAATACGTTAGTTACCCCAAGCATTTCATGCACCTTATTATAATCTTTCACACCATCTCCACGTATTATAAATAAAAGTCCTCAGCGCCATCTGTCCGCCTCTTCGCGATAAACTCAAAGACGGCGGTGGTTATAAAGGTTGGATAACCATCCAGTATATGACGTTGTGTTTTATTAGCCACTGCAACGCGTGGCTGGGTCAGCTAGTTATTTATAATAAGCATCAATAAAAACCCCTGAAGAAGTGAGCGTTGCTCACGAAACATGTTGGTTTTTGTAAACAATAAAAGTGGTAAAAACTAAGTATTTTATTAATTTGAATTAAAATGGTGCCACAAAGTAAGTTTGCTGTGTTAGAAGAAGAAATTATAAATTATTTATTATTAGATTATTACACACTGCTACTGTTCGGATCCGGTTGGACTATGTCATCCTCGTTTGGGATATGTTGTGAGGCTGAACAGAAGGGAGAGGATAAAAAGGTCGGGAAGAACAGGTCATTGGCCCATTGCAGGTCATTTTATTACAACCTTCTTGGTGGTCGATCGGGTGTAAAATGAGAAAATACCGGAATCTGATATGAGCTTTGAAGGAAGAATTTTCTAAATGAGAATGCGTCTCAGGAAAAGAGCTTAAGAATTTTTCAATAACAACCGTTATGAAAACGGAATGTGGATAGTAAAATGAGTCCAAGGTATTCGTAGAACATAGATATAAATCTTTCTGTTCGAATGAACAACTTTGCGAAAGTTTTTTGCAAGATGGCAACATTCCGGAACATTATATTAATATTTTATGCTTTTTGTTCTCTTGGGAAAGATATTAGAAAGATCTCCACGCTTTTTGATCTGAAGAGAAATATTTGATATTTTCACAACCAAACAATATTTTTTATCCCCGTCAATATAATTCTGTAACAAATATATAGTAAATAATATTGAGGGGAACGGCTGTTTGACACTTTTCACACAAAACTAAATTTTGGATTTGAAATCAAAATACCCAATCAAAGCAAAAAAAAAATATAATCAAAAGATTAAATAATGAAAAAAATAGTTCTCCAAAGAATTCATTTTTTATGATTTTAAGGTAACTATGGCAATTATTTTTGAGTTAAAGATAATCATTTAAAAATATATTCTGATTTATTTAGTACTAGCTTTTGCCCCCAGCTTCGCTAGCATAGTATTAGGGGGGTTCCCACTCCACCTCCTCCACCTTCTCTATCCCCCCTCCACTCGCCCCCTACCCTCTCCCTCTTCCCCCCTTCACCGACCCGTCCATACCCGTTACATTCATTTTTCAAACAGCTTGCGTGCCACATATTAAAACGTAACAATGAAACACGTGCAGTTTCGCATTTATAATATTAGTATAATTTTAAATATCAAAGGGATCTCCATAGTGATCTAAACAAATAACAAAATGATAGGGCATGTCAAACAATTACTTAGCAATGCTTTGCTTTTCGTCTAGACAATAAACGTATAATAAATAATTTCATAACGCCAGAGCTTATTCATAACGCCAGAGCTTACCAATATATACAGCCTATAGTACTCGCAAATATTGTAGCTTTCTATTAGTGAAAGAATTTTTAAATTCCATTCAGTATTTTTTGCGTGAAAGAGTAACGAACATACATACATACAAACTTTCGCCTTTTTAGTATTAATATAATAGGATAGGATGCACTTCACAAGAACTGAAAAATAGTACCGGGTTTCAGTGCACGAACAGGATGAATGATGGTTAAAATAATAAAGAACTGACCTCCCGTGCACCCAGTGCCTGATGAGTGAAGGACACTGGATGTGCCTAATCCTCTGCCTGATCCTGGTGCTTGGCGGTTGCCAAAGTAGGGCCGGCTTTCTTGAGGAGTGTTGGCACCAGGACTGAAGACAGGCACTGGGTGCACGGGAGGTCAGTTCTTTAACCATCATTCATCCTGTTCGTGCACTGAAACCCGGTAGTATTTTTCAGTTCTTGTGAAGACGCTGATACGTCTGTTACAATCGTCATGATTAAACGTACTGCATCATTTATTAATTTACGTTCCAACATTTTTATTATTCACCAATACGTCTCCATGAGTCATTTGGAAATTGGCTGAAAAAGAATTGCGTTTCTTAAATCGGAATAGCAGACCTTGATTTTGACAAGTGTTTCCGTTACATCTGTGGTAAAAGCTCGACAACCTTACCCAAGACCTATGCTATTAATATCACGACCAGCTTTTGAAAGCGCATCGACCGTTGCCTAGCGTCTAACAGACTCATTACTATTCTTGTCAGGAGATACTTAACATGGTTCTTTCCATGGCCATCTGTGAGATCATAGTCTTCTCCTCAGCGCAATCAATCTGGGAGGCGAGTATGGGTTCCTCCTCGTTTGTTCGAATATTGGCAACAGAAGCGTCTGCTCACCAACTGCGTTGCAGGTCGGATCGGGAGAGTCTGGTTGATGAAGAGCTTTTGACCTCTCCAGCAGGACTCTCTCGAACATCAACTCGCACCCCAGCGGGAGGGATAGATTCATACATCCGTCACTCCTGGACACACTAAGCCCTAGATCCTTACCCACCTCTCAGACTCAAATTATTTGTGTTAACCGAGGATTGCCAATTATTTTTGCTACTTTGTCGTTTCTAAATTAATATTAGATTATTTATTATTAATATACCATTAACACGTTAATTTACACATTCATTTTAATTTTCTACTTCACTTACTATTACTCCCTAAACACGAGAAATTCTCAATTAGAGAGGTATTATTACCACCATTAAAAAATATTTGCATTTTTATTTTTATTTATTTATTTATTTATTAGAGATAATATATTACAAAATTATTACATAAAATTTATAATACATTACTCCCAATGAGTTTAATAAAACTCATTTCGGGAAGGACAATATTATATATCTAAAGGAAAATTATTTTTACATAAGAACACGGAAATCAATGAACAATACATAGATTTTTAAATGGACTAGACACACTTGATACAGGTAATTGAAGAATATATAAGAGTTACAAAGGAAGACAGATAACTTCGTCACTGGTTAATAAAGTTGCTGAGAAAATATCCTTTTAGAGCCTTTGCCAATATTTTTTTGTTTGATTCTGGTAGTTTTAGGACATTAGGTAATGCGTTGTATTGCGTATGTGCGATGTATTGTAAGGAGTTAATTCCAAATTTAGTTGTGTGTGTAGATGACGATAGGTGTATTTGATTTTGTGATCGTGTTTTGTGCTGGTGTATATCGGAATTAAAGGCTGGTTTAGTGTTGGTGTGTGACGAGTGTTGAATTATTTGTAGGATGGCAGTGGTGATGCTATATTTTGGCAGAATGGTAAAGGGAAGAATTTGTGTCAGTGAGTATATGTCTTTGACATGCGTATCCCATGGTAGATGGTATATATTTCTTATGGCTCTATTTTGGATTACTTGTATTTCAGATATTTGTTTCTTAGTAATGGTGCCCCAGATACTAACCAGATAACTTAGGTGAGAGTGGATCAGAGCATAATATGTGGCACGCAGTAAAGCTGTGGGGAGCACATCTTGAAGTCGATAGAGTACACCAGTTATCGGGGAAATTTTGGATTTAACATATTCAACATGGGAGTTCCACGAAAGGTTAGAATCTATGAATAACCCTAAATATTTCGTTACTTGTACATTTTGGAGCTTTTCATTTCCAAGAGTAATATTCATTGTAATGTAATCTTTTTTCCCGAAAGTGAGGTAGTGAGTTTTTTTGACATTGAGGCTTAATTTATTTATCCGCAACCATTTAGCTAACTTTGCGAGATCTTTATTCATTAGAGATTCAAGTTCCCTCAGATTTTTACAACGATAATAGATCACAGTATCATCAGCGTAAAGTTGAAGTTTTCCCAAGATGCCGCATTTAGTTATATCATTGATGTATAGTAAGAAAAGTAGGGGTCCTAGAATCGAGCCCTGTGGCACTCCACATGTGATTTTTCCAAAGCCGCTTAGGTTCCCTTCGATGTCGACAAGGCAATATCTATCAGATAGGTAGCTTCGGAGGAGCTTTAAAGATTTTCCGACTATACCCAAATGTTCCATTTTTTGTAGGAGTATTTCATGATCTACTGTATCAAAGGCTTTTTTTAGATCTATAAAAATAGCTGCTACATATTCGCCCTGGTCTATGTACTGCTGAATGTTCGAGATGAAATCGAAGGTGGCACATTGGGTACTGGAGTTTTTTCGAAAGCCATATTGCTGTGGTGTTAGGATATTGTTGTTAGAGATGTATTTTAGAAGTCTATCCTTGATAATAGTCTCGAACACCTTTGAAAATACTGATAAAACCGATATTGGGCGATAGTTAGAAATACATTTTTTGCAGCCTTCTTTATAAATTGGTATAATTTTTGCTAGCTTTAATTGGTTTGGGAATACTCCCGAGCCTATAGAGGAATTGATAAGTTGCGCTAGGTGCTCAGCTAGTTCTTCTTTACAGGTTTTCAGGATGTACGGGGTTACTCCATCGATACCTGCCGCTGCATTCGACCTAAGTTTCGAGATGATCCTTAATACCTCAGCCTTATTTGTCCTAGCCATATATAAGGATTGACTTGCCTTTGGTTCTACATATATAGTATTACAGTCATCCGGGAATGATAGAATGGCAGCTGCCAACTTTTCTCCAACTGATAAGAAAAATTCATTAAATGCTGAAGCTATTTCACTGGGTCCCCTAAGCTCACAATTATTTACAATGAGAGATTCAATGGTGTTGGAGGGTTTATGTGCACGGTTAGATAAAATTGAGTTAATGGTTTTCCAAGTTTTACTAGGGTTATTCAGGTTTTGTTGAAGGCTATTGGCATAATATTTGTTTTTCAAACTTCTCCTATAATTAGTTATTAAGTTTCTCAGTTTATTTTTATGGACTACAAGAGACATATTTCCTGGGTCTTGTTTCCACTGCTTGTGAAGCTGGTTTCTTTCTTTGATCAGCGAATTCAGTTTAGAATCGAACCACGGTGTATTTAAATGTTGTCGATTAGCTATTTTCACTTTAGGTGTCGTTTTACCTGCTTCTATTGCATTTTTGACATAATCGTTAAAATCTTTATAACTGTCTTCTTGTTTGGTTGAGTTGATGGCAAATTTGTTAGCTGCAAGATAAGATTTTACTGCCATATTGTTGATGATAGGTTTTGTAAGGCGTGGCTTGTTCCTATTATTAGACCATTTTTTTAGGTTATTCTTGAAATCAATAATAAGAATGTTATGGTCACTAAGTGAGTCATCTATGTTCGATATGGTAATTGGAATGTTTAGTCTATTTGATATGATGTGATCTATGAGGGTGCTGCTTGTGTTAGTGACTCTAGTGGGAAATGATTTGTTTTGTATTGAGAAATTGTATGTTTCTAAGGTGTTGAGGTAATTTAAAGAAGAGGATGTGTTTATGGTAGTGTCAATATTAAAGTCTCCGAGTATTAATGTATCTTGTCTGCTTTTGTCTAGTATTTTTTCCAAATGTGTCAGGAAATCGTGTATATTAGGGTTGGGTTTCCGATAGATGGCATAAATGTTAACCGGTTTCCTATCCTTGCTACATACACTTATACCTAAAAATGAATTTTCGTTGGAAAATTTATCAATGATGGAGAACTTCATAGAATCCAGTACATATATGGCTACACCACCTCCTGCCTCCTTGGGGCGAGAGGCAAACGCACAATTGTAGCCTTTTAATCCAAAAAACTTTTCTTCTCCAACATCAAGCCATGTTTCAGTGATGACAAGGACATGAACAATATCGCGTAATCCTCTGAGTTTTTCTTCAATTTCATCAAGTTTGTTCCGGATGCTTCTCGCGTTCATGTACATTATTCGAAGACAGCTATTCACAGGAGTATACTCATCGATAGTTAAGCACTTGCATTCGTGTCTATTACACTCCATAGTCTATTGTAGCTAGGTCCTTTTTTAGTGCAGCTTTGTAGGCAGGGCAGTTGTCCCTGTCTCCAGTCGAATGCGCAGCGGGCTTTCCAAATCTAGTGCACGTAGCGCAGACTGGTTTGGCCGCAGTATTAGGACAGGATTCAGTAGCATGGTTCTCTTCAGCACAGTGTCCACATCTAAGAGTGTCTCTGCAGTATTTGTAAGAGTGTCCAATCATTTGGCACTTAGTACATACGGTGAGTCCAGTGAAGTCTCTGACACGGCACACGGTCCAGTTGACGAATACCTTCTCCTGTTCCACCAGCAGTTTACGTAATGTAGCGGGCATCTCATATACGCGATGACAGGTGGTTCCGTTTCGAGCGCCGGCCAGGTGACTCAGCTTACAGGTTGTTATTGCTCCCTCGATGTCCTGTATATTGGGAACGCTCGTGAGGGCGATCCTCAAGAATTCAGCGTCGTTAAGGTCCCGCGGTACGTTAAAAAATATTAACCTTGGGAGTCTCTTTGTAGGAAGTCGAGCCTTAAGTGTGCTTGAGTTTAGTGCAAAGCATGGTGCCTTTAATAACTTTTCTTGCTCACCTGTGGTTGCCGTGTTTAAGAGGACACCTTTGTTCCTAATTTTGCGAATCCCGGTTATCCGAACGCCTAGCTCGGATGGCCGAATCACATCTTGAATCATTTTTTTTGTTCCATCGCTGTCCTTGGTGGCATCTGTATCTGTTGGGAAGATGCAGATGGCTGGCCTTGGCGCTCCAACGCGATGTCCAGATTGGGTAATCGGTGGGGGTTGGTGATCGACATTTGACACATTTTGTTTTCGCACAATATCCGCAAATGAAAAGCTAGCCTCCGTTGCCACGGCTACTCTTCTCATCACGGGTCCTAGGTCAGACTCTAGCTGGATGATTTTTTGCTCCAGGTGCATTTTGTCCTCTTTTTCATGGCGTATTTTGATTTCCGCCATTTTTAATTGAGCAGTTACTGACGCCAAATCAGCACGCATCGTCTCGCGCTCCAACAACAATTGAGAAACGGCTCTGAAAACTTCAGAGACATTTCTGGATATCTTCAGTTGCTGATCCTTGGAGACCTTCGATTGTTTCTCGGCCAAGACTTCTTGAAGGGCTGTCAGATGAGCTTGCGCTTCATTAAGCACGTCAACTCCAGAAACGCTTGGAAATTTTGTTTCTTTGCTGTCCGAGCAATGAGAAGACGTATCGTGGTCATCCTCTTCTAAGTCCTCAACAAGAACGCACCTTCCTCCATCTTCCATATTAGGAGACATCGTTATGTCCAGCGGGCGTTTTTTCTGGCGATGCATTACGTACGAATTTTTTTTTTTTTTTTAAACACATACACTTTTTTCCAATTATTATTTTAAAATGGGATGATTAATTTAAATATAATTAAAAAATTACTGCGACAAAAAATATCTTTTTAATTAAAAAACATTAAAAAAAAAAGAAAAAAAAAATATGTATATAAAAAATATAATATAATATTGTTTGTCTGGGGATCGAACCGTTCTCCTCAGTAAATGACTAAAACGGCCGATTGACACCACTCTACCAACTACGCCAGTTCACAGGTAGTTGCAATCGAGATTTATGACCTATATTAAGATGTCAATATCGAAAATTGTCAATGGAATGTATTTTAACTGTTTTTATTTCACAACTCAAAAACACTGATTATGTTTAATTAGCACTTAAAGTCGTTTGCAATTCACTTAATGCTAGTTGTTTCAATTGGTGTATATATTGTTTATTGTTATTATTCACTTGAACTGGCATCCAAAGTGAAGACATATAACTTTGAGATCACTTTTAAATCCTTTTTTAAACATTTTCCGTTTGAGTTTCGGTAAAACAGACACATAAGGATAAATCCTACACCGAGTTTTATAAATGTACACAGAAATTTCAGTTAGTTAAACACTTTTATTATGAATTGTCAAAACTTTACTAGGGAAAAAATATCCTAGCTTCACTAAGTGTCAATTTTTTTAGTAAATTCACTATTTGAGCATTTCCCGGTAGAATGCCGGGAAGACAAACACACCGGGCGATAGTCCGAGAAAAATACTGCACCTCAGCAACGAGCATTACATGTACATAATTAAAAAAATAATTGTACTTATACCTATCTTTGTAAAATTGTAAAAATGGAATAAATAAATATTAATTATCTAAATTAATCGCATATTTGCAGCTTTCAAAGTGGATACCGATTAGGAAAATACCAGTTTAAATATTAAAGATTTAAATTTACGCTTGCAAAATGTAAATTAAAATAACCGATTTCAACTCTTGGTCACTCTACATATTTACGTTATAATACATTAGTTCATACAGCTTGGTAGAGGCCCATTCTGTGAGAAATATTGTAACAATATTGTCTTTCGATACTTACATTATTTTGCACTTTATAAAATTGTCAACCATGTCTAAGTGAGGTTAAAATTTTTAATTTGTTTAAATGACACTTCAATGGAATGAAAACTATATTATGCTGTACTTAAGCTAATTTACGTGTGTGTTACTTTTAATAAATTATGAAATTATTAACCCCCATACAGGCGAACCCTAGTGGGGTTAATAATTACATGCTATAAATGATTTAAATTGTGAAGAAACAATAAATAAATATTCCTTTCCAGAACTCCCTCTCCTTCCTTTCCAAAAAACCCTCCATAGCATCCTCAAAAATAAAATAGACTCCGAGTGACAATAATGTGAAAACAAAAAAAATCTCGCTGAAATTAGTCTCTTTTTTTCTTATTTTATTACTGAAGAGCATATTTTAATTTATTTTTGATGTACGAATTGGCTTATAACATATGTAACTCCCGACAGATTTTACCATATTCTTGATTGTTTGTTATGCATTTTAATGAAGAATAATAAAAATAATAAAATAATAATAAAAAAAATTATTTAAAAATCTGTTTCTGAAAAAATAAAAAAAATATATACAGATTTAGGAAATGAGATAAAAAGAATTTGGCATTCTCAGACTATAAAAATATTACCATTTGTTATTTCGGCTACTGACATTAAATCTAGCTCTCTCATTCAAAATTTAGGCATATTAGATTTGTCAAAGAATTTATATGTAAAAATGCAAAAATCAGTCATTTTAAATACACGTAGGATTACAAAAGATTTTTTAAATATTTATATTGAGGGCTCAGTAGGATTTATAGGTCAAATTAGGAGTTCCACAGAGCCGAACCCTATGATATAAAAATATCTGGAGTCGGTGAATTTTCCCATTTGGTCTCTTTGACTTTGTCTTATATTATAGTTTGTATTTATTATACTTATGTAGTGCAAGTGCGTAACGTGGATTGACTAGGTGATCATTTGTGGAAAATTGCGTGAAAGTGTTAAGTTTTTCCTGCGGGAACGATTTAAACCGGACATGAAATCTGAAACGTATTTGTATTTTGTTTATTTATCATTGATGCTATTGACAAAAAGGTTACTGCTCAGCTATACATTCAGGATCTCTCCTGGAATGTAGCTGGTTTTGAGAACAAGTATTTTTTTGAAGAACCTTATTATTTTTTAGCTTACTGGACACTTAGCGTCCTCCGTTAGGTGTTCTCCGTTTTCCGCGTATGCCCCCTGTAATAACACTGGAATAAATAATACAAAACCGAAGGCGAACTTGTTTAGAAAATCAAACATTTTTCTTAAAGATGAAAGATTGAATAATGATGCTTTCTTTGCAAAGATACCATATATTTTATAATTGGCTTCCATTGTTAAAATGAAAATCGTAAGAATATGTGTTTCAAGTTTCAAAGCAAGGGTGATGAATGATGATTTCTAAGAATATTTCAAAGCTCTGTTAACGTACGGAATATTTTAAAGTAGATCGATGAAGAATGGGGTTCTGAGAGAGTTATGACGCGCAAGTGGGTGGAGAAAGAAATCGGGACGTCCTGAAAGAAACCCAATGAATTAAGAATAAAGAAGAATTTGTTTGATAGGATTTAGGTCAATTTTTGCTAGTGGTTATGGTATTGAAAACTACGCCAATATAACGTTCGTGTAGATGAGCGGAGCTTACGGTAGGGCAGGGTTTTTTTTTTTTTTTTTTAAAGGTGCCGGTAACCCGGGCGTTTATTTACATCAATAGTTGTTTGCATATATGTGCGCTACCCGACTCACTAGACAATATCTGTTCTGAGCCGGGTAGCAGTATATATAATTACATATATCATAAAAATTACAGTAAAAGATACAAAAACTAATATAAAAAAATACAAAGTACAAAAGAAAAACTTAAATAATAATAATACAAAGTACAAAAGAAAAACATAAACAAAAATACAAAAGATAACCTACATATAATAATCTAAATATAAAAAAAATTACAAACATATATAATGTAATTGAACATTTTCAGTATGAAAGTTCTTTTTTTTAAATTTAAAAATATGTTTAAATAACAATATACAACGTATAAAAAATTAACACGTTCAGTTTGCAAGTAGCTTGTTAATGCAATTCCTTTTTTTGTTCAATAACCAAGTATTAAAGTTTTTATATGTACGTTTTCTATTGGTTTGAGTTATGTGTTGTGTTTCTTTTAAGAAAATGTTGAATATGGAAGGCGCAAGGTAAGATTCATGTTTTTTAGCAAGAGTGGATTTAATTTTTGGCACTTGTAAATGTTTGTTAGATTTAGCTTTAGTGTTCTGGGAGTGAGATATGTGGGAAGGTGACGATTTTATGCAATTTATATGGATAATTTTTTTTATGAATAGCTTCCTGATATCAAGTATTTTATTTTGAATTAAAAGATTTTCAGTGGGATGAAGATATGGTTTTTTGTACATAGTTCTAATAAGTGATTTATGAGCTGTATTAAGCAGCTTAATGTATGTGTCTGCGGCTCCACCCCATGCCGATATACCATAAATTAAAATGCTTTGGCAAAGTGTTCCATATTTTTTATATTTGGTTTAGTGTTCCATATTTAGTGTATCGGAACCCATAATTATCTGTTTTGTTTTAACTAAAAAGCTGTCAAATAAAATTTGAAAGATATAAAGTCAATAAATTACGAGTAAAAGAGTGGTAAATACTCTCATTATCGCCTGTTGGAACATCACCACAGATGATCGAAATTTTGCTTGAAATGGTTATAAACATGTTTGTTCAGAATACTCGGGTACTTCCCAGACCTCCATTTTCCCATTATCTTCAGTCTAAAAACATTCCCAAAAAGATTTTTCAAACATGAACAAAATTAGGAAAAAATTACTACTGTGATAGAACTTTGTAATTTTTTTTTATGTTGACGAATAAATTTTCGCGCCGGCCAACTTACACGACAGCAGTCTTACCAGCCAAAACAGACATAATGACTGTTTTAAGCATTTAGGAATGTGTGGTTAAAGATAGTTTTTAAATCAATTATTTTGGATGAAATTATTAAAATAACACATTTTTAGAATTTTGATCCGAATTGTAAAAAAGAAACTTTAAATCTTCCTTACATTTTTAACGGTAGCGATCCATAGTTTGTGAAAACACCCCATTTGGGATGCAATAGTTCCACTGGCTTTTGGGACTATAACTCTTGTGCGGTAGGTAATACAAAATTGTTTAACACGATCTTAATTTAATGTCGTCCATTCAATATTCTTATCATCACATTTTCTGCATATCTTACATGTAATTTGTTATATGATTTGAGTTTGATACTTTCAGACATTGGCTGCATCTTCCACAGATTAGAATTGAAAGAGAATACCCCATATTTCCTCCCTTAGCTACTAACACAGCCTTCCCCAAGGCGGTGAAATACAAAGCCTCGCTGAAAAACCGTGAAATTTATGCCTCGGGATAGCGGAAATCCATACATTTTCTTTTTCAATTACCCCACATTTTTTATTCTCTATAATTTTCGTGTAAGCTTAAAATGGGTGCACGCACGTATTCGTAAATTACTGAAGCAAATTTGGATGAATAATTTAATAAATTTTATCGAAATTTTCAAAAATCCTCTCTTTTCCTTTCCCAACCTCTTCATTGGAGGGGACCCCACCACTTTCCCAACGGCGTTATAAGGAAACATATGGTCTCCTCCTTCACCGCACACGTCATGACTCTACTTTTTGTTTTGAACGAAGCTACATTTATTTGAACGTCTCTAAACCTTCCAATGTCCATGCATACGGGGTTAGTAAGCAGTATGCAAGTACTTACATTAACATTATACGATAGATATAGAAGTAGCAGCCCGTGGAATAATTCTTATGAAATAGGTAACATCAAAAAGAGATAATAGTGTTAGTAAAAGAAAAAGAAAAATAACGGCTATAACCAGTCAAAGAAACCTTCTGAAAATAAAATAAGTTATGAGGAATAAACAGTTATATGATTATGTTATAATGTAATGTAATGTAATGAAAATAAAATATATAAAAAGAAATGTCAGAAAAAGTATTCCACAGACCACCGGGCAGTCCCAATGAGAATGCGTATAGCTATCGGTCCAACCGCAGACGATGCTCGAAGTCCGAGCCCTTCCCAATCTCTTCAGTCTCATTTGGTAATTACTCTCAGTGTCGTCTTGGTGAAAAATTACATTCTGGATCGAAACGGACTTGGTTTGTAATTTATTTAGCCGTGTTTAACCAGATTTGATCAGCCAGGTACCTCTCCTTTTCCCCTCCCTCTTTCCACTCCATTTGTCCTCACGACATGTTCTATAGTTCTTCTGGCTCCGGACAGCTCTGACAGTTGGGACGGCGAACAGGCGAATGGCTCTAACAGTTGGAATAGCGCGGTTTTCACATGTTTTTACCTATACGTCCCTTAAGCGCTTAGGCCACAGGCCCGTAGTGCTATCTTCTGTTTTACCTCATTGATTTAACAGTAACCCTGTTCCTAGAGGTATACTGAGTTTCCTCTTGGATCCGTGCAAACAAACCACGGCTCCTGTTCCGTCTTCCATCTCGGACCCGTCTGTGAACCAGATAATTTCCTGTTTGAAGTTTGGGCCAAAAAGGAGTTTGTCCCTTGTGGGGTACATCACTCATTGTTTGAAGAAGTATCCGGTTAGTTTGCAGTCTTATTTTATTCCAGCTGTCGGACTAATTACCCTTAGTCTTGTTCCTAATTCCTTATGACTGTTTTTGGACAACACACCTCTTCGTTGATCTCCGCACTGTAACCGCCCTCCAATTTCAGAGTTTTCTCTTTCCTGCCGCTGGTTGCCTGGGGTCCCCGTCCGGTACCTTGTGCTCCTGACTGAGGCCCCCAGTGAACCGCTGCTTCTCTTTTTTTAATTTCTTCCTCGTAGCCCCACTGAATTTCTCCCTGATGTGGATTTTTTCACTGTTATCTGACAGAAAGTTCACCTTATCTTCATCACTGGTTGTTGTTGGAAGGCTCTTATTTACGTCCCCCCCCTCACCCCTGATTGTCCCCTGGTATGAAGGTGAGGGTTCTAAAAGAAGTTAGTTTCAAGGACCCATGAGGGTCCTTTTAATCTCCCGGAAGATCCCGCCCTGGTAGAGTCATCGGAGGTTCCTCTTTATTTGGGTTCTACGAGGGTCCTGCAAGGGAAAAGTCTACCGATGTAGTCTCATCTCTCCAATTCACCCAGATTCCCCAAAGGCCCCTCGTAGATGTTTTTTGTTTGTTTGTATTTAGAGACCATTTTTGATCCAATGAGCATATAGAAATAAATGATCCACCCCAGCAGAACCCCGAATGCTGGAGTAAGGTCTAAATACTTAAGAGTTGCAACCCTGGGCCTCCAAGGCACCATTCGTGACACTGTTTCCTAGTGCCATTCAGCCCTGCTGAGCACGGTAGCTCACACCTTGACTTTGGATGGACATTGCAGGTCAACTTCCACTTCCCAAGCGATAGTTTCGCCACACTCCTTACGCTGGGGTTTTAACATTAAAAAAAACATCTTAAATGTTAATTTGACAACATTTTGTAAAAGTTAAATAAAATAAATACATCCAAACCATTATTTTCATTATTTAAACTTGACATTTTTCAGTCACCATGTAAAGAAAAATACATACATACATCTAAGCAAATTCAATATGAATATTTTAAAGGTATGCGTACCTATACTTCGTATTATTATACATTCTCAGTTCATTGAATCCAGCATATAATGAATATTTAGGAACGCAGGTTTTACGAATGGGGAAATTTACTGAGCTCATTCGAGCGGCAAAAGCGTCGTTTCCACGACGTCGCGACGCCTTGTCCCGTTTATGTATTGGACGGATGTATTATATTCCACCTCCGTTCTGTATAATGTAATGATTATACACGGTGAATGTATTTCGCAAATTTAATGTACCTCGAATATAATTACGTGTGTGGTTATAAAGACATAGCCTTTATTGAAGCAACCCTAGCATCGTAATAACCCCTCTGTGGCAGATTCTGCAAATTCTAATTACTACGTCACGGGCAAATAATTTGTGGTGCTGTCAGTATCGCCATGGTGAAAGACCACCACTATTTGAAATGGCTTTAACCCAAGTTTAGTGACAATATCCGAATGTCCAGGAATTTCCCAACCTTCATCACTACCATCAGACGCTTATGCTGCATTAACATCAAAAAAGATAATTGATCTTTCAAATTTAATATATAAATAATATGAAATATTATTTTTTTAAAATTGATTCTTCTTCTTTGTGTACCGTATCAGGTCCCCCCGACGTTGGCGATCACTCTGGAAAATGTCTCTCTGTCTTGCGCTGCCCGGAATAGCCCCTCCACACTTCTAATGCCGGTCCACCCTCGTACATTTGGCAGTCAAGACATTTGTCTCCTACCAGGTCCTCGGCGACCCTCTATCTTGCCTTTCAATATTAATTGGAGCATTGAAGTACCCACCACTGTCCCACCCCGGTATAGGCAACTTATGGTCGCCCCTTCGGAGTTCTCACAAGAATCTAATTTTTTTGAATAAACGGCTCTACATTTAATGTAACGAATCTAGACCTTCAATGTCCCCTCATACTGTGTTAGGTGGCGGTATGCGGTCGCGCCTACAGGACTGTACTGTAATGGTCATTTCTACAATTCTAAAGCCCATGGAGGTAGTCACCGCCAAAGCAGTGAGCCTCGTGGACAGTCAAACAAGTGGTTAGTAACATCGACATAAAAAAGTAAAATGAACAAAATAGACAGCAGCCGTCATGAGTAATCAGCTCATGACAGCGAAAGACCATACGCAATCCAGCGGGCGGCACCGAGTACTGCTCATAAAAAAAAGCAACAAAAGTAAAATAACATTTGTACAGAGTAGAACTGATGTTACCGCAAACTGGCTACCGGCGGTCCGCGAGACAGTGAAGGAGGCTGATTGTCCGGCCTCCCGACAACCGGCAGCGTCGTCCGTAAGCCAGCTAGCCGGTGGTGCCTAGACGAGAGTAATTGGAAATCATAGAAGAAGACCCTAGGGAGAGAAGCGTCGGATCGCCGGAGGCGGGACGGACAGCCTCCAGATGTCGTTCAGCCTTCTCCCCAGCCTCTTCATGTCACAGGGGGTGGCGCGGCAGACAGGTGCAGCTCCACCAGTTCCAGAAGACCGGCCATGGTACGTAGGCGGGGACACGGTCCAGGGTCCAACCCCTTATATGGGGAGAAGGACGGCACAAAACGAGCAACTGAGTTCAGTTCTCACAAAAAAAACATAACTAAAAAGAAAAATTTATTGATAACATAGTAAATCGCAAAAAAAGAAAAAAAATAAACAAGAGCGTGTGGAAGTCAGCGCTGGGCATGTGAATGCACCATATAACCAAACTAAAAATCATAAACATGTAAAATAAAATGGCGATTTAGAAAAAAAAAAAAAAACGTAAAATAGACATGAGCGTTAAATTACGCAGGGCATCTGTAAACAGTAGACCATGAACATAAAAATGTAAAAGCATAAAAACATAAAAATGTAAAGGTGTAAATAATAAACTTAAGAATAAATATATATATATATATATATATATACATATGTATATATGTATATGTATGTATAAATACTGTAAAAGCAAAAAAAAAAAAAAAACATAAAAATGTAAAGGTGTAAATAATAAACATAAAATGTAAAATAAAATATAAAACTGAACATCCTGGGCAATATTGGTAAGAGAGTAAGAAGCAAAGAAAGTCCATGGTTGGTCAGGAACAAGTACACCTGGTGCCAAAATCTACTAATCCGCGACTCTAAGCTCAGGCCATCTCTCAACCCAGATCCTTGTAAAATTCCTCAAGCACTCGAAGTTCGTCTTGTTCGAAACCAGATCAGTGTTCCACACTGGTCTGATAGGTACGTCCAAACCATCGAGCATTTCCTCTCTAGCGTCCGTCAAGATCTCGCAGTGCCACAGAATGTGCTCGGCCGACTGGTTGGTTGATCCGCATGCGCAGTTGGGGTGGGGGGACAGGGAGAGGGTGTGAAGTCTCCCCCTGAATTCCCCATGCCCGGACAGAAGCTGGGTAATGTGGTGATCCAGTCTGAGATAAGCCCCTTCCATTCTGATTTTAACTGATGGGAAGAAGGAGAAGGTCCATCTTCCCAAATTCGATCTATCCCAACGGACCTGCCACTCTTGGAGCGACAGATCCCTCATTTGACGTAGCAGCCCAGGGAGAGTTCCCGGCCCTCCTGGTGTCAGAACAACGCCTAGGTGAGTGGCCGGGGTTCCTCTGGTTAATTTATGCTTAGTAAGCACTTCCCTGATTTCCAGATCGATAGGCAAAATGCCAGCCAAAACGGGTAAAGCGTCCGAAGCAACGGTTCTATACGCACCAGAGAGTGCCAGCAAGGGGGTTCGTTGGCCTCGCTTGAGAGCTGAGAGTATCAGAGAATTTTCCAGGCGGTGCTCCCACACAGAGGCGGCATACGAGACTTGCGCCACATATACGCACCTATATAGCGTTCGCAGAGCCGGATTACGCAATCCCCACTTAGCTGTGGAGAGTCTCCTCAGCTTCAAGAAGAGAGCCTGAGCTTTGCTGGATACTTCTTTGACGTGAGCCAGAAAAGAGGACGATCGATCTAGAGTGACGCCTAAGTATTTCACTGTTTCAAAAAAGCGGATGTTAGAATCTCCCATTCTGATGGTAGGATTTCTTTCTCTACTGAGAAAGCCCTTCATCAGGAGGCCCTTGGTCTTGTGGGGAGCGAAGGTCATCTTATTTCTTTCACCCCAGTCTAGGAACATCTGCAAACCTTCACTGCCTTTGTTCTCCACTTCTTTTCTACTGTCCCCAGCGACCAGATACAACTTATCATCAGCGTAGTCGACAGCGATACATCCTTCAGGCAAGGGTAACCTGGAGGAGTCATCAAAGGAGATGTTCCACAGGTCAGGTCCAAGGATGGAGCCCTGCGGGCATCCCATGTCTGCTTCCCTCTGGATACAAAACTCACCGAAACTGATCGTAATGGTACGATCAGAAAGGTAGTCATCGATGGCTTGGAACAATAAGTTTGAGCACCGCCTGTTTTTCACCTTTGTACGTATCATTGCCCATCACGCATGATCGAAGGCACCAGTGATATCGAGGAAGATTGCAACTACATACCTCTTTGGGCAAGCCTTCACCCATTCAAGCGCATACGACAGGGCGTGCACCGTGGATCTACCGGGGACGAAGCCGAACTGCAGGTCACTGGCCGGAGACAGGGTTTGTCGGAGTCGCTGCCTAATCAATTTTTCAAGGATCTTGCCTAAAACGGGAAGGAGGGTAATCGGCCGGTAGGCCTTGATGTCCGTTAGTGGTTTTCCGTTCCCCTTTGGTATAATCCGGAGCACGCCACGCTTCCACTCAGAGGGGAAAACTCCCCTCCTCAAGCACGTGTCCATCACCTGGAAGAGCTCCTCCTTGGCGTGGACCCAGACTTGCTTCGCAATCACGCCGTTGAGCCTGTCATGCCCTGGTGCCTTCTTAGGACCCAAACCCTTAATTATCACCTCAATTTCTGCCTTAGTGACTCTAGTGAAGTTATCCTCTTGGGCAAGGTTTCTAGGTGGCAGCCGTGACAGATTTCTTATCTGTTTATGGTGGTCACTTTCCCCAATTACTGAATCTACAGGAACTAACTCACCCAAGAGTGTTTCGAGAGTGGAGGCCACATCCACTGTCTCAGCGTTCCTCCCATCTGTTATCCCAATTACTGTTGACAAGTACCGGTCAGAGCCTTTACCGGATTTTGCAATCGCGCTGTGGATTTCCCACGGGTTGGCGTTACCCACGTCTTTAACCCAATTATGCCAAGCAGCTCGTTTCGCCAGGAGAACGGCCCGTTTGAAGGCCGACCTGGCAGACCTGAGGCTCGCCTGAAGTGCAACCGTCTCCTCCTCCGTACAGTTGCCACTCCTGGACAGCCCCAGCGCCCTGTAGGCCCTCTTATAGGCCCCCTTCAGCGAAGTCAGCTCAGGTGACCACCACGGCGTCCTGATACTAGTCTTCGGGTTTGATCTTCCCAAAGACGAGTTGGCAGCCGATACAACCGCCTTATTAAAAAAGTTCCCCAAATTATCCGGATCAGTAGCTGCTACGTGGTGAAAATCCCTTAGCGTATCTCGTAGCGCTTCCCCAAAGTTATCCCAATTCGCCCTAGTGGTGTTGAAATACCAGGAGGATCTTGGAGCTTCAGTTTTTTTGACACCAACCGTAAAAGTAATTAACCTATGATCCGAATTAATCTCGCACTCATGGACTGTCCACTTTGAAATCCTGGTCGCAACTGATCCAGAGCAAAGAGTTAGATCAATGTTGCTCTCACCATGTATGTTCGAAAACGTAAAAAAAGAACTCTGTTCATTCATGATACTGAGACCTTGCGCAGCAATCAGGTCCTCCACGGCGTCTGATCGTTCCGTCCTACAATTGCTAGTGTCAAACCATAATGGTGAGCGTGCATTAAAGTCACCTCCGATAACTATGTTACGGCCTTTAAGCGCGTTGAGCGCGCGCGTCAGACTCAGGATGTGGGGTCCCACCGGGTTCCCAAATTTAAAGTAAACTGAGATCAAAAAGATCTCAGTATCGCCAAGTCTAATACATACACAGGTTTGGTACTCATCAGAAAAACCAGCCAGAAGGAGGGGACTGATCAACGAGGTGTTGACCAGGACACCCGCCCCTGGTGAGCGGCCGACTTCGAGTACCGCGCCCGGAAAATTAATGGGGGTCTTACCTTCCCAGGTGTACTGTTCCTGAATGAGCATGATGTCAATGTTCAGATCAGACATGACCCGCAGCACCTCCAGCGTGGCCATCCGGGATCTCTGGAGGTTAATCTGACCTAGGGAAAGGGGACTATGAGGATCCATAGTCCGTCAATAAATTAATTGGAGCAATTGATACTTCTCCCCTCGAAGTATGTGACCCAGACACGAAATCTTCCTGCCTTTTATCAATATTATCTTTTATCCTACATTTCCGCCACCTAACAAAGCATGTAGGGACATTGAAGGTCTAGATTCGTTTTAATAAATGTAGAGTCGTTCAAAAAAAAAATTAGATTCTTGCGAGAGCTCCGAAGGGGCGACCATAAGTCGCCTATACCGGGGCGGGACAGTGGTGGGTACTTCAATGCCTTTTATCAATGTAAGCAGTACTCTATCTGCTCTAGCCCGCCTGAGAATTTCTGTGTTAGTGATCATGTCGGTCCATGGGACCTTGAGCATTCTCCGGTGAAGCCACATTTCAAAAGCCTCTAACTTGTTCATGGTATTTACTTTTAAGGTCCATGTCTCACATCCATACAGCAAGACCGAACACACATAACATTTTAACATTCTCTGCCTTAGTTTAATAGGATTTTTTTCTATTACATTAGATGCACACAGAGAACCCCGAAGAAAAATAATTCCATCCAACCTGTGTCATATTTAGGGATGCTGTGTGGAAGGTCTTTTTAGGGAAAGGAAGGGGAGGATGATTTGGGCAGGAGAAAAGTATGATCCGACTGAGGAGTTCAACAGGTCTCCCAGTCCAACTCAACTAGTCTCCTCCGATCCGGCCGTCACGCATTGGGTGGATAAACGCATTCACCGCCAAACCTAGACAAATCCCAACCCATGATCCCGGAAACGCTGCTGAGTCAATGCTGCTAAATCTCTCTTGGGGTAAAAATAACCTCGTCGAATTTAATGTTTCAAAGACCCCATCATGTTTGATAACGTCTAAAAGGGATCGAAATGAAAATCTAGTCTCCTTCAACGGAAGCAATCTTCCGAACAGGCCTTCCATCGATATGCTTGGTGTAACTCTAAGTGACCAGCTCAGGTACGGGGGCTCCATCGAAACCAGAGTTAAGTTAGCCACTCAGAAACTGAACGTACTGTACAGGGCCCGCAGATACTTTAATAGTACTCAACTGCTAACCCTGCACAGGGCGCATGTGCGCCCCACGGTCGAATTTGGCAGCCACCTCTAGTCTGGAGCTCCAAAATACCTAAAAAAACCCTTGACTCTGTGCAGAAACGGGCGATCCGTTTGATAGATTCTCCTATCTTAACGGACGGACTGCAATCTTTAGAGCATAGGCGTCAGGTGGGAATGCTGTCCTTGTTCTACTGGTATTATAACGGAAGATGCTCCGAGGAACTAGCGTCATTGATCCCCTTGGCACCGGTGCATAGTCGGGAAACACGCCAAAACGCGCCCAACATTTGTACACGGTTGACATTAGTCACATGAGAAACTGTCATTTCTATTCACTCCTTCCTTTCCTCGAAAAGACCCTCCACACAGCATCTTCAAAGATGACATAGGCCCTGAGGGAAATTATTTTCCTCAGGGCCTCCTGTGTGGAGTTAATGTAAAAAAATGTAACCACTTGGGGTGTAGATTATCCAATAAATAGTTCCCGGGGCGGCGTACCCATACCCGCCTCCCAACTTGAATGACTCCAGTTATTTGAACTTCCCTGTGGTACAACATAAAACAAACAACTATTAAAATTGTTCAATTATTAAACTGTGTTAAAATATTATTTGCACATCCGCAGAAAAGTGTCGTAAGTCAAAACTTTCTATTTTAAGTTTAACATCTGAAAATAAAAGTGATTGGGATTATCTATGCCCCACGAAAGCCGCATTTAATTTAAGTTATATCACTCCATATCCGCAAGATGTCGTTAGTGTCTCTTTTCGACAGGACCGCTTGTTAATTATTCACTTATTTGTTTTCGCTCTCCTCTAACATTAACTTTTTTAGACTTACTACACTTTTCTACGGGATATGTCATATATATTTTTCATTTACTTCTTCGTCCTAAATATCTCGAAAGTCAAATGATTCTACCCACCAAAGCTGATTTTAATCCAATCGAAATCGACCCAGGAAAAGGTATAGGTTACGTCCCTATATCCATTTTTGATTTTATCCATCGAATTAACGAACACGCCACAATATCTTATCTGAAAATTATATTTGAGCTAAATTATCGAACATGCGCGTTATTGTATGAACAGGGTGAAGTGGATTATGCAAAAATGATTACGCTGTAATCAAATACTTACACATCCACTAGATGATTGTATAGGAATAATATAACGTTTGTGTAATACGTAAATAATGTTTCTTTAGATTAGGGAATGCTAGTGGGTTTATAGATCAAATGAGAATTTAATTATTTTTAAACTAACACATCGTTCTTGTTTATGAATGGATTTTTTTCATTCACAAGGAAATTGGAAGGCTTGGAATAAGCAAGCCCAAGGCAAGGACGTTATCTGCAACGGACAAAATCAACACACCATGGCGTCTCGATTTCGTAATGTAGTTTTGCCTCGTAACATATTATTCATCTTAGTATATTCAAGGTTACCATTTGTTATATATAATTTTACTTGGGTTTTGTAGTTTAAAAACTCTGGCGCTCAACCATGTTCATTGTCTTCCACATAACGTAAATTCATTTTTTTCGTAATATAGTTTGACTGTTGTAATACCCTCTTCGAGGAAAACAAACACTCCTTTCAGATCACGTAATTACCCAAAGAGTCTAATAATTAAATACATCATATTGTCACTTGAAGTTTAGAATCAATAAATCTTTTATGTATTCGATTGCATCAGACTTTCATTTGATTATACTGTATGTCATCATTCATGCTTTATCTTTCAGATTTCAAAAGCTAGCCATGCATTAAATATTAAAACACACATTCTTAATAAAACGAGTCCTTACATAGATGCAATCCAAGTAATAGCAGTTACATTGGCGCGAACATAGGTTTCTTTTTCCCTTTTTAGATAATTAGCCGTTACATTGGCACAGACGAATAAACGGTCGCAACTGGGACTTTATAATAAATAAAATCGGATATATTTATCCGAGACACTATCTAGGTTACAAACCAACCCTTCGAACCCTTCTTTCCAATGAAAAGGTAGTTGCCAATAATATGAAAAAAAATTTAGTCAAATATAATATTGTTAATTCTAAAATTCGAAATATGAGATTGACAAATATGACGTTCAAATAAGAGGTGGCAGTAGTCGAATTGGTAAGACGTTTGTCACGGTAAGACGAGAGGTTCTGGCTTCTTGTCCCGGTTGCCAATGTTATCTTTTTATGTTTCTGTATCTTGTTCTCTTTCATATTTCCGTTAGATTATTAGTGTTATCTTCTTCTTCAATGATGTATTACATTGACGGAAATAACTTTCAAAAGTTACAAAAAGAGAGTTGTTCTGATACAAATTGTTTTTTTTTCATATCTTCTTTATATTTATCTTTATTACTAAGCATAAAATGAAGTTGCTCACGATGTATGTGCGCTTAGATCTTTTAAACTATGCAACGGATTTTCATGCGGTTTTCACCAATAGATAGAGTGATTCATGGGGAAGGTTTTTAGGAATGTAATTTGGCAAGGTTTTTTGTAAATTGGTTGAAATATATAATATATCTGGCCAAGCGGCAGCGGGCAGCGTGATGTGGATTTGATTTAACAGATGGCGTTGGTAATAAAGATTTCGTTAGCCACAGCAACGTGTGGCCGGGTCTGTTAGTGAAAAATAAAAAACAAAGAAAAATAAAAAAAGGTAACTGTTGCAACTGAGACTTGAACCCAGGAACTCTTGTCTTACCGGGACAATCACCTTAACCAACTCTGCCATTGGAACTTCTTATTTTAAAATATTTTTGTCAATCTCATATTTCAAATTCTGAATTAACAATATTATCTTCGACTAATTTTTTCCATATTTTTGGCTGCTACTTTTTTAATGATCACAAAGTTCTAAGGAATTGGTTTGTAACCTAGATAGTGTCTCGGATAAACATATACAATTTCATTATATGGGACACCCATTGACCTCTTATAAAAGTCTGAACGAATATATTTTTTAATGGAATAACTTTTGTTAATATAACATTTGGATTTTATACCCATAAATTTAATATATAATTGAAGAAGAAGATAATACAAATAAAAAACAAGACAGAAAATCAAAAAGGTAATAATATTTTTTTTAACGGCTTTATTTTTCCGTGTCTTGTTCTTTTTCATGTTTTCGTTCAGATATATTAGTATTATCTTCTTCGTCAATAATATATTGCATTGATGTGTATAAACTTCAAAAGTTATTGTGAACAAGATTTATTCCAATGAAAATTGAATCTACATATTTTTTTAAAAAATTTATTGGAGAAACTTTTGAACTTTAATGTTAAATGTTTAAATATCGTATAAATGTGATATTTAAGAATAAAATAATATTAATTGATCTAAACGACCTAACTAGCTAACTAGCTCACAATCGTGTCGTTTCCCCGCAGGGGTAGGCAGAGAGGACGGTGCTGAGCTACTGTGTCTTGGCACATACTCCTTGTTTCATTCACATTCATACATAGTCTCTATATACCCTTCTGTAATTATGATACATAATAATGTTTTGGCAACATCTTTGGGAACACGTTCGATTTTATCCTCGAATACAATTTGATATTTTCTATGTTATCATGGAAATACATAAAAAATACTCTTAAAACACAACACAAAAATAAAGCCTAGTTTATTTGATACTAAAACATAAATCTTCTGCATTTTAAGCAATCCCCAACACAAAAAGAGCTGATGACCTTGAAACGCCTGAACCGATTTTCATGAATTTTTGCTAAGAAACATTTCGATCACATCAGCTTTCAAACAAACAAAAAACGCATCATAATTGGTCCATTCGTTTAGGAGCCATGATGTCACAGACAGAAACACAGAAAGTCAAACTTATAACACCGCTCCATGCGTCGGGGGTTAAAAAATACAAGCAAAGATCAGTGTTTCCCTATTTCACCGCACGTAGAAATAAATTAACGGCGCCACCTACGTAGTCGTTGGAATTTAAATACATGGCTTAAGTTTGTGTTCTATTTTCGAACGCTAAGCTTTGTGAGCTTTGTTTTTGTTTACATTTAACCATCGGAGTTGAACAAGGCTTAAGTAAACCCAAGTTTTGTTTTAAATTATAACTTATACGTAAGCTGTGATAGAATTAATTATTACTGATACTTTGTTCGAACCGTCGAAATGGGTGGAAAGGAGTATTTACTTTTAAACTAGGCGTAAACCACTTTACCAAGATGATTTTGAAGATCAAATAATCTACGGAGATAAAAGGTTAATATTATTTATTATAAGATTTTTTAAATGTTTAACTATTTAACATTTTAAAAGGGAGAGAAAACAAATCAATTTCAATGATGGGTACCCCTACCCCGGAAACCTTTTATTAGTTAACCAACACCTCCGTCATAGGTTACCCCAAGTGGTTCGATACGTTTGGTGACTCAGAACGTGTGCCCGGGTGCGTATTTACAATCCCTACCGCGTTTCTGTCGCGCTACCGACAATTTAAATTTTCAATATCAATATTTAAATATTTAGAAGTAAAATAATTAATTTCTAGTGTACACATCGGAAAGATTATTTTATCTAGATTTTAGAACAATTTTTGTTTTTGCAAAGTGATAAAAAATTATCATTATAGAGGTGTATTTACAAAATACGGGAATAATATCAAAATTTAAATATTTAGAAATAAAATTATTAATTTCTAATATACACATCAGAAAGATTATTTTATCTTGATTTTAGAACAATTTTTGTTTTTGCAATGTGATAAAAAATAACCAATATATAGGTATATTTAAAATGTAAATTGCCGCTACCGCACTGAATCGGTATAGGTTTTGTAAATACGCTGCCCGGGTTTATGGGGTGAAGTTTGTTTGGGTTTTGGTGGTGGATGCATCTGTCCACCAACTGATCGGGACAGACTGGTTGAGAGAAGTTTTTGGACCTCTTCGGCAGGACTTTCTAGGAATATCGCCTTGCACCGCAGTGAGAGGGATGGATTCATACGTCCGTTACTCCTGGAGACACTAATTCTACCCACCCAGATTCTGCCCACCCCTCAGACCTTTTTTACTTCCTAGAACTTAATATCTTTCCTCAAAACGCTTCTCCATACAGCGTCCCCAAAGATGAAATACTCCATGAGGGAAATTATTTTCCACAGCGTGAAGCTAATGCAAAAAAGACAACGTCTTTTTATAAGCCGTTATGCTTCAGGAAAACGAAAAAAATCGCTTGCACTTTATGCATTATGTCTGTATCATAATATTTTTGATTTGCGAAAAATTATGTTTACATGGAACAACTGTTCCACAACCTGGTCCCAGTAAATCAGTGGAATGGCTGAAATTGTAAAATATCATACTTTTCTGAACTAAAAGCTGGTTTATTGCTTGCAATTGAATATGTTATTCTATCAAAAAAATTAAAGTTTTGTTGTGGAAAAGCTGAAAGGAAAAATATTACATAACTTTTCCTAGACGGTACTGTACTCGTTAATGTAACATCTTTATATTTTTATCTCACTAACTAACAGTAACAAAATGAACGTACAAGGTCGACACTGCAATTGTGTTGCTTCGTAGGGGTTTGACTTTACAAAGACTAATAACTTTTTTTTATTAAAAGAATAACCCGACAATATTTGACAATCTCCTGCTACCACAACAGTAAGCTGAAAATATTGCTTGAGTCGTGATGGAGGACTTAGCCCTGGTAACGCCTTGGTGGGACCCAAACACGATGCTTGCAAAACCACTGACCGGTCATAACCATTGTTTTGTCAGTTTGTTGCAAACAGCACGCTGATCAAATCACTTTTAACACGTGTACTCCGTCCTAGACGTCCTAGACAATTGGTAAGCACTCACTTAGGTCTTGATTTCTGGACCGAACAGACACGCGAAAGTGAACAGTTTGAGACAAAACTCAAGACAAAAGGCCTCTGAAGATGGACAATGAGATTTGTCCGAAATGTCAGAAGTTAAAACGTCCTTTTAAGGACTACGTTACACGGGTAAACCGGTAAGATTATTCTACACCTTTCACTCGCGAAAACCTTAATATAGCTTAGGAGGTCCTGAGGAAAATAATTCCCCAGGTCTATGTCATCTTTGGGGATGCTGTGTGGAGGGAATTTTGCGAAAAGGAAGTTAAGGAAGTTCTGAGAAGGAAAGGGGTATTAGGGGTGGGTAGGAATTTGGGGTACAGTGAGACCAGGAGTGACGGACGTATGAATCCATCCCTCCCACTGTGATGCAAGGCGATGTTCCGAGAGACTATAGTTGGAGAAGTCAAAGGGAATCCCTCAACTATTCTCTCTCGATCAGGCTTCCCATGCAGCTGGTGGGCAGACGCCTACGCCGCCAAGACCCGGTCAAACCTCAGCTCATGAACCCGGGCATCCCTGCTAAGTCACCAAACGTAGCGAACCACTTGGATTTACCTATGGCAGAGGTGTTGGTTATTAAATAAATGGTTTCCGGGGCGGCAGTACTAATACCCACCTCCCAAATTGAAAAATTTCCAGTGAATCGCTCTGTTCTTGTCGGATCTCTTAAGGGTCCGCAACCCGGATTTGTACCGATTTATTACATATTTCCCTTAAACACGGCAAGTTTTAAAGCTCTTAAAAAAATATATGTTATTTATGAAGATAATATCTAGACTTTGCCCGCGCCGAAACGCAAATTATACAAAATTCCCTCGATAGAAAAAAATCGCAAAGGATGCTCCAAAAATTATTATTAACACGCTTGTTTCAGTTATTTTACAAGTTATATGTATGAAAAAATTCACAGTTTTTCTTTAAATGCTGTTTAAGATAATGCCTGTGAGATTTTTGCTCTATTTTAAACGAGTCGTGTTTTATTAAACACTTTCGCAATTTTCGCATCGATTTTTTCGCTGTAAATGTTAGCGCTCTCCTTTAACATTCGTAATTTCGTATCTCTCCATCTTCTTCTTTTCGGGCCCGGTTGCAGAGCCCTAACTTCCCTTTGTTCACCACTCACCTAATCACCTATTTATTTTAAAATATACGCCTTTCAATATTTTGTATCGTAGGTTAGTGTTATAATATTCTCCTGATGAAAAAAAGTTCTTCCAAAACCGGTAGAGTGTTAATAAAATTAAAGTGGTCTATAACAAATTTGTGTGTTTTTATTGTGAATTATAGGTTTCCAATGTAAATAGTTAAATCGGTGTTACCAGGGTAAAAATGGGAATCTGATTCTCAACCCACAAAATGAGCAAAAGCATAGATTTTTATTTTCAAATCACTCTTAATAACAAAGTGCCAATCGTTGGTTAAATATTTACAGTGTGGCTCACCTTTTACTGCCCACCCAGCACTTACAAATCAGCTAGACGCTTCACAGCTTTCGTCCAATAATGGCCCCACGGCTGTTCACCCAAATTGATTCTGTAATCACTCTTTTGAGGTCGGAAAGATAAACATTGTGTTGGTAAAAAAGCTTTCTGCGAATAATATCGAGCTTGGTTCTCTGGTGTAAAGAACATTCAGCAAATTGAGGAAAAAAGGTTCAGAGTTCTGTTTTTAAGGATCTACCTACACCATCGTATAATGGGTGATGCAGATGGGGGGGAGGGGGGGAGGTGGAGGAGGCGGAGTGTGAACCCCCCTTACACCATGCGAGCGAAGCCGCGGTAAAAAGATAGTTACTTAATTACGAGTACATTTGGTGACTTAGCAGGGATGCCCGGATTCATAGGGTAAGGTTTGTGGCAGGCCAGATCGGGAGAGACCGGTTGAGGGAAACCTTTTGATCTCTCCAGCAGGACTCTCTCGGAACATCGCCTTGCACCGCAGTGGAAGGAATGGATTCGTACGTCCGTCACTCCTGGAGACACCGACCCCCAGGCTACTACCTACCATCCCGCAAACCCTTTTCCTTACAAGAACTTTCTCTTCTTCTTTTCCCTTAAAGACCCTCCTTACAGCATCCCCAAAGATGACATAAGCCGTTAGGGGAATTATTTTCCTCGGTTGGAGCTAATGTTAAAAAAATGCTACAGGGTCTGATACACCGCTCAAAATAGATTTATTGATGTATTAAGGCTCTGCAACCGGGCCCGAAAAGAAGAAGATGGAGAGATACGAAATTACGAATGTTAGAGGAGAGAGCTAACACTTACAGCGACAAAATCGATGCGAAAATTGCGAAAATGTTTAATAAAACACGACTCGTTTAAAATAGAGCAAAAATCTAGCGGGCATTATCTTAAACAGCATTTAAAGAAACACTGTGAATTTTTTCATACATATAACTTGTAAAATAACTGAAACAAACGTGTTAATAATAACTTTTGGAGCATAGATGGCAATTTTTTTCTTTGGAGGAAATTTTATATAATTTGCGTTTCAGCGCGGGCAAAGTCTAGATATTATTTTCAAGAATAACATATATTTTTTTAAGAGCTTTAAAACATACCGTATTTAAGGGAAATATGTAATAAATCGGTACAAATCCGGGTTGCGGGCCCTTAAGGAACATTTATTGACGTATAATTCGAACGTTATTCATACCGTAGCGTCTGCGTGGTTAACCCAATTACGAATGCATGTCGGACGCCACGCCACACGCGCCGCGACACAAATAACATCTGTGTACATAGAATTTCACACAAAGCTACTGTTATAATTCGGTTCCGAATTCAAGAATTCGACAGAAGATGTCGCTACTTCCGTCAGCATGTCGGACGGGGACGTCTCCCCCCTAGGTATAATTGCTGCGAATTTGTGAATTTGTGAATATGTGGTATCTCTCCAAATATTAAAAGATTGACGGTAATACATGTTGTATCAAGTGGCTATATGTATATTATATATGACGTCATTGCTCTGTCTCGGTTAATTTGTCCCGGTGACTAGCTACAGTGGATCCGAGGAACGGGTTGCTTATGGAATCAGTTCATAATGGATCTATAAAATGGTCAGCAACACCTACCTCAAAGTTTTTTCACCTGGAAACGATAAATGGATCCCAGACATAGACAAATGAATATATGTATAGACCTGCCCTAAGTGATAAAAGCGTATTATTTCCCCCTCCCCATACCGGTTCCTTGGAACCTGCTGGGCTTATGAGAGCCTCGTTTGACTCTAAAAAAGGTGACGTCATCATTCTTGTCCGGACCAGCGTCGAGCTCACATCGTACATTTTACGAAATAACATGGCAAAAATGATAGCTTGGGCTATACATTATACCCTAAAATATGTTGATCACAACGAATGTGGGCGGTTCTCCAGTAGCTCGTCGCTGGTTACAGGGATAAGTAAATTATTAAACATTTGTAATAATGTCTTAACTAAATACGGCAACAAAATATTCGTCTGTGAAAAGTGGCGAACTTTACTTTGCCTCATTTGGACGTCGCAAATATGTTAATAACGTGGCGAGCAATTCGCGCTCTCATGTAAAAAGGTCTATTCATTGAAGCAGATTTTGCTTTTAAGAACTAAATGGTGATATTATAATGCGAGATGCCTATATGCTGTCATATTGATTTTTTAATGAATCACAGTCATCTTTCCCCTCTTCGTCCCCCCATAGTTTTTGTTTTACCCCTCATCTGTATCTTCTCGTCTATTAAATTTGGATGTCTATGATCCCAGTTAAATATAATATTCTTTATCAATGCTTCGTCAGAAATCAGCCTGCATGTATTGGGCAAAAGTTAATCATCGTGTCAAGATAAGCGATATACAATAGTCGTTATTATGACAGATGTCGGCGAAGCGGTGCATTCTCTTATCTAATGAGTATAACAGTGATGCTTCGCAAAACGCAAATTTCAGATAACGCTTTCCTGTTCATAATATACTTTGACGCGATCGATAGAATAATCATTAGGAAAAGGGATAATCAAATGCAAAATAAACGTTTTTCTTTCTTATTTATTTTGTGAGATATTTGCTTTGCCGGGGATGTGTATATCGAAATTTGCCAAAGAGAATTTACAGAAGCCAAAAAATACGCCTTTTCACATATATGAGGGTTATAAATGTGAAACGGTGCAAGGGTGCATTCTCGAATTTTAATATTATGTAAAAACTTCCTACTTCTTCTGGCACTAATCTTAATTGTAAATATGTGTGTTAATAAGTCACCAGTTTTAGGTTAGAATCTATATGTCTTAGTCATAAGTCACTAGCTATAAGTCTTAGAGCTAAGTCACAAGTTATAAATGTAAATCTTAGTTGTAAGGCAGTAATATAAGTAGCCATAAGTCTTAGATGTAAGTCACTAGTTGTAATTGTAAATCTTAGTTATAAGCAAGTAATATGTATTCTTTTATATATTTATTTGTACAGCGCCCTTGAGGTGATTTTTCACGAAAACGGCGCTATATAAATTAGCCAATTATTATTATTATTATTATGTCCATTCTCTGCCTTTTTAATGTTGACATTCCTGTAATTTTCTTATGGTATGCTTTGAAAACAAAAAGGAATTTCAAATAATCCTATCGTGAATAAGGGTTTATACGTTGACCTAAAATATACCATTTTTCCTGGATTCATTCCTATATTGCCTTAATTACATCTATCTATCCATATCAGTGGTTCCCAACCTTTTTGTGACCCGGGACCACTTGTACGTTTATTTTTTCGACAGGGATCACCAGTGCAGACAAGCAGTGGACACAGCGAGGGGAGGGTGACCGACTTTCACCCTCCAAGAGCACAATTCTCTAGCCAACACCCCCCCCCCAGGATGGACCAATTTTTTATGAATTGTCCGTTGTCCGCCCTATCCTTCCCAGGTGCCACCCATGCTGGCGTAAGCCGCTGCTTGCGGTCACTGGCGTAGGCTAGCATGGGTGGCACCCGGGACGGATGGGGAGGGGCGTAATGGGATGGGTAGGACGGGTTCTAGGAGAATATTTACCACAACGGAGGCGGTAGGATGGGGTGGGGCGAAACGGAATACCACAATGGCCACTGACCGCAAGGTACAATAATGAAAAACTGAATATTGTGCCGATTTTTTTTATTCAGACTTCTAGACCGCCCGTATGCTGGCTCGCTTATTGACCGGCGGACCATCGTGGACCATCTTCTAGCCTCTTGCGGTCCGCGGACCACTGGTTGGGAAACCCTAATCTATATGAATTTATTTTTATTTTTATTTTATAACTTCTCACCATACATTCTTATTTTTTATTTTTACATACAAAAAAAAAATTAATCTCATTAGGACTAGGCCTGTGTTGAGGTTAACTTTTATAAATTTGATTGATTTTACACACACAAAATGCTAAAATTCACTACGTTTAAAACACTAAAATATAATAATAAAGTAAGAAATAAAAATATCATATTAGTGACCAGATGGGTAATTTAAGTATGATTTGTAACAATATAGACCATAAATAAATCTTTAATTAGTATACCCACCAAGAAACAAAATTAGTTCAAAACATCTAGGGTGACACTCCAATTTTGGCAAATGGAACTCAAATAAATTCTATTTATTTTTAAAAAGCTTATTATTCAAAAAACAAATATTACTAAAAAAAAAAATCTTATTAAAAAACAAATCTAATTATTTAAAAATTGAAATCTTATTATTTAAAAAAGGACAAGGATGAAAAAGTAGTATGCCAATCCTCTGTTAACACAAATATCGTAACATTCTTTTTAAATGAATAAAAATGAATCGCCGAAATGTATGTTCCCGCATAACTTCCGAACGACTGCACCAAATTGGACAATTCTTTTTTTGTTGTGTTTGTTATTGTCAGGATAAGGTTTGTATAAAACTACTGGTGAGCTCTGGCATTATGAAATTTGTATAAAAATGAATCGCCGAAATGTATGTAAGTGCATAAGTTCCGAACGACAGCACCAAATTGGATAATTCTTTTTTGTTGTGTTCGTTAATGTGTGGTGAGCTCTGGTATTATGAAATTTGTATAAAAAATTGCCATAGGTGGTAAGCGAGCTGTTTGAAATACCGGGAATGGAAGGTGAGGGGGAACCAGGAAGGGGGCAGGGGAACCTGGGAGGCACGTGGTGGGGAATTCGGATAGGGGTTTGCGAGATGGGGGAAGGGGGGGAGTGGAGTGGGGAGAGGGAAGGTGGAGGAGGTGGAGTAGAAACGCGAGAGGGGAAGAGGACACGGTAGAGGAATGGGAGGGGGGGGGGGGACCGGAAGGGGAACGGGAAGAATGGGAAAGCATACGCAGGGAGAAACAATTTCTTTATTAAATGGCATAGCAACGCACGCCAGGTACCAGCTAGTTTGATATAATTTGTAAAATATTTTTTGCACACTTAGGATTAGGATCGTGCATTGATTTAGTACGACAAAGTTAATCTGAATAAATCATTTTGAGAATTGTTCACTATGACTCTCTCAGTTCCCTTCAAAAACTTAAATCCAGTCCTCTTCTTTATCCTGATGATCACTTTGTATGCCTTATTCGAGTACTGGTAGCCTCCATTCAAAGCTCTTGAAAAAACGTAACTCCCAATTGAATTCCTGGACGTGTTGGCATAGTAGGTAACAATATTGCAGATTCCTTGGCAAATCAAGGAGCATCCAACCCTATTGTTAACATAAACTACACCCCTTCCCTTATCTGACATTTTTTCCATCCCCAAAGATAGATCACGCAATGTTTGGGCAGAGAATTGGCACATTATTAGTCATCCAAGAGAGCCAGCTATGCCTCAATACAAAGGATTATCCCACCAAAAGCGTGATTTCAACAAGTCCCACATTTTTCCACGTTTTTGAATGAGAATTGGACATTGTTCCGTTCCTTCTCACATTTTTTAAATTTACGTGCTTGACTCTGCAGGTTATACTTTCTGTTGTCTAGAAGTGGGAACTTTAGGTCACGTATTTTTTGGAGGTCCCTCTCTAAACAAATATCTTCCCTTCTTTCAAGCCTTATTTAAAATTGCCTCCTCTCCATTCATCATTTTATCTCTTCATTTCAAGTCTGAACTCCACTCCAATCTTCCATATAATTTTGATATTTGTCCATTTAACCAGTGACCAGCTCAGGTATGGGGAATGGGGACTCCATCGAAGCCAGAGGAAAGTTAGCCTCCCAAAAACTGGGCGTACTGTACAGGGCCCGCAGATACTTAATGTACACAACTGCTAACCCTGTACAAATCACAACTGCGCTCCACGGTTGAATTTGGCAGCCACCTCTGGTCTGGAGCTCCAAAATACCTGAAAAATGCCCTCGACTGTGTGTAGAAACGGGCGGTTCGTTTAATAGATTCTCCCATTTTAACAGACGGATTGCAATCTTTAGAGCACAGGCGTCGGGTGGGAATGCTATCCTTGTTCTACCGGTATTACAATGGAAGATGCTCCGAGGAACTAGCATCATTGATCCCTTCGGCACCGGTGCATAGTCGGGAAACACGCCAAACGCGTGCCCAACATTTGTGCACGGTTGACATTTGTCACATGAGAACGGGTCGTTTCTTCGCCTCGTTCTTGTGTTCAAGAGCTCGGCTGTGGAATGATTTGCCGGCATCTGTGTTTCCTCCTTCGTACAACATGGGTCTCTTCAATACCAATGTTCATTCCTTCCTCTCCTCAAAAAGACCCTCCACACAGCATCCCAGATGACATAAGCCCTGAGGGAAATTATTTTCCTCAGGGCCTCCTATATGGAGTTAATGTAAAAAAAAAAAAAATGTTTTTATAAATTCACCTCCCGTTCTCCATAATCTGAAATGATGGCCTAGAACACCTGTGAAGGGTGAAAGCCAGAAAGATGTGATTTTTTTTTCGTTAAAGACCATCATTCAGAGCTATACGTTACTTGAAATGGCTTTAACCATGTAAGTGATCAGCTTTGAATAGCCAGATACATTCTTACCTTCCTCCACCCTAACTTCTCTCCCCATCCCTTCAGTTTCACAACTTACCCAAATTTAGAATGTCATAGTTTTACTGGCTCCAAGCAATTGAGGATCTTGTGTGATATTCACGCAAAAACAGATGTGTCAGGATAAGAAATTTGCGTGGAAACCGCACATGTTCAAATTCACAGCCTTTCAAATGCAAAAGCAGAGGCTGAAGAAAATTTCCCCTTTGAAAACCAATTTATCTTGCATTTACGGTGGAAAACGATCTTAATCTAAACAGGATCTGGTGATATATGTTCAGCTTTCAAAACATCTACGTAGTATGTATATAGGTCTGGGTATTGTGAACTGGTGTCAAAAGCACCGAGTGTCTACTGCTTTAGCGTAAGGCAAAAGGGAACGCGCGGTTTCCTCAAGCAGCTGTCATTTTTCCAGACAGGAGTTTAAGGATATTTTTAACTCAATTTTAAATTTAAAAAATATGTCTTTCAGCTTAACGAGGCGCCGCTACCCGAATTTCTACCGATTACTTTCATATCTCCCTTAAGCATTTGGAGTTTTTAAGCTCTTAAAAAAATATATGTTATTTGTTAAGATAATATCTAGACGCGTTTCACGCCGAAACGCAAATTATATAAAATTTCCTCGATAGAAAAAAATCGCAAAGTATGCTCCGAAAATTATTATAAACACGTTTGTTTCAGTTATTTTACAAGTTATCGTTGTGAAAAAATTGACAATGTTTCTTTAAATGATACTTAATATACTTTCCACGAGATTTTGCTCTATTTTATTAAACATTTTCACAATTTTTGCATCGATTTCGTCGCTTTAAATACTAGCGCGCTTCTCTAACATTCGTAATTTCATATCTCTCCATCTTCTTCTTTTTGAGCCCGGTTGCGGCACCTTAAGTGTAATCTCTCAGAATTTACACAAGCTTATTTAACGTCTTAATAAAAAATATGATCATCATGTTAAGTTCTAGTAGTTTATGTTTCGGTGTTCAAAATCTTAAAAAGTTACCTATTTATAATAATATTACTGTGCTATTTTATGTATCGCTTATTTTGTGAATCGTCACCCCAAGGGCGCTCAAGAAAGTTAGAAACTAACTAAAACTTTGACTAAAATTATATTTAATACTGCTATACTTTGAATATTAAATAGTTTACAAAATGTAATCTCACGTAAATAATTTGATTTTTTTGTTCTGTTTTCTCTCCTTTCGTATTTTTTGGTTCTGTTCTCTACTACTGTTGTATTATTTTTGGTTCTGTATTCTTTATTTTTTCTGTACATTTTAAGGAATAAGTATCGTAACCAGAGTTGAGTCAAACATGGTACTCAAAGATGTATTACGACATACGACGTGTTTTAAAAACGTTGAGAATGAAAAAAAAACTCACTATGAAACTTTTCAAAATATTCTCATTTCGATTTTCGTACACACTTGTTGTCCTTTTATCGCTAATAATAAAAAATAATATTTAATTAAATGAAGACAATATTAGAGAACCTCTAGAAAAATATTTTGGCACCTCTGGGACTCGAACCCAGGACCTTCCGGACCACGACTCTACTCTACTTCGACCCGGAAAGCCGAAGATCCTTGGTTCGAGTCCCAGAGTGCCAATATCTTTTTCTGACATTTTGTTTTTTGAAGAGTTTTATTAAATGTACATTTGTTACTTAAATTTAATTTTTCCGCGACCGGTTTCGATACAACCGTATCATTAACGAGTAGAATTAAAACTAACTTAAAAATTAAATGCAAGTACCAAAGATTAATTAGGTGGGAGTAGTGGGAGGGATGATTTTGGGGGGAGGGGGAAAGCGGTGGGAGGAGTCAATATTATACGGAAACATGGTTAGTAGAGGAGATTTGCAAGGCGCTATTATTTTATTCACTAAATTAATTTTAGATTTAATTTTTTTGTTTATTTCGAGCGTTTCTAAAGCTCAAAGATTAAAGTAAGAATTTATATTGCAATGTTTAAATTTTGTTCTTTCTTTATTGAAGCTATGGCCTGACTCTATTAAATGATTCGCAAATTCGCAAAAAACAAAATGTCTAGAAATTGTTACATAGTTAATGCCCAAGAAATACAAAAAATCTTTTTCTGATTTTTCTATTTCGCTAATACCTATTGTCTTCGCTAATATTGACATCGTTTATTTAAATACTACAATTTGAGTATTTACTCATAAAAGTTAAAAATAAAAAGTGAGTTAAAGCCTAACAGCCTTACTAAAAAAAAACCACAGCACGCCCGATTACCCGCGTTGCTGCAGCAATATGAATAAAACAAAAATACACTAAAACACGATAACATTACTAATAAGATTTGTTCTTAAAATGTATTTTATAAGTTTGGCAACAATGTAATTTTTCATACTATACACAATTTAATTGTTTGTTTTCCTACAGAACAGCTAGATGGCAGCGCCTTCGCATTCGTCATTCGCGTTAAAACCGCCAAAAAAAACTCACTTCGCGGGTGTCTGTGAAATTTTACACAAATCTGATCGTAATATCTATTAATATGACTAATTCACTATTACATTCGCATAATTGATATATTTACGGTGTTTTTTGTGGTTTTTAATAAGTTTTAGTCAAGTTATAATAACCATAATCATACTTTGAAAATTGAAATGTCAATAAGTATTTTATGTGTAACATGAAAATTCAAATTTACCCCTAAAGTATTTTATTTTATGTGAATTTCATAAAAGTGGTGTTTTTTTAAATATTAATATCTAATACATGTGTACCTAACCCTATCAATGAAATTAACATTTTAAAGTTGCAAGAAATCTGTTAAAAAAGTCGGTATTATTTTTTTAGGTTAGTTTTTTGGCAATAAAAAAACTTTTAAATTTTTTATTTTTTTTTTATTGTATGCACGAGGAAAAAGTGAGGTGGCAGTTTCGTTCCAAATTCATTATATAAAAGGTCAGTATTTTTATAATTTTGTTTTTTTATAAATTTCTGTACACTTTCATCAAATATGTTTTGGTGAAAAAAAAATCCATTATTTTCGCGTTTGAATCTTAATATATGGCAGTTTTTAAAAACTAAAGTGTATTTCAATTACACAAATCTAAAAGGTAATTTTATCTAGTTTTCATAAATGGTATTTGTTTTTAGGAAACCTTCAAAAATAAGAAATATATAGAACATTCAAAATATTTTGCAAAAATTTCAAATTTCGTTCAAAGATCATTGATAAAACAGAGATAAACTACCCCCTCAGGCCGTGTAAACCAAGTGTATTTTTTTCCATAAACAATTTTTTAATTAGTAATGTTTTCACATCCGCGGCCGTTTGTCAATTGAATAAAATTTTCACTGGGTTTTTTAGTAAGGCTGTAAGAGTATGGATCTTAGTTCCATAGTTAAAGCTCTCGAAACAAAAGGCTCTTGGAAATTTGTACATATGCACCATTACAAAAATCCTAAATATGTGTTGTTATGCAATCAAATCTATTGTGGGACCTCATCTGTACTGAAAGTGGAATTTATTTTTAATAAATGGTTATTTTATAAAACAATAAGTTGAGTAGTACTCCAGAAACTCGTTTCGTTGTGCTGGGAATTTTTCCAATATTGTTCTACTAAATCTTTGCCGAGTTCACGAATCCGTTCCGAAGAGGGTCTATATTTAGAAAGTTTTGCAGATTCCGCACACGATTCAGTAATATTTAATCCGACTTATAATTTTTGTCTTTATTAAGTTCTTATCTATTCATGGTGACCCAACAGTTGATCCCCTGACAGTTGGCCCCCCTGAAATTAAAATTTCTATAAAATTACAATCTTTTGTGCATTACTTACCAAGTCAAACCTAAAATCGATCGTGTGGATATCAAACGAATTTATTTACATTGACGAATTTTTGTACTTATACACTGATGTACCCGGTTTACAGACCAGTATTTTTTTACTCTTTTATTTGTGAACACCTCACAAGAGTCCCAACTGCTCCCATCTGGAGCCAGTGAGACTACTGCATCCCCAATTGGGGTATATTGTGAGGCTGAAGGAAGTGGAGAGGGGAAGGACCTGGGGAAGATGAAGGTGGAGAAGTACCTGGTTAATCAGATCTGATCACTAAACATGGCTAAAACCATTTCAAGCAACGTTTCAATTCTGAATGGTGGTCTTACACCAGGGCGATACTCAGAGTATCTTCCACTTGACGCATTTGAATGAAAATATGTTTTATATGTTTTTGTTATTCCGCCGGTATATCTTTTCTGTCCACACTTTGTGTAAGAAAGTACAACGTTTTTCTCTAATCCGACTGCATATTGTATATAAGTACGCCGGGGGGGACAACTGTCGGAGATGTCACTGAAACAATTATATACAAAAGATATTCTAATTTACGCATTCAAAAATCAGGATAACTTTACACAGACAAACTCGGACCGATTCACAAGATCTACATTACAACATACATTCTACCAACCTACAACTAAAACGACTTTTGGACAAAGAAATATGCAATACTTCTCTATAAAATTATTTAATTTACTCCCTCTTGCAATGAAATCCAAAAAATAACCGCCTTCAAAAGAAGCATAAAAATATGGATTATGGACATGGGAAGGAAGAAAATAGAATCAATTTTGCAACCAAACAAAGAATAATGCTTGTTTTGTACTTTATTTTAGGTCTAACTTCATAATTTTCCTCGGTAATATTCTAGCATAGGTATTTACTTATAATTCCAATAATAAAACTTGTACAATGTGTCCTTAGAACGGGGTACCCCAGTAAGGACACATTTTCTCTGAAAAACTGTAAAAAAAATAAAAAAATAAAATTAACCACTGTCATGGAACCTTATTCATTTTAAATGAAAACCCTTTTTGGGTAGGATCTATGTTTTAGCTTGAAGTTAAAAATCTTAGACAGTATTACATCATAGAGCGAGTGTTGTTGGCAGAAAATTTTCTCCCAAATTCTGGAATAAATTTAATTTGTTGGAGGAAAATTTTCTTTCATATTCTGTAATACATTTATTGAATTAAAACTTCTTTACGCATGCTCGACTTGGGGGGTAAGCTGGTTAATGCGTTACGAAAAGTGGTGATTGTTACAAAAAATGTCATGCAAACGGTAATCGATGCGAACGGTGATCGATTGCTAGGCGAACGGTTGGGCCTTTACGCACGTTTGGGGAGTGATAAGGATAATGATAAGGATGGTCACCCCAAGGTCGTAGGTCACCCCAAGGTCGTAGAACACCCCAAGGTCGTAGGTCACCCCAAGGTCGTAGGTCACCCCAACGTTGTAGGTCACCCCAAGATCGTAGGTCACCCCAAGGTCGTAGGTCACCCCATGGTCTTGTTTCACCCCAATGTCATACGTCACCCCTAGGTCATAGGTTTACCCGTTCGCTACGTTTGGTAACTTAGCAGGGATACCTGGGTTCATTGGACGAGGTTTGTCTTGTAGTTTTACTTCAGTCGTGTGGTCTAAAGCACACTCGTTTTTTTTCCGATGGGTATCGATCAGGGTACGATCCCAATTGTGTCGTAGGTATGACATTCGCTTAATCCCAACATCATTTTATACTTGCCCACCGAATCCTGCACCTCTTGAGGTTTTGTTGTTGGACAGCTCTGACTTATTCTCTCGTCTTGTTCCACTTGTAAATTTTCATCTGAATATTTATATAAAGAGAATTTTGTGAGACGGAAGAAAGAAAAAAAGAAAAAATGAAAACCGTTAAGAGTTAAATAGAAAGATCAGTAGATACTTGGCGATACAGATCGGGTCATTAAAAACTTTTTTTTTTTACATTAGAGGAAAATAATTTCCATCAGGTCCGTTGTCATCTTAGGGGAGTGTATGGAGGGTCTTTTTAAGAAAATGAAGGAGAGGAAGTTTTGAGAAGGAAAAAAAGTATGGAGGGTGGGTAGGAATCTGTGGGTCAGTATGTCCAGGAGTGACGGACGAATGATTCCTCTCTCGACCCGGCCCGCCATGCAACATGGGCTGACGCATACGCCGCCAACACCCGGTCGCGTATTTCCAATCCCTAACCACTCTAGCGACTGAGCCGCGTTAGGGATTGGAAGGCGTAAATCGCCTTACAAACACTATCGCATTTCAGTCGCGCTAGTAACTGAACCGCGTTAAGGATTGTTATGCATAAATCACCTTACAAAAGCTATACCGATTCAGTCACCTACGCGCTTCGTTGCTCTATCAGTTTCTGTGAGGGCGACGACCGTAATTATAGAAGGGTAAGCAGAGAGGATGGACCGCGTTAATATTTTTCTTAATTTTTTTTTTTTACATAGAAAATTTATATTTTCAGTAAAAAAAACGCGCGTTTTTTTTTTACTTAAAATATAAATTTTCTATGTAAAAAAAAAAAATTAAGTAAAAAATTAACGCGGTCCATCCTCTCTGCTTACCCTTCTATAATTACGGTCGTCACCCTCAGTTAAAAAAAAACCCGCGTTTTTTTAACTTAAAATAAATTTTCAATGTAAAAAAAATGCTAACTAAAAAAACGCTGTCCATCCTCCCTTCTAACCTCTCTATAATTACAGTCGTCGCCCTCACAGAAACTGATAGAGCAACGAAGCGCGTAGGTGACTGAATCGGTATAGTTTTGTAAGGTGATTTATGCATAACAATCCCTAACGCGGTTCAGTCACTAGCGCGACTGAAATGCGGTAGTGTTTGCAAGGTGATTTACGCCTTCCAATCCCTAACGCGGCTCAGTCGCTAGAGTGACTCAACCGCGTTAGGGATTGGAAATACGCACCCGGGCAACCCTGCTTATACATCAAACGTAACGAACCAATTGGGGTAACACTAATGGTGGGTTTCTTCATTTACCGAGAATGCTAAATGCAATGCTAATTGTAAAAGTAAACGGTCAAATGCATAGAAATTTTTAAATTTTGATTGTTTACTTTTACAATTAGCATTGCATTTAGCATTCTCGGTTAATGAAGAAACCCACCCAGTGTTTAAGAGCCCGCTACTCGAATTACAACCGATTTCTTACATACCTCCCTTAAACACGTTAAGTTTTAAAGCTTTTAAAAAAATATATGTTATTCTTGAAGATAATATCTGGAATTCCCCTCTCGCCGAAACGCAAATTATATAAAATTTCCTCCATAGAAAAAAATCGCAAAGTATGCCCCAAAAATTATTATAAACGAGTTTGTTTCAGTTATTTTACAAGTTATATGTATGAATAAAATCACAGTGTTTCTTTAAATGCTGTTTAAGACAATGCTCCCGAGATTTTTGCTCTATTTTGAACGAGTCGTGTTTTATTAAACATTTTCGCAATTTTCGCATCGATTTTGTCGCTGTAAATGTTAGCGCTCTCCTTTAACATTCGTAAGTTCGTATCTCTCCATCTTCTTCTTTTCGGGCCCGGTTGCGGAGCCTTAAAGCCAATTCAAACAACTCTTTGATCTGAATGCATATTACATACTCCATGTCTGAAAGATGGTTTCTTAAGAGAATGTTGCTGAGAGCCTCTAATACCCTGAAACGAGGCTAAAATTTACACTGAAAATGAATTTATGAAAAATTAACAAACTTTCATCAGATATAATTAAAAAAATTTTGACTAGTCGGAGCCAACGAATTTAAAGTTTTAGCACAGAGGTCGTGTTGAAGTTTAAAAAAAAACTTGCCATTTAAACTATAAATGACCTGTATGGTTCGCATGATATAAAGCTCTACATACATCCGAAAGCTCCTTTTACAGAGGTGTAATATTTTTTATGACCTAACGTTACCCGTACCTTACACTACTGCCATAAATTTATTTTAAATTACCTGTCTTCTTTATTCTCTCCACGGAAAAACGTGAAAAGCGGCTCCACAAAAATAGAGTTCTGCCACTGATAGCTCGGTTGTAACCTTTCCTTTCTGTTACATGAGTCGTTCATTAGAAAGAGGGAGATGTTAAAAAGAAGTTCCGATACCTCTTTCAATTTACTCCCGGGCGTTGAGTTGTCACGAAATAAAGCATGACGAATGAACAAAACAGCTTTAAGAACCGTAGAACAGGCATGCCCATCCTGCGGCTCAAGGAACTCCATTCCAATTTTGTTTTTTTTTTATTATTTTTTTATTTGTAATGAATAATGACCTTCTAACTTAAATAACTGCATATTTATTTTTATTTTTAGAATTAGTTTTAATAGTTAAAATAATTGTCAAAGTTTTAATTTTTCAAGATCCCCGAAAACCACCGTATGTGTAGTGAATCGTGCGACGTCATCACTCCCGAAAAGTTACTACTCCCTAGAGTAGCATTACTATTTTTTTGTGCAGTAGTTTTTTTAATATTTTTAATAATAGAGATAAACTAATAAGAAATAGGTACCTTTGTTTTTGAAACTAAATTATTTAGGCCTAAATAATGTTTCAATAAACACAACAACTAAATCTCTATAAACAGTATGTAAATAAACGAATAAATTAATACGATGGCTTGTGTCATATCATACATTCCCATACAATGACTTTACGGTGAACGTCGAACAGTGACGTCACCTTGACGGCGTGTTTTTACGACCCGATTACAAATGGACTTTTTAATAATTTTTTAAAAACTCTGCGTTTACTATTATTAAATAAAACTTATATATTCGGAATCAGCGTTTATTTTTTTAAAGCCAGAATGTTTTTCACTGGAGTTCCTTATTATTACAGCATCCGCTGGTTTTTATAGGTCTGCGCTAGTTTCTATTTCCACGAATCACTTCAGTCACAAAGATATTGTTCATTACTACGGCACCGTGCTTGGAGCAGCGAAATTGAAGTTAAAACGATAAAATTTCATAAATGCATATTTAATTGTACCCTCCACAGCCATATCTGCTATATGCCATAAAACTAAAGTTAAATCGCTCTGGAATCACGTATGATCCGCCCTCGAGATGTTTGGTAAGGAAAAATGTATCAGAAATAAGGAACGATATTTATTTTCAATGACGGTAATAAAAAAAGGAAAATTGGATTTCCAAGCCGAATGGGAGTATTTCTTGGTATTTCTTTGAAGGCAGCGCAGGTAAAATCAATTTAAATGGAGTTCAATTTTGTATTTTTATAATGCCAATTCTTCTTGGAATGGAACGAATTGGTGGCTTGGTGATATGAGCTTGTTGAAAAAACAAACAGTGGGTTTGTCGAAGAAATAAATGATGTATTCAACTGCACAGATAATAATTATAAGAAGGCTTTGATAATATACCTTAATAATAACAATCAATATTAGCACTATACTATTCTTTTTTTATTTTTTTTTATTTATTTATCTATAACTAGCAGACTCGGCCACACGTTGCTGTGGCTAACGAAACACAACCTAACCTAACCTAACCTAACCTAACCTAACCTAACCTAACCTAACCTAACCCAACCTTTATAAAATCCACACCACCCGCTTACCAGCTGCCCGCTGCCCGCTGCCCGCTGCCTGAATTGAATATTTGAATTTCTCGACTTTTCTCTACTTTAATAAGCATGTTTTTATACATATAAACCTTCCTCTTGAATCACTCTATCTATTGCGTAGTTTAAAAGATGTATGCGCACATACATTTTGAGCGACTTCATCAAATAAAATAATTCAAATCAAACACCTACTTACTCTAGGACATCTATTTTCCAATTTCTTAAGTAGAACGAATTTCAAAAGTGACTATAGTACGGCCCGCCAGCCGTTTTAAATCGCACAAAAATATGTTTTCTTTGAATTTATCGGCTTTTCTCTAATATAATTTACATGTATTATACATATAAACATTCCTCTTCAATTACTCTATCTATTTGTGCAAACCGTATGAAAATCCGTTGCGTAGTTTAAAAGATTAACGCGCACATACATTTTGAGCGACTTCATTTTATACTATGTAATGATGATAAAATATATTTACAATGGTTTTATTTGTATGCCTGTCTCACTAGGGTATACCTGTGTCGAGACAGGCGTACAGGTACATAAATGAATATAGTAGTTACAAGGATAGAATTAAAACAGAAGGGTGATTGGAAGGGTGGTAAATCTTTTAAAGAGAGTTATTTTATAAATGTTGGAGATGGAGTAATGAAATAAATTCTGCCTAATCTATTTATAGGTTAAATTTGACAGGATTCCATTATTATCATTTATTTTATATGGGTTAGGTTGTATGTGAATAGTTATTTCTGTCTATATGTGATTTATTTTACAGATATTTGTGATAGTGTGGCGTCCAATACTTATAATCCATTTTTTTATATCTTGTTTGAATTTTGTAAAGGAGTCACTTTGTCTGATCGTAGTTGGTAGTGTATTGTATAGTTTGCAAGCTATGTATTTAGAGTGTCTTTGCCCGAAGGTGGTGCGGACAATATATCAGTGTCATCATCAAAGCAGGTCGTTAAGATCCACAGATCATTTTACTTCATCTCAGTACTATTCACTTTAATATATCATTGAAGAAGAAGACAATAATAATAATCTAAACGAACATATGAAAGAGAACAGGACATTGGAGGTTATCCGCCACTTATCCGCCCTGGTATAAGTAACAGATGGTCACTCCTTCAAGGCCCGCGCAAGGAGTCTAATTTTTTTGAATGAACGAATCTACATTTAATTTTGAACGAATGTAGACCTCCAGTGTCCCTGCATACGTTGTTAGTATGCAAGTGCTTAGCGGGAAATCAAAATACAATAAGTGTTAGTATAACTACGGACAAGATTGGTGATAGTCCACGAGGAGGCAAGCGCTGGGTGATTGTATCAAGCAAATCCTGCAAGCACCTGTAGGGAGGAAGACACAGTACATACGTAATAAAAGTATAGCGCTGGAAAACGGGTGGGACTCCTCTCCAATCGATTGGCAGTCCCAGCAAGAATGCTCACGACGTTCGATCTAGCCATTAACTACACTCCGCTTCCGCGCCCCTTAGCCGGTTCCTCGGTGGTGCCTTAAAGAAAAGTAAATAGGAGTTTGGGGTGGGGGAGGGGGGATGCCTGACGAGAGAACAAGACACAGAAAAACAGAAAAAGATAATGGTCGCAACTGGGACTCGAACCCAGAACCTCTCGTCTATCCGGGACGTGCGTTTACCAATTCCGCCATTGCGCACTATTTGCGACCATTATCTTGTTCTGTTTCCTGTGTCTTGTTCTTTTTCATATTTTCGTTTAGGTTATTATTATTATTATCTTCTTCTTCATTGATATATTACATTGATAAGAATAACCTTCAAAAGTTATAAAAAGAGAGTTTTTCTTATAAAAATTGAATATTCATTTAAACTTTTATAAAAAGTCAATAGTTCCATATAAATAAAATCGAATATATTTATCCGTGGCGCTATCCAGGTTACAAACCAATTCTTAGAATAATGGTTTCCAATAAAAAGGGTAGTTGCCTATGATATGGAAAATAAATTCGTTGTAGATAATATTGATAATTCAAAATTTTTAAATATTAGATTGGCTATTATGACGGTTTGACAGTATGGCTCAATGGCGGAATTGGTAAACTCGCGTCCCGGATGACGAGAGGTTCTGGGATCGAGTCCCAGTTGCGACCATTATCTTTTTCTGTTTTTCTGTGTCTTGTTCTCTTTCATATTTTCGTTTAGATTATTATTACTATTTTCTTCTTCAATGATATATTACATTTATGGGAATAACCTTCAAAAGTTATAAAAAGAGATTTTTTCTTATAAAAATTGACTACTCACTTTGATTAAAAGATTTATAGTTACTGTTTATTGTTATTGTGTATTATTAGGGATGCAAGGTTTTTCAAAATATCGATATATCGATATCGATATATATCGAATTAAGTCGATATTGATATATCGATATATCGGTCTAGTAGGCCGATATAGCGATAGTTCTTCTTTTTTTCAAAGCTTATAGAAATCCAATATAGTTTTAGTTATATCACGTTTATCGATTATGTACGTATATATCTAATTGTTTATACTTACCTATGTGAATAATCAAAAATTTGGATAGGCATATAAAATGTGTTTTTTTGTTCATAAATTTATTTAAAAAAAATTAATTCTAGTATTTTGTACCAGCTATCGAACTTAAAAATAGTAACTTTGACAGTCTGCTTCCTTGTAGCCGGTTTCTGCTTTGAGTTATAGTGGTTCCTGCGTTTGAAAAAAGACGTGCAGGTGGAAAACTTGTTTCCACAATTGGTAGACACAGAACAGAACAGACCACGCAGACCACAAACAACAAACAGCACTCATCTATGACAGATTGGAGTAGAGGACCGAATCATTTTTTTAGACAGTCAGAGTTGCCAGTAATAGTATTTTATCTGATTTCGTGGGTATTTTAACTTGGGCGGGTTTTTCGATATTTCGAAACGATATATTGAGTTTTTCGATATTGATATATCGATATCGGCGAATCGTCGATATCGATGAATATCGATATTTTTAGGGTTCGATATATCGATATTTATCGGTTTTCCGATATATCGTTGCATCCCTATGTACTATACAAATATGGTTTAAGAAAACACAGGTCCTTCCAACTCGGAAGCAAGATATTGTCTGGAGAACTCTCGCAAAATAATACTTGCCTGCCAGTGTTCGACTACTCGTATCTTCGACATATGTCGTAACCGACAGCATATGACCATATGACAATAGGAAATAATGAGTTCATCACAGACTGATATTATGATACATTACAGAACTTGGGTAAAGTTCGGTTTAGGGGCAGCGTTCCTAGATAATAAAACTAGTTATTTTTATACTAACTATGGGCCGGAAAATCCGAATCTGAAAGAATTAGGCGTCGGCAAGCAATATTAACTGAATTACACGACTTTAAAAGTTTCTATAAACACAAAGGAAAACAAGCCATTTTGAATGCATTGACACTACAAGTCATAGAAAAACAAGAAAGATGTTACACCACATAAAATTAAGTGTTGCCATTAAGCAATAATATCAATAACTAATTTAAGTAATTATTTTTTATAAATTTTACTCACTTTTGTATCACAAACCATATTACATAAACCTAGCGTAGCCGCTAAACTACTTGAAAACTGGGATGTTTTCTTGCCTTGACGCGAGCAGGCGGTATAAAGGGGCACAAACCATGTTACACAAACCTAGCGTTAGGTTAGGTTAGGTTAGGTTAGGTTACGCATTTTTAAGACTACGAATTTACATACTTTTGGTCTAAGAATATGGCCGTTGAGATAGTCATAATTCATCAGGTTAATGTGTTATGTGATGAATTATCATGTGAGGAAGTATCGTGTCGGAAAGTTTTACTTTATTGATATTATTGCTTAATGGCAACACTTAATTTTATGTGGTGTAACATCTTTCTTGTTTTCTATGACTTGTAGTGTCAAAGTTTCAAATACAACAATAATACTTCAAAGTGACAGCTGTCTGCTACATTTGCTCCCGAAAAAATAACAAAATAATAAGTTTTAAAAACTATTAACTTTTCAAATAATTTGCTGTTTGTACAGGGACAGAATCCCTCCACCTTTCGTCATTTTCTGGTTGAAAATAAGCGAGTGCAAGTGCTATTTTTTCTTAGTTTACACTCTGCAGCAAAAGTCAAATCATAGTTCAAAAGTCTAATGCTACTTTAGTAGCAAGGCAGTGAAAGTGCATTACTCCGAAACTTACTACGAAACTTACTACGAAAAGGATTATAGATATAAGCTGACGAAATGGCATCTACCCGCAGCAACTCGGACAAAACTAAGAAGTTCGCAGCTATCCCGGTTTCGCCCTCTCCTGACTCACACACAACGCAGCTGACTTTAGAAGATTTTAGAAAAGGCATGAATGAATTTGAAACTAATATTTACAAAAAACTAGAAAGGGAGAACTCAGAAACAAAAAAATCACTGGAGTTTATCAGTTCTAAATATGACGATCTTATCAAAAATATAGAGATGGTACTAACTAATAACAAGAAATTGGAAGATAAAATGAGTGTTCTCCAGGAGGAAAATGTTAACCTTAGACAAGAAATCGAATCACTCCGAGACGCTCAGGACGAAATGGAACAACGAAGCAGAGGGTGTAACATAGACATTCACGGCATACCCGAGGTCAAGGGTGAGAATCTGATGACCTTATTGGACAAAATGGGATCAACTGTCAATGTGCCGCTTCCGAGTAGCAGTATTGTGTCGGTGCACCGCGTCGCTCGCGGTCACTCTTCGCCCTCCAACCGACCACGCAACATCGTCGTGCAGCTCTCGACAAAGCGCCTCCGTGATGACGTCATCGCTGCAGTAAGGACTCGTCGCGGCCTCACCACGGAGCAACTAGGACTTGGTGTTCCCGCCACAAATTTCTATGTTAACGAGCACCTGACCTTAAAAAATAAAATACTTTTTGCAAAAACACGTGCCGCCGGAAAAGCTAACGGCTATAAGTACACATGGGTGAGGAACGGAAGTATCATGGCGAAGAAGGATGATCTCTCTAGGGTGTTTACCATTCGTCGTGAGGGAGATCTTCAAAAGATGTGACTACTACTATTACAAATATGTTACTGGTCTTATCGATGCCCGCTTTCTCTCAACATTCTGTACCATATCCATTCACATCTTATATTGTTGATTTATTATTATATACTAATTAATCTAATAAGTTATCTATGTTTCATATATAATTTTGATGCTTTGTATGTCCTACTTAAAGTACCGCTCCCGCGAATGTGGAATATATCGATATACACTATTACTCTATTGAAATGATCTCATCATCATCTATATCTGTTTATTACCAGAACTGTGGTGGTATTAGAACTAAAACTCAGAAACTACTTATGAATATTTTATCAAATAACTATGATGTTATAGTTCTAGTTGAAACATGGCTTGTAGCAAGTATAAATACGGCTGAATTAATAGATTCGCGCTACACGGTGTTCCGACGAGATAGGGACCGTACTCTTACTGGTAAGATGGACGGAGGCGGTGTACTGGTAGCAGTGCGCAAGGAGCTCGCAGCATCCCGGCTCGATGACTGGGAAACCAGCCAAATCGAACAAATCTTCGTGTCTATTCCGGTAAGGTCTTCCAATCTCATCATATGTGCAGTATACATACCTCCTGTCTCGCCACCAACGTTTTATGATATTTTCTCCAAAAACCTAGAATCTGTATTTTCATCTGAACCAAATAATATGTTTTGTGTACTTGGAGATATGAATCAACCTACTCTTACTTGGTCTTTTTCCGAAGGCTGCAGTCAAGGTCTCGCCTCTTCAAACACGGCTGCATCGCAAACTTTGCTGCAAACAATGTCATTGATGAACTTGCTCCAATATAATTGCATACCTAACCATAATGAAAAATACTTAGACCTCATATTCTACAGTCGCGAAACAAATGTTACACGCAGCAATGACCCTCTGCTCTCAGAAGACAGACACCACCCAGCCCTTGAATTTGATATATCATCCGAAACTCAACCAAAAATCAAAAACAAAAAAGAGCGTAGGCGCAATTTCAGGAAAGCTGATTATACTCAGATTAATAATGACATTAATTGTATTGATTGGTTATCTGAAACCGCAAGTTTATCAGCCGAAGAAGCAGTAGATCGATTCTATTTAAAAATAAATAATATAATTGATAAGTCCATTCCATTATTGGCACGACGAAATGACAAATTTCCCATATGGTTTACTCCCGAACTTATTAGGTTATCACGGAAAAAAGACAAAGTCTGGCACAAATGGAAGACATATAAAGGTCTTTCTGACTATCGTGAATTTTCCTTCTTACGTGCTACATACAAAAGACTGGCTAGTGATTCTCGAAAGTTATTTTTTGACAACATCGAAAGTTCGTTGCAAAATAATATTAAAAGTTTTTGGTCATACATATCCTCATTAAAATCGTCTGATGGATACCCTGCTACTATGTCCTTCGAAGGTCGCAAATCTAACGATGCCCAGGATATTTGTAACATGTTCTCTGAATTCTTTAAATCAACATTCGAACCCTCCTCTGTCAACGACACGATTAACATCGACCAACTTGAAGCCGTTTGCGACTCTGAACTTGCGCACATTCACACCATTGAATTAACGGAACAAGAAGTGCTCTCGAGTTTAATGTCGCTAGATATAAACAAGGGTGCAGGTCATGACGGAATACCGGCATTTTTCCTCAGATCTGCTGCTTCGTCACTATATGTTCCACTTACCATAATATTTAACAAATGCCTGAGTGACGGGGTTTTCCCTGATAGGTGGAAGTTGGCCTATATTATACCGGTCCACAAGGGCGACTCACGGCAAAAAGTAGAAAACTATAGGCCAATATCCATTCTCTCGGCGATCCCTAAACTCTTGGAAAGACTTGTCCATGACCATATATATCCCCAGCTTGCCTCCGTAATTACGGAACAACAACATGGGTTTGTAAAAGGCAAATCTACCATGAGTAATTTACTTCTTTACTCAAACTTCTTATTCAACAGCATGGATCGAGGCCACCAGGTAGATGCAATATACTGCGATTTTAAAAAAGCTTTTGACAAGGTTGACCACCTTATTCTTATTAAAAAAATTATGTACAACGGAATAAGAGGAAATTTACTACGTTGGTTTGTCTCATATTTAACAAAAAGACAACAAGCCGTATCGTTGCGAGGACACACTTCTACATGGGAGCCAGTTACTTCTGGCGTGCCACAGGGGTCAATCCTGGGTCCGCTGTTGTTTATACTCTTTATTAACACTGTTACTAAATGTTTCTTGCATTGTTTATTTCTTTTGTACGCCGATGACATAAAAATATTTGCCATTGTCAGGAATTTAAACGATTGTCTGCTAATCCAAAGCGACTTAGTAAGGTTCGAAGCATTCTGCAATGAAAACAAAATTTACCTTAGTTACAACAAATGTAAACAAATAAGTTTTACTAAAAATCATAACGCCATCATACAGAATTATTTTATTGGTAACTATTTACTCGAGCGCGTTTACTGTATAAGAGATATAGGCGTACTTTTTGATTCCAAACTCCATTTCGATGCGCATATTGATAATATTGTGAATAAAGCTTACTGCATGCTAGGATTTGTCATCAGAAACAGCCGTGAATTTCGAAAACCTGAAACATATCTTCTTCTTTACTACACGCTGGTCCGTTCTCAACTTGAATACTGCACCTCCATATGGAATCCACTTTACGGTATCTATAAAGAAAACATTGAAAGTATTCAAAAGAAATTTCTGCAGTGCCTCAATTACAGAATGAGCGCACCTAAACGCGGGTACATAAATATGCTTTCGAGTTATAACGTCTCCACGCTATCTAACCGACGAACGTACCTTGATCTCATGACTCTATATAAAATCTGTAACAACGTTATTGACTGTCCCGACTTACTGAAATTAATAAACTTTAAAGTACCACCCAGAGTAACAAGGCTTAACGACTTATTCCACATTAGCCGGACGCGTACAAATGCTGGTGTCAGGGACCCAATCAGAAGAATGTGCGAATCACTTAATCAGAATCAAAAGCTCAAGGATTCTGACTTATTTTTTGATACACGCAGTACTTTTAGTAGAAAAATGAAGGCTGTTTTCCTACAAAGTTCAAAGTAAACAACTTAGACATACATTCGTTTATATATATATATATATTTTTTTTTTAAATTTCTGTATAACATTGTTTATCTATATTTATATTTTTTTGTTTCAAAAATAATTTGTAAATTCTTATAAGGATATTGCGCATTTATTTCATATCTCTATTTGTAAAATAATATTCTTATGTACTTATATATTTTTTCCCCTATTTATAAGACATAATATTTGTATATGTTTTTAACAGATGTTTAAGTCAATTCGTGAGAAATAGTTTGGATGCAGGTGAATTCTCTAGTTGATGTTTTGTATATTCTTGCCAATTAATATCTGTATCTGTATTTTCTCCTAAATAAATAAAAAAAAAAAAAAAAAAAAAGCATTCAAAATGGCTTGTTTTCCTTTGTGTTTATAGAAAATTTTAAAGTCGTGTAATTCAGTTAATATTGCTTGCCGACGCCTAATTCTTTCAGATTCGGATTTTCCGGCCCATAATTAGTATAAAAAACAAAAAATATATCTAGGACTATCGCCCCTAAACCGAATTTTTTCCTAGAACTTTATCGGGCGATGACGAATAACTTTTCAAAATGCTTTTTTTCACATATTAGTATTCAGGTTCTTTCTTACCTTTCTCTTTCTTATATCCTTCCCCTTTCTACATCCTTCAGCCCTTCTACATATGACACGGGTATTTGTTGTTGCCTTAGCAAATAGGTTCCGTTAACATGAGCTCTCATCCTTTCAGGGTCTTGCATGGGATAGAAAGAAGGCTACTATCTGGATGCAAATACTTAGAACAAAATGTACTTGTAATTATTGTCAAGCACATGATCCACATAAATACCTTTAATTGTAACCTCAAAAGGTGAAGGAGAGAAAGAGATAAATCAGTTATTTTAGTCACTCCCTTGGCAGATTCCACTCTACAAGATCATGCTCCAAAAGGCAGTTTGTCCCAGCTGTACATCTCCAGCACTGAGTCCAGGTGAGCTCCACGACTCACCCTGGATACTGCAAGTTATGATAGACCGACTCCCGCATCACTCCAAGCGCCAAACAATAATCATTCTCAGATCAAACTGCAGATGAATTCACTTAGCCTCGCCGACCTTTGACCAAAACATCGATTTATGAAGCAATCAGGATTGCTAATCTCAATCAACTGATTACCGCAACATTATGAGCGTCAAACAATAATTCTTCCCAGAACAAATTGCAGATGCATGCATCTGATCTCTCCGGCTTGATGAACAAAAACATGGACTGTATGAAGCAACTATTCTGTTACGAGGAATAGTCGCTGCCATCGTTGACGGAGAAATTTTCACAATCATTTAGCGAACTAACTTCCGAAAATTGATTGTTATGTCGTGGCGTAGCACTTATAATCGTCCAAATACAGTTTCTTCTTTAAACTATGGAGGAAACGTAAAGGCAACTTGAATTTATCAAACATGATTTAGAAATATCTCCACGCGTCATTTCTCCTTTATCCGTCCTTATGCCCCGGTCCCCCAAAAAACGTCCTCCACCATTTTTTCCTCTCCCTGTACCGTCTCCTTTCTGTCTCAGTCCGGCCAACCTTTTCAGTCAAAATTCACAGTCGTTGCCAACGGCACGCTGAAATTAATATTACTAATCCAGAGTAGGTACCGACTGAATAACCACCATGGAAATAATTACGTTACACGTATTCTAAAACTCCAATAATTAATAGCCGGTAATAGCCGACATTGAAAATGGATACCAACAAGTTTTCATGATTAAGTTCTCGAGAACCATTAAAAAAGCTCTGCAATAGCTATATGTTCATTGGAAGAAAGTTAACACTCAGCTTTGACTTATATAACTACGAATCTGCTCAAGGTATAATAATAATATTACATTACTGTGGTTGCACGCTTGTTCACTTAAATGGATTCAAATCTGTATCCAAGTTGAGCAGAATTCTAAGGGTCTCGGCGTATTTGTATAGAAACTTGGTAAACTCCAAACTTGTTCAATTTGAATGCACTGCGTAACTAAATGGATGGCGGAGGTCCCTGTTATGTTAGCGATCGAGAAAATTGGTTAAGGGCGTTTAACCAGGGTTTATTACGATCGTATAGGGCGGTTCCAATGAGAAAGATTAATTATTCTCAGTACCAGCTTTTTAAAATTATAACTCAATATCGATTTTATTTCATTCCAAATTTGCTTTAATTTATATCTACATCCAAAAGTGCTTAAAAGGCGTGATGATAAAGCTATTAAAATTATGTCCTTTTTTTAATTATTTTTTGATAACAAGTATTTATAATTTTTTAATAATGTCTAAGCAAAATAAGAATGTAAAAAATCTAAAATATATTAGTTTTTAAGTGCGCAAATAAATACACAAACGGACCAATTTTCGTCAAGAAACACATGTACGTATGTTAGACCGGGAGGGGAGATAGGTAAACCCTACGTCATCGACTACACGGATGAAACTACTTTTAAGTGATAATGGGCATCTAGAAAACCTTAAAAAAGCTGGTCTGCCGGTGCGCCTCTTGGCAGGAGCCGCGCAGTCATGGAAATAGTCGGCGATTTTTTTGGTCTAAATTACGTCATCGACTACATGAACGGGAATGGTCTCATATAATAATCTTTATTATTATTTTTATTTCACTATATTTTTAAAAACTTTGAATGCCATATTTTAAAAAAATAATCGAAAAATATAAAAAAAATAATTTAAGAGTTCCCAGTGTACCCATCCGTCAGGCGAGCCTTTAGACGCCAAACCACTTACGAAACCTGCCGCGGTGCCCCTCACCGCTGTCGCGTGTTAATATTTTTGTTAATGTTTTCGTTAGTTTCGATCTTGTATTCGATGTAATCGATGCAGCAGGGCAAGCGAAACCGATATGAAACGGACGGGGTTCGGAAATTTCCATCGTTTTTCGTACGAACGCAGCTCTTATGGTGACGGTGCGGTGGTTCTTCGAACTTTCAACCACTGTGGACTATTAGGTTATCTTAAAAAGACTTGCATTATTATAAATTGGTTTAATAATATGGGCACGCGTTGACGGCGAAGGGCTCCGCGGCCAGTTTCCAGTAAGTTGTTCCACGTCGAAAGGCTCTCCCGTCCGATGGGTACACTCGGAACACTCAAAATTTATTTTTTTATGATTACAACTTATTTCATTTAAAATATTGCATTCTAAGTTTTTCAAACAATATTCAAATAAAAATAATAATAAAGATTTGGAAAAAAATAAAATTTAATTTAAAAAAAATTTAAAACTTTAAAAGATCGTACACAAAAAACTGACAGGCTGCTGGTCGGCAAACGAAAGAAGTCATAAATGGGATGATTTAGACTACAGGTTTTCGTTAGTTCCGATCTTGTATTCGATGTAATCGATGCAGCAGGGCAAGCGAAACCGATATGAAACGGACGGGGTTCGGAAATTTCCGTCGTTTTTCGGACGAACGCAGCTCTTACGGCGACGGTGGGTTGGTTGTTCGAACTTCTAACTACTATGGACTATTAGGCAATCTTAAAAGGACTATTATTATTATAAATTTGTACAAAAATATTAACACGCGACAGCGGTGAGGGGCACCGCGGCAGGTTTCGTAAGTGGTTTGGCGTCTAAAGGCTCGCCTGACGGATGGGTACACTGGGAACTCTTAAATTATTTTTTTTTATATTTTTCGATTATTTTTTTAAAATATGGCATTCAAAGTTTTTAAAAATATAGTGAAATAAAAATAATAATAAAGATAAACGAAAAATTTAAAAAAAAAAAAAAAAACTTTAAAAAATCGTACACAAAAATTTGCCAGGCTGCTGGTCGGCAGACCGCGAAATTCTTATATGGAATGATCTGGACTATAGTTATTCATTGATTTCATTCGTGTAGTCGATGACATAAAATCGACCAATTTTTTCCCCACTTTGACGCCGGCTGCCTCCGAACTTGCCAGGCTGCCGGTTGGCAGACCTGCTTTTTTCTCATTTTCTAATCGACCTTTATCATATGAGACCATTCCCGTTCATGTAGTCGATGACGTAATTTAGACCAAAAAAATCGCTGGCTATTTCCATGACTGCGCGGCTCCTGCCAAGAGGCGCACCGGCAGACCAGCTTTTTTAAGGTTTTCTAGATGCCCATTATCACTTAAAAGTAGTTTCATCCGTGTAGTCGATGACGTAGGGTTTACCTATCTCCCCTCCCGGTCTATGTATTTTTCAATGATTTTATTTAAACTAAAATTAAAATTCTGAAACATACTTTTACCAGATAATGTATTGATTTATTTTACTGCAGGGTTTTATGATTTGAAATGGGTGTTGTAAAATACAAAATCTTTTTTGAAAATTTAAAAAATCTGCCAACGACCTATGGTATAACCTTATTATACTAAATTAAACATTTTTTCTCAAAATTTAAAACATATGTTTACTAGATAAAAGAAAAATCTTTCGAAATCTCTATAAAGAAAAATGAATCCCCGAAATGTATCTACGCGCATAACTTCCGAACGACTGCATCAAATTGGATAATTCTTTTATTTTTGTGTTCGTTATTGTCCGGACAAGGTTTGTATAAAACTATTGGAGAGCTCTGGCATTATGAAATTTGTATAAAAAAATTGCTATAGGTGGCACGCGAGCTGTTTTAAAACTGAATGCACCGGGACTGAATGTATGGAATGCGGGAGCGGGGAGGGAGCAGGGGTGAGGGGGAACTCGGGAGGGGGTTTGCGGGACGGGTGAAAGGGGGAGAGGGAAGGTGTAGGAGGTGGAGTGGGAACGCGAGAGGGGAAGGGGACGCGGGAGAGGAAGGGGAGGCAGCAGGGGAACGGGACAAATGGGAAATGACACGCAGGGAGAAACTATTTATTTATTAAATGGCATAGCGACGCATGCCGGGAACCAGCTAGTCAATTTATATTTTTTTGTGGAAAAGAGTCAATACGTCTAAATTATGATTTAAAAATGACATACTTCTGGTTTTCTCTGGTTATACCCCTCTAAATGTTATTTTGAAATACAATATTCGTGTTTCGGTATTGAGCCGGTGCGGTGCACCGTGGTCCGAGTGGTGCATTGTACTGGAAAGATTAAAAAATTCATTCAGAATCGAAATGTTTTTTTAAATGACTTTTTTATATTAGCTGCACACGGGAGGACCTGAGGAAAAAAATCCCTCAGGGCCTATGTCATATTTGGGGATGCTATGTGGAGGATCTTTTATGTAAAAGGAAGGAGAAGAAGTTTTGAGAAGGAAACATGTATGCGGGGTGGGGTAGAAATCTGCGGTCATTGCGTTCAGTAGTAACGCATGAATTCATCCCTCCCACTGCGGTGCAAGGCGATGGGTTCAGAGTCCGGCTGGAGAGGTATAGGTTAGGTCTCCCTCAACTAAACTCTACTGATCCGGACCGCCACCCAGTAGGCGGGAAAACGCAATCGCCGGCAAGACCTAGAACACCCCACCAAATGAACCCGGACACCCATGCTAAGTCACTAAACGCAGAGAACCACTTGGGGTGGCTTATGGCAGGGGTGTTGGTTATCCTATAAATGGTTCCCGGGGCGGCGGTACCTATATCCGCCTCCTAATAAACTGATGACTTTCCTTTTACCCGACTATTTCCCTTCTGCCTCTCAACATTATAACAATTGGGAATACAAAAAATCACAGGCAGTTACAAGCAGTTGGGACTCTTGTGCGGTATTCTCACATTTATTTACATATTCTAAACCCTTTTTGCTTTTGAAAAACATTTAAATTTCAATAAATTACTTTCCCGAAACATGAAAATGCATCAACATTAGTTTTCTGACTTACTATTTTTCCTGTAGTTCAGGAAAAGAATAATGTTGTTTCGAACTTATACTACTGTGCAAGTTCCAGAAAAACCACGCAGACTTGAGTCAATTTAACCCACTATTAAATGTATATATTGAAAAAAGTTAGTTAGTTTGCAGTACATTCGTATATAACATAATATGTATATATCTATCAAATATACATAAAAAATTTCATAAAAATCGTTCAAGCCGTTTCGGAGAACTGCGATCACAAACACCGTAACACGAGATTTTTATATATAAGATAATATAAGATATATAGCAGGCTAAATTGATTCGGTTAACTATGATTGTTGTGGTTTTCGTTACCGCCGTAGTACCTTCGCGTTCCGTTAATTCAGAATTAAGGTTCCGGTGTATCCCACTGACACAAGGGAAACTGCAGATATCTCATTAGTTAGTCAACGGTATTCAATACTACTGTTGGCGTTAACTCTGCTCCCTTTCATTGACTATTATGCGAGTTCCAGTGAAAGCACCCTGTTAGCTTCGCGTTACTGTAGATCAGGTTTAAGGTTCCGGTATCTGCCACAATGGCACAACAGAACTGAAAATATGGTAGACCGAGGCTATCCGGATCATTTTTTATGTTTTCTTGAAAAAAATGAAAACTAATGCATTTTCGAATTTTTTATTTATTTAATATTGAGCATTTGACGTTTTTATGTTTTAATTTTATTGATCATAACATAAAGTAACTTAAAAAAACATATGACCATCACGGTAACCGACGAGTTCAACGAAAATCAATTCATCGAAAGCAAATTCATCGAAAACGAGTTCATCGAAAATCAATTCATCGAAAGCAAATTCATCGAAAACGAGTTCATCGAAAATCAATTCATCGAATGATCAATTCATCGAATCGCCAATTCATCGAAAAACATTTTTATTTGTAGATATTAGAGCTGTCAAAATTAAACACCCAAAAAGGTCTTTTAAACTGAGTTAAATGTGTTTAGCAACTGTCAGTTTCGTAGTGACAATGTTTTATAGGTTATCTCTTCGATTTCCGATTGTCTGATACAGCAAAGAAGGGATATCTAAGGAACGGTGACCAGACAACTCATAATGAAACCAACTCACAAACAACCCAGAAAGGTCATAAGAGTGATGATAAAAAAATATTTAAAAATTGTTTAAATAGGTTAAGTCAGGTTAGGTTAGGTTAGGTTAGGTTAGTTTAGGTTGACCAATGCTTTTTTAACTTCTCGGTCCGCTCGGCATTTCTCTCAAATATCAACTAAATATATTTTTTCGATGAATTGGCGATTCGATGAATTTAATTGATCATTTGATAAATTGGTTTTCGATGAATTTGCTTTCGATGAATTGATTTTCGATGAATTCGTTTTCGATGAACTCGTCGTGAATCATTAAAAACTAATGCATTTTCCAAATTTTAATTTATTTAATATAACATAAAGTAACTTAAAAAAAAACCTATGCCTATTACTGTAGACCTCTCCACTGATCCGAATCACCACATATATATGGCTACTTGCATCAAACCCGAAAAAATTGTTAAGTATGAAAAAAAAACCAAAACCAAAAATAGGTTTTAGAACCCATAATTTATATGAAAGTATCATCTTATTTACACTCTTATTGGCTTAAACACCGCACAAATAAAAACTTTATTAAACACTTTCTTGTCGTAACATTTTTATATAGGTCGCAGCACTGCGTAATCCCATTTCACCGGATTTTACTTTCCTAACGGCTTCATCCATTGCAATTTTCGTCCGTGATTGATTAGTCATCTTTTTCACATAGTTGCGCACCACCTGTTTCAAATAAAAATTAGTTTTATAAATGTTGCGACGTTTAGCTCCTTAAACAAAGTATAGAGCTCATTGTTATAGCGTCTGCGACAAAATCCATTTTCTAGAATCGGTCCGAAGATGCGCCTCAAAATTTTTCTTACAAAAACGTCCAGTGCTCGCTCATTCCTCTTAGCTAGTACTCAAGTCTCTAAGTACTGGTCTGGTAAGTGTTTTGTACACTAATGTCTTCGTGTTTCTGGACAGCAGTCTGGACTTTAATTGGTTTTGTAGGCGGAAATAACAGCGATTTGCGTTCACTATGCGGTTCTGGATCTCCTCTGTGGTATTATTGTCGTTTGTTATCAGGGAGCCTAGGTATGTGAATCTTGGTACCGTTTCGAAATTTTGGTTTCCACATGAGAGAGTTGGGATTTGTTGGGTGCATCCTACAGCCATGTATTTGGTCTTTTGCTGGTTTACTAGAAGACCCATATTTTTGGCAGAGCTTTCAAGATTTATCCCACATATATTAATCCCACATATATTCATATAATATTTACTCGAAGTAAAGTACAAAAACATACAAAATGCAATTTATTGCGCTTTAATTCTGTATACTGTGCATTTGATTCTTAAATATATAACATATTATGATTATGACTAAATAGCTTACCTTTTCAGAAAAAAACACTAAGAACGCAGAGAACAATATTGTTCTCTGCGTTCATCAAGCATTATTTATTTGACACGTAACTTGTACGATCTTCACACATAATTTTTAGCAGTCAACCCACGCACTCTGTAATATCGGTAATTTTACTATTCGGTAATGTCACATCTATCAAGGACCTTGGGGTCACTCTGGATTGTAAACTTTCTTTCCGGGATCACATTATGTAATAACATCGTAAACAAATCACTTAAACTACTCGGCTTCATTCATAGAATTACCTCTGACTTTAAACATATAAATACACTTAAAACTCTTTACTATTCGCTGGTCCGCCCTCACCTTGAATATGCTACTGTCATTTGGTCTCCTTTTTATGCTGTCCACATTTGTTACATTGAATCTGTACAACATCGCTTCCTACCAGGAATTGCTTGGAGGTTAGGACTTGAAATAGGAGAATACTCGTATGATGAAATTGAACAAACTTTAAACATTTCCTCTTCAGAAAAACGTAGAAAGGACTCTGATCTAATATGCATTTTCAAAATTATCAACAGTATTACTGATACACCTGCTTTGTTACAACTCATCCAGTTCAACATTCCTTCCCGTAGACTCCGAAATAATGAATTGCTGTTCCTCAATCAACATTCTACTAATTATGGATATCATTCTCCTTTATGTCGAGACTTGTCAACACAAATCAAAGCATTGAATTTTTTGGTGTAAGCCTAAATGACTTTCGGCAGTCGTTACGCAATGTGGGTTTTTAAAGTCTTTTTAAATCCATCTTCAAGCTACTTGTAGTTATCTTCTCTATGTACTTTTATATTATATGTATTTTGTCAATGCTCTTCATCTATATGTAATCTCCTTTCATTGTGATCTCTCTTTTTTTCTTTTCTGTTCGTGTTATTGTTATATTGTTAATTGGACTATTTGTCCGTAAATAAATAAATAAATAATAAAATAAAATAAATAAATTATGATACCGACGCTATGTCCAATTTCTTTCAGTGTCATTTCGTTACAATAGCCGAGATATATCCATATTGCTTAGCTTGATCCGAATAACTCACCTGATCCGAATAGCCTCGGTCTACCCTATCTCATTAGTTAGCCGACGCCATTCAATTAGATAGTGTACCATTGGCATTATCTACACTTCCTATCATTGTACCCATCGCATTGTACATATATTTGTCTTATTTGGTAAAGTTATTTGTTCTTTTATCACCAAATGTATTGTGAATTATGATGGTATCACTATTTAATGATTGCTTCCTTTTTGTTGTAGATAATAATTTATGAAAATGCCATTAGATAATTAATCACCGCGATAAAAAGCTTTTATCGAACAAACAACCTTGGTGGGGTGAAATAAAATACTTTCGATATATCAATAAAATTTTGCCTTAACGTAACATATGATCATAATATATTGTCTCCCCCCACTACTTGCATTTCTACCCACACCTATCTTTCTATACTTGATAATTTAGTTTTTATTACAAATAATGTAAGAATGAAGAGAACATCGTTCTCGAAAAATGTAGATTTTTTAAATATAGATTATCGTGGAAAAACAAAGTGTTTTTAATTATTTCATTAATAATATATTGTTTTTGTTTATTAGATACTTTTTTAGATTTTCACGACAAAAACGCCCATGGCCCTTTTGTGTTCGTTATTGTCAGGACAAGGTTTATATAAAACCACTGGTGAGCTCTGGCATTATGAAATTTGTATAAAAAATTGCCATAGTTGGCACGCGAGCTGTTTGAAAACTGAATGTACCGGGACAGGATGTATGGAACTCGGGAGGAGGGTTTGCGGGACGGGGGAAGGGGGGAATGGAGTGGGAAGGTGGAGAAGGCGGAGTGGGGACGGAACTTTATTAAATGGCATAGCAACGCGCTAGTTAGTTTATATTAATAATAAAAACTAGTTTTTGTTGACGTTGTCGTATTTGTTGTTTCTCATTTCTATTAAATGTCTCCTCTATTTAATTTAATATGCTAGTTCCATTTATATAAATTGATCGACAGCCAGCGCATTTTGAATCATTGTAGAAGAAGACAATAGGTAATAATAAATATACACGAAAAATGAAACAAACATAATTATTACAATATGTTGATATGTGGTGGGGAATTTTGTCCCTCGGAAGGCGAACGCTGAGCGTTACTTTGTTATTATAAGGGTTTTATGAAATGAAAAAAAGTATTTTCAAAATTAGTAACTAGCATCTCTAGAGAGCAGCATTGTTTTTAATAAAAGGGGCGACAAATCCTGAGTTGAAGTCAAGTCATGCTCCTCTCACGGCATATGTATGGCCCTCATCTTCAAGACTGTGGGCACTGTTTCATGACACTCTTGGGGAAGGATTAATCTCTACCAAATTAAAGAAGGTAGTAATTCCAAATAAATACGGAGAACCCCGAAATTAATAAAATCTATCTAACTTACTAACTATTAGGAATTTCCTGGAGAGACCACATTACAAATGAGGAGGTTCTCCAAAGAATCGAAGGAGGAAGGCACCTGCTTATAGCCCATTCACACCATTCATTTATCGTTCATTTCGTGATTTCATTCCGCCTCTTTCCCTCGAAATGAACCGTGTGAACACGAAAGTGAATAGAGACAGTTCCGAATGAAGCATTCCAACAATGTTGGAATGCTTCCTTCGGCACTGTTCACTCGCAACCGGAATTTAACATCACGTGACGCGAATGATGTGTGTGAACACTCAAGTGAACAGTTTTTCACTTGCAAATTAGTCGGCAGAAATGTTCTGGCGTGAGGACGAGCAGCCGGAGCGGCTTAAACGTCAAAATGCTCCGTTTAGTTCGCTTTTAGAAATAACTCCTACACGTCTCATAGAAATCGTTGTTTCTCCCTTACTATCATAGTGAAAAATATAATCTAAACGGTACTGGAAAGAGAAAATAATGCTCTATATATTCAATATAACGATTAACCACCAACGAATACGAATGTACACTTCTATGGAACCAAAGTTTCTGATCGAATTTGAAAAAAAAATTATGAAATATTGTGAATTTTTTATGAATTATTTTTATATGAAACGACAAAAAAGTGAGGTGATAGAAACGTTTATAATTTATTTGTCTAACAAAATAAGTGTGTGTTTTTATATTTTTTTGTTACCAGTAATTTTAGTTAGAATAAAAGCAAGTAGAGCCATTTTTTAAACTTTTAAAAGTTTACATTAAAAATTATTCTATTTAAAAAATTACGTGGTTATTTCTAATACTAAATTTTGAAAGCATATTTCATCACCTTTCCAAAACAGTTTTTAGTTTTTGAATACGTTAATAAATATTCCATTTATATGGATTTTATTGCAAGCCGTGGCCTATATTGGAATAAAAATATTTTCATGGTGCAAAAATACTGGTAGATATCAGTTTTCAGGTTATTATTTAACCATATGTTCATTTTATGTTGCTGAAATTTATTTACTGTTTACAAGAATCACCAATTTCTCGTAATTTAGTTCGACGTTATCGGAAATGTCAATTGAAATCGTAAATATTCCCGAACTTAGCCGTCAGCGCCGGACGAATTCCAATGCGGCCGCGACTACTCTCGACGACTTCGTAGCGAGAATGTCAAGTGAACTCTTCCTTCGAAGGAACCGTGTGAACACTCGGTGAAACGAGAATGGAACATTTCATCGAGTAAACCTTCATCCGAGTGAACCTTGTGACTTCAGCTGTATAGCCCATTCACACCATTCATTTATCGTTCATTTCGTGATTTCATTCCGCCTCTTTCCCTCGAAATGAACCGTGTGAACACGAAAGTGAATAGAGACAGTTCCGAATGAAGCATTCCAACAATGTTGGAATGCTTCCTTCGGCACTGTTCACTCGCAACCGGAATTTAACATCACGTGACGCGAATGATGTGTGTGAACACTCAAGTGAACAGTCTTTCACTCGCAAATTAGTCGGCCGAAATGTTCTGGCGTGAGGACGAGTAGCCGGAGCGGCTTAAACGTCAAAATGCTCCGTTTAGTTCGCTTTTCGAAATAACTCCTACACGTCTCATAGAAATCGTTGTTTCTCCCTTACTATCATAGTGAAAAATATAATCTAAACGGTATTGGAAAGAGAAAATAATGCTCTATATATTCAATATAACGAATACCACAAACGAATACGAATGTACACTTCTATGGAACCAAAGTTTCTGATCGAATTTGAAAAAAAAATTATGAAGCATTGTAAATTTTTTATGAATTATTTTTATATGAAACGATAAAAAAGTGAGGTGACAGAAACGTTTATAATTTATTTGTCTAACAAAATAAGTGTGTGTTTTTATATTTCTTTTGTTAACCAGTAATTTTAGTTAGAATAAAAAGCAAGGAAAGCCATTTTTTTAACTTTTAAAAGTTTATATTAAAAAATACTCTATTTAAAAAATTACGTGGTTATTTCTAATAATAAATTTTGGAAGCATATTTCATCACCTTTCTAAAACAGTTTTTAGTTTTTGGATACGTTAATAAATATTCCATTTATATGATTTTATTGCAAGCCGAGGCCTATTTTGGAATAAAAATATTTTCATGGTGCAAAAATAGTGGTAGATATCAGTTTTCAGGTTATTATTTAACCATATGTTAATTTTATGGTGCTGAAATTTATTTACTGTTTACAAGAATCGCCAATTTCTTGTAATTTAGTTCGACGTTATCGGAAATGTCAATTGAAATCGTAAATATTCCCGAACATAGCCGTCAGCGCCGGACGAATTCCAATGCGGCCGCGACTACTCTCGACGACTTCGCAGCGAGAATGTCGAGTGAACTCTTCCTTCGAAGGAACCGTGTGAACACTCGGTGAAACGAGAATGGAACATTTCATCGAGTAAACCTTCATCCGAGTGAACCTTGTGACTTCAGCTTTAGGACCTTGTCCGAAAGGCGCGCAAGATGGATCGGCCATGTAATACGACAAGAAGGCCTCTTGCATGCCATAATGGAGGGTATGACCGAGGGGACAAACTCTAGGGGACGCCCACGCCGAGAGTGCCTGGAGGACCTGCTGGTGGACATGCGCTGCATCATATGTAGACTTCAAAAGAGCCACACAAGACAGGAAAGAGTGGAAGAGGCGAATAGATGAAATTGCTGCAAACCAATCCCAGGATTGAAACCAGAGAGAGAGCTAACTAATTTATGACTCGTGCGTCCGAACGATGGAAGGCCGTGGAGTTCTAGGTGATTGCTCATGGCGATCACCCATCAGGCGTGCTGGTGATCAGGAGAGAGGAGTTACAAGCACCCAATCTGAATGAAAAAGTGATTGAGGGTTTTCAGGGTCGAATCGGCAAGACTGGCTAGTGCCCTGCTCCAGAATATGTCAAAGGCGTTCCCACAAGGCCAGGGAATGTGATTGCTACTAGGACAATATAAATCACCCACGGATAGTCATGATTTTATACGCTCGTATGTAAAAAAGCCAAAGAACGCAGTACGAGGCACGACAGCCGCATTTATGTTGTTCTCACTTCAAGCCCCTTATTTTCCCCTGAATAACTAACTGTTCATTATTGGAATTTTTTCGTACCGAGAATAATTTTTTTCATTAAACATTAAATGCACGATCGTGTCTAGTTGTTATCTCAAATACAAATTTATAATGAACATAGCTTGGTACTATAATACTGGAAAAATTTGCGTCGGAATATTTTCTAAAAAAAACATCATGCGAGAAATTCTGTTAATGATGTTGTCAATAGAATTGTTTGTAGAACATCACCTACAGGTTACAGGCATAATATTAACGACCAATTATTATTTTCTGTCATTATGACCTTTTGCTTTCTTTGGAGGCATATTTGAAATGATACTGTTTTATTCATTACATTGGAGGGAACTAGTGTCGACTTGGCTCATGTTTAAGGGTCGACCGAGACAGGTTTTTCGTTCTCGGCCGAGACCGAGAATAGATAAATGAAAAAAAAATGAAAATGCGCTATTTTTGCATAGTATAGCAACAATAAAACATTATACGTACTTAGTAAACACATGCAGTCATGATCTCAACCTTGGATTACGAATGCGAATGGTCAGATGCTACGTATTTTCAATATTATTTTATGGAATGGAAGCATGGACGCTTACTGAAGAATTAATTAGGCGACTTGAGGCATTCGAGATGTGGATCTACAGAAGAATACTTAAAATAAGCTGGATGGACAGGGTCACAAATGAAGATGTTATGGTTCGGATGAATAAAGAAAAGGAAGTAATTAAAACCATAAAAATCCGAAAACTTCAATATCTTGGACACGTGATGAGACATCCAGAGAAGTATGAGATCCCGCATCTCATAATGCAGAGAAAGATTGCCGGAAGACGGGGCCCTGGAAGAAGGAGAACCTCATGGCTGAAAAACCTGAGACAGTGGTTTGGCCAGTCTACCGTGGAGCTGTTCCGGGCCGCAGTAAACAAAGTCCGCATAGCCAACATGATAGCCAACGTCCGTTGAACGGACAAGGCACAAGAAGAAGAAGTAAACACATCCGTGAATCAATTGCCACATTCATCAGAACACATCGATTAGTTCATTTGTATGTTCATTGCAGGTTTTGGCAGTTTATTGTGAACTAAGTTCTAAGAAAAACAGTAACGAACATACAAATCAGCGAATCTATGTGTTCTGATGAATGTGGCCACTGAATCTAAAAAATCGTCGTACACTTACCAGCTTTCCAACATATGTATAAAATAATACGTAATGATTAATGATCTCGATATTCACTTAACTAGTTTATGTAGTTATTCTGGCTAGTAATTGAATCACAACAACACATAAAAGAACTTATTTTTTTCTACCACGGACAAAATTCAAACAAACTTCCTAAACATTGTTTGTTTACACCAAGTGACGAATGTGGACGCGCGCGGTAGATTTGAATCACATTATCCTATCCCGTAGGGCGCGTTCAGACGTTTCGATTTTTGTTGATCCACTTTTATTTAACGTAAAAAGTTGAATAAGATTATGTTCACACGTTTCAATTTAAGTAGAACCGAATTTGACATTCAAGATGGCGTCAACTGAAATTGTCAGTGCGTGCGTCTCTCTAACTTCTGATGTTCTGCGAGACGAGCTCGAGATTATGGAAAAGAGAAAATGGATCATGAGAAGGAGTGAATTAGACGCATCCAACACAATTTTGAAAGAGATGGCCCTAGAAGACTCCGGACGATATAGAAATCACTTGAGGATGACCGAAAAACAATTTGATGAGCTGCTTTCCAAAATTGGTGATAAAATTTTTCAGAGATGTTTAAATTAATAATAATTACTACTAACTACAGTAACCGGAGAAGCAAGGAAATAATGCATATTTCGTTAAAGTTAGCTTTACCATAACCTAAAAACGACAACGCCAAACGTCAAAGTTTGACATAGGTAGTTATTGTTATTAGATTTGTACAGATTGTTTTTTCTTTCAATTTATGCGTATTAATGGTGACGCATGTCTCTGAATATTTACCGCTATTTTCTGTCATTAACATAATATATTGGGAATGAAACACAGATGATTTATTGCAGTATCACGGGCATTTCTATTTTTGTACACTTCTTGCTTTTGATCCCAAAGACAGGGATGCATAAATCTGAACATCAAATCATCCGACCATTTCAGATATTTTTTCGTTGAAACGGATTCCATGACAGTAGAAACTAGGAATGTCTAACGAATATTGACATAAATGTTTGACGTCTACTTGTGCCCGCGAGTAACTATGGTAACCAAGATGGCGCGGTCATACTCGAACGTCAAAAGTAGACGGGCTATCAACTTTAGTTGGTCAACAAAAAACTTGTTCAACTTTGTTGAAAGAAGGTTCACACCTGTCAATATGCTTTCAAGTGTCGAGTTGATCAACTAAAATTGAACCGTGTGAACCGGCTAGTACCTACTCACAACGGCCTCGGTTATGGTGCAGAATCTCGGCGATTATTCGCCGAGAACCGAGACAGAGTTCTCGGTAGAATTTGTGGCCGAGAATGCCGAGACCGAGACCGAGATCTCGGTCGACCCTTACTAATGTTACAAGCAAACTTTTGGGTCTGAGATAATAAATAATATCAATGTCATTGTTGTATTTTTTTGCAAATCATTATCAATTGATTTGAGTTTTGTTAAAAACTTTGTAGATAAAAATTTAACCGTTATGGAAAATTCTTTATTTAACACTCATTACATCTAATTATTTTAGCATTTTAGATATTGATTTATATTTATTACACCTCAAAATTTGTCTCATTGTCTCATTGGGTAATAACTTTGTAAATAATTTGTTTTTAATATTATTACGGTCAGGGAGTTAAGCACAGAGAAATTGATAACTTTACAATATCGGATCGATAGGTGTAACGTTCGACGATTTTATATCGATATACCGAGAACAGTTTCACTGTTGATAGACGGACCGATATTGACAGTGAATAAATAATAAAAATGATGGCAACATTGGAGGTGCCATGAATTCACTTTTCGAAACGTCAAATGCCAAACAATTAAGTAAAAATATTAATGAGTTGGCAATGTTGAATTCATTGGCAGTTTGCATCTAGTTTTTGAAACTAAATAGGAGATATTTATATATATACTTTTAAGCGCGGATATGGTTTACATATATATAGTTCCCGTGAACACTTAGGCCATAGACCCATTGTACTATCTCCTATTTTACCTCATTCCTTTTGACAGTAACCCAGTCCCTTTTATAAAGTTCACTAGGATTGTCAGCGGAAATAAAGCTATGTCTTCTGGTTCGACAATGTGTCTTCCCAGGTATCATTTCCCTCTTCACTCCTCCTTGGTTCCACAAAGGCACCGCGCTGGAAGAGTGCCCTTCCCCTTGGGTCCCTGAAGGCCCCCCAAGGCCCCACAGTTCATGAAGGTGGCCTCAGCTCACCTCTCCATGGTTTCTCCTCTTGGTTCCTCCTAGGTGGCCTCAGCACTCCTAGGGTCCCAAAAGGCCTCTTGTTTTCGAATAGTCCATTTTTTTGTTCCACGAGTTACCAGGGTAATAGAAGGTCCACTCCAGCAGAGCCCCAATTGCTGGAGTAAGGTCTAAATACTCCGAGATGCGACCGTGTTTATCGGAGGCACCGTTCGTGACACTGTTTTCCAGGACATTTAGCCTGAGCACGGTAGCTCACATCTTGGCTTGGGATGGCTATTGCAGGTTTGTGTTTCCACTCCCTGAGTGATGGGTTCGCCACACTCCCTACGCTGGAGGGAGATAATTAGTTAGTGAGGTTTTAGTCAAATTTCCATCACTTTCGCTTCTCGAAGATCGAACGGCATAAATTTAAGTCTATGGATCCAAATGAAAACGCTTCGTTAGTTCAATCCGTTTATTAAATATGCCAGTAATTTTGCAAAACGAACGACATTATTAAAAAAAAATGTGGATAATGACAGTTAACAGAATCTTATCTGATACTATGAAAGCTGCACTAAAATTTATTCGTCGGTCGGAATGTCTTTTAACAATCGTTGACAGTGCTCGCAAAAATTGATGACTTACCATAGATTACAGATTTAGTCAATATTATATTGATACTAGCTGGTACCCGGCATGCGTTGCTATGCCATTTAATGAAGAAATTGTTTCTCCCTGCGAGTCCTTTCCTATTCGTCCCGTTCACCTTCCTCCTCCCCTTTACTCTACTCCCCCCCCCTTCCCCCGTCCCGGGAACCACCCTCCCGAAATCCCCCCCCCCTTTCGTATTCGCCTCCCTCCTCCCGCGGATCCCCCTCCCGAGTTCCACTCCCCCCTCCCGAGTTACCCTCCCCTCTCCCGCGTTCCCCTCCGGCAATCCATACATTCAGTTTTCAAACAGTTCGCGTGGCACCTATTGCAATTTTTAATACAAATTTCATAATGCCAGAGCTCACCAATATATATAAAAAAACTTCGCGGGCATGCTCACAACGACTCACCAAAGTTTCATCGCAATCTCGAGTGGACCCCAGTCTACCGTACCGAAGGAACGAACGTCAAATGTTTGACAGGAAAGTAGGTAGAACAGTTTACATAGGATAATGAAATTGTTGTTTTTACTATCTTCCTCGCAATGTTTCCATATTTTCTCACCGTTTAAACCTTCCCTGGACTACGACAAATATTTCAAAACCTAAATCAGCTAAATCGGCCCAGCCGTTCTCGAGTTTTAGCGAGACAAACCAACAGCAATAGGCCACTTGCATGGATTTCATAACGACTTGGAAAAAATCATGTGGATAGATCTTTTTACTAAGATTAAGAAAATGTTAGTAAAATTGTTTAGAAATGTACAGTTTTTGTTATTTTTAAATAAATAAATCCATTATTTAGGCTCGTGACGTCACTACATGAAAATGTCCCGTCTCCGAAAATGTTCCTATTATTTTTTTAAAATTCCACACTGATTTATTTTTTTATATGGCATCACTTTGATTTCAGGCGAATTTTTGAATTCGTTCACTAGATTTATTGTTTGTTCTCTGCGAACTTATCATTTGGTTTCACTTTTTGACAGATGCTCTGAAGAGAACCCCGTACTTTTAATGATCTACGGGGTTCTCTTCAGAACGTGCAGATGATGTCGGTACGTGTTTTAGAGGTATAATGATTATGGTGCTGATTTTAACAAAATTGAATTTAATAATATTCTTATTATTATTATAATTTACAAGTACAAGTATATTACATTGAATTTAGTAATACAGACGCTGTTCATTATAATGATTTATGGTCAATAAGATGGATCAAGGAAAAAAAATATTTATGAGATGTAATATTTTTGGTATGCCTCGTTATTCTCCTGTGCCATTCGTGTGGAAAACGTTATTTTTTTTTTAAATGATTTTCGGCTATGTAATTATCGTTTTTTCACACCTGTAAAATTATGTCCCGTCTTTCCGGTTTATAAAAAATGGTCTGATTTATCGGATTGAAATTTTCAAAAAATCCCCAGGGTTTCAAAAATACGATTAAAAAAAAATAAAAATACAGAATGTCTTAGAATATTTGCCTAAACCGGAAAAAAATTTAAAAAAATTTGATGCAAGTGGCCTATTGATTTTTATACAAATAGATAGATAGGTTTTTACGGACTGCAATTTTTTTGGTGGTTAGAAACTGCCTCCAACATTAGAAGCACGGTGTGTGGACCTATTTTTGAATGTCATCAATGTCACACATACGGTTCATTTCTAATTGAATTTGTTGGAATTTTCATGAAACACGGTTTATTCGTGAAAAAATGTTATTTCTAAAATTCTCAACATATTTTCTCACGAATTCGATCCACTTCTCCCTTGAAAATCAGCGATACCATCCCTTTATGAAATTTGAATCGACGAAAACCGTTCAAACGAAATGATTAATACCACACTTGAAAGAGATTTCTTTCACGAGATAAACGGAATTTGTGGATTATTGAAAAAACCTGTACTGAAAATGAGCCCAAAACCGATTTAAATTTTTTAGAAGTAGGTATTTCACTTTGAGCGATAAAACCTGAAAAGAAGACCTAGGGTTATTCCATTCACGTTTCTAGCTATGTTTGAAAATTACGTACTGGTCTTATACCACAAGCAATATTTTCCGCTCACTGTTTGATAGATCGCTTCTGTGGTGGTAGTAGGAGATTTTCGAATATTGTTAGGTTATTCGCAACCCGGGAATGTTTGTCTTTCTTTAAAAAAATCAGAGTGTGCAATTCACACGCAGTACAAGTGAAACCTTCAGAAAACTAAAGTGGAGATGAGTGGGAGACTACGAAGCACTTTTTTATCTATGTGAAGGACGATTCATTCCACATTTTTGTCGTCGAATTCCATTGCACCTAACTAACTAATTAACAAACACGCCGTTTCCCCGCAGGGGTAGGCAGAGAGGACGGACCGCCAAAGAACTCGGTCTTGGCACACACTCTTTGCCTCACTCACATTCATACATCGTCTCATACGTACTCTTCTATTATTCTGTCTTTTGACATGGCCCGACTCAAGTGTCTGATTCACTTGATCGTGCCATGTCTTCTCGGGCGTCCCCGACTTATTCTTCCATTCACATTTGCGTCATCTATTCTTCTTCCACTATTTTCATCTTTCATTCGCTCTACATGCCCAAACCATCTGAGGGTCCTTTCTTTTATATATTTGTTCATCTTATTAGTATTTGCGTTTTCTTCTTCGGAGTCGGAAGATGTCACTTTCTTTTGTGTTTTCTTTTTTGGTTTGAAGATTGGATATTAATTTTATAAAAATATATTTTTTTTTTGGATTTCGTAGGATTCGACCCTTGGTCCGCTGAATGTCTGGCCGCTAAGGTTCGTCAGGCGCTTCATACCATTAGGTCAAAGTAGGCTTGCGTGGGACCTCGGATTTATCGTATTAAATGAACCCGTGAAATAAATAAATATTTTATTGCTATTTCATTCTCTCTCATGCTAAATCCTATAGGTGAATGTGGCCCTTTTTGGTGTCTCTCTCACTTTCGTTTCATCGGGTTTAAAATCACAACTGTGCTAATGAACTTTTCATTTCAAAAACCTACATATTTTTTTATCTGTATACCGCTCAAGAGACGCAGAGAGTCTGCCTAGGGCCAGTAGGTTTACAGCATTTCAATATGGGGTGGGAACAAAACACTCCCTTGTGGGACTAGAGGGAAAAGAAAGAGTTAAGGAAGAGGAGGATTGAGAAATCTGGCTATTCATATTAGGTCACCAAATACTGTTAAAGCCATTTCAAGCAACGTTTCAATTCTGAATGGGAGGTCTTTAAAAAAGGAAGGTCTTCGGAAAGGTATTTATAGTATAAATTTCTTATTTTCCAGTCGGTTCCTCATTGCTGAGGATAGTAATTCCTATTTCAATTTCAAAATTCTTTAAAATATATGATAATGGTCGCTGAAGTCAGCTAAAACCATTATAATCAAATGTGCGATCAGGAATGTCATCCCAATGTTTGGTCACGACTTCAATTGTAACTTCCATACGAGAAACCCATTTCAATCCATAGTCATTGAACAGTAAAATCACTGACGCGACAAAATTGAAAATCTATTGGATATTAAAGTTCATTTTTTGAACTCTGACCTGAAAAACATTTTAATATTTAATATTTTATTACTTTATGCTGGGTTCTTTGGCTGCCTTTACTCAAGTAACTTTTTTCCCGTAAGTATCCCGACTTATCCCGACTTCCCGTAAGTATCCCGACCGCACAATTACCAATGTAAACGGCACTCTAAGTCACTTACTGTAATTTGTAGGAATCGAAAGAAGTCGTAAGAGGCGTAAGTTTTTGACAGATCTAAATCGCTACATGCAAACTTATAACCTTCTCACAGCTTATGAAATCATGCAGTTTGATAAATTGAGACGCTTACGGTAAGATTGTTAGGTACCCAAATGCGCCGATGCGAGATGCGAAAAAAAGACAGGTTTCCGTAGGATTTTCGTTTATTATAAAAACTAGGATTTTTGTTATTTGGACTAAACTCTTATTAGAAAAAGTGGATAAGTACGTTATTATGAAAACGAAAACCATGTATAAAAAAATAACAATACATAAAATTCAAATGAGCACCACGATGTTCTTATTTGCCGTTTATATATATTCAAATATAAACGGCAAATAAGTTTCTGATTTCAAAATCCAAAGAGTGTCATTTATTTTTCAGGTAGCTTGAAGTTTTCTGAAAATAAGCATTCTTCTTTTTAATTAGCGGTCTAGTCTTTTCTAATCTCTTTGTTTTTGTTTCTAAAATGACATATTTGAATTATTATTTTTTTTTTTTTTTTTTAAGTTTCTTTATTCATTGAAAATTTTTTTTAACAAAAGTTGGGGATATTTCGACCACCATGCTAGGCACATGCCCGTGTTGTGGTGGCCGATTTTTTATACAGTAAATTAAGATATGCAATATAATGAATGTGTGAGAGAATTAAGAAAATATATACATAAAATAATATAATATTAAAGAATATTATAGAATACAAAATAGTATAATAGAAATTAATTTAATAGAGTTACTAGTATAAAATCAAAGTGAGTACTATATGGTAAGCACCTGTCTTCAAGTCCGGCGAATTACATTGTACAGCTGTGTAGTAAGTATGTAGTATATTGTATAGTTGCTCGTGTTTCAGTCCGGCGAATACTAAATTATAATTATTGTCACCATGGTTTATTGCTGGGAAGTACATATGGGACTTTGTCGGATTCAATACACAGTGGTGCCAAACAGTTTTAAGTAAATAGTTAAAAGTATTGTAAACTTACAGCTAATTATATTATAGTAATTACATAGAGTTCTTTACAGACAAAAAACTTTTATTGGTGGTAAATAATCTATTATCAATTTTATTTATAAAAAGTAACTAAAACTTGAATACACAATTTCGTCGTGGAGCTGGTGAAATAAATCCAAGAAACAAAGAACAAAAAATAAATAAAAATAAAAGAGGCTTAGAGTGGACAGGGCGAAGAAATTATTTTCTTTTCTCCCATTTTGATAAAAAGAAGTTATGAGCTTTATTATATTTTCACAATGAAAATAAAATAAAATGATAATAGATAAAATGATAATAAAATAAAAAAATGTTTTCCTCCAAATAAATGAAGTAATATGGTATATTATATTACACAGATAACAGTAATAAAAGCAGTTTAGACAAATGTTGACCTTCATAATAAAATTAGACATCTATCCCTGAAGCAGAAAATTTTAAGTTAAGTTAATTAAGTTAGTTTAGGTAATCAAGTTAATTTAAGTTAATTCAAATTAGCCTAAATTAATGATGTGAGGCGTTCTTTAAAATAGTTCCTTCCCTTTACAATTAACCAGTTCTGAATTCGAAGCAGAATGCTGTCAAATGGCTGTCATTCGGATAAAATTAAAGGACTCCATTCAATTCTGCACGTCGAGAATTGTTCCTCTCAAGCCAACTTCCATTCCAATACTTTATTCGGGCCCTTTCGAATTTTTTGACAAAATCGTGTAAATTTGACAGAAATATCTCGTTTTTGGCAGAAAGCCATCTTACCGTAAATAAACAACTTAGAGATGCAACGGTCGCCGTGAGCACTTACATAAGTTAAACTTCCGTGAGCAGTTATTACCTTAAGTTGGAAATTACCGTAATATTATGGGTTAAAGCTAGTCTTACAGATATTCGCACATAAAAATAATCCAGTTATAAAAACGCAGTGTGCTTGAACTTCACAAAAGCTTTATGGCAATGTTTTTCAAAATCATAAATCGAAACAGTTTGCCGGCGTCAAGTGCCAATTTTAGCCTTATCGCCACCAGCGTAAAGGGTACCTATGTACGTGATTCCGTTTCAAGGAATTTTATATAGTATTATAAAGAAGTACCTATTCTATTGAGGGCCCGCAACCCGAATTTCTACCGATTTCTTACATATCTCCCTTAAACACGTTAAGTTTCAAAGCTCTTAAAAAAATATATGTTATTCTTGAAAATAATATCTAGAAATTGCCCGCGCCAAAACGCAAATTATATAAAATTCCCTCTACAGAAAAAAATCGCAAAGTATGCTCCAAAAATTATTATAAACACGTTTGTTTCAGTTATTTTACAAGTTATATGTATGAAAAAATTCATAGTGTTTTTTTAAATGCTGTTTAAGACAATGCCCGCGAGATTTTTGCTCTATTTTAAACGAGTCGTGTTTTATTAAACATTTTCGCAATTTTCGCATTGAGTTTGTCGCTGTAAATGTTAGCGCTCTCCTCTAACATTCGTAATTTCGTATCTCTCCATCTTCTTCTATTCGAGTCCGGTTGCGGAGCCTTAATTGTTAATGCCTGAAACTATTGGGCTACGGCAACGGTGTCTACTCCGAATTATGGAAAATTGTAGGAGTTTTATTTTTGGTATCAATTTTTTTTAATGTAGTATGGGTTGGTTTTAAAATTACATAATCTGCTCTGCAACACGGCTTGTTGAATTTACTTAACATTAATGCACAGACGATCTGCGTAGTCTTTGCGGGAGATATCTATAACTTGCACATCTGGACTATAACAAATCGACCCATTGTTAGACGGTATTTTCAGTGCCTGACCTTCAGGCACCGTTTGAAATAATTTTCGTTTAGCATTTACTATTCATCCACATAGAACAACTGGCTAAATATGACATTTCACCAGTCTGTTCTATTACAGGACAGACAAAAAGTCACTTTACCATTTAATACTTAATAAACTGTATTAAAAAAATCGACTCGTTAAAAACGAAGTAATTTTACTATAATACATCTATTTTCAGTAAACTTTCGAAATCGCTATATTTTTTAGAAAAAAACTTTTTGATTCACTTTACTTACCATGAAATACATCTGTTTCGATAGCTGATTGGAAGCCTGTTACTTTCTTCCGCGGAGTTCGGAATCTCCACCTATCACTGTTGGAATGGAAAAAGGGATGAAGGGGAAAAAATGGGATGTCCACCGAAAACAAGATGAAATCCTACCTTGCTGATGTCGTCCTGGGTCCCACACTTCATGCACTCAAGATAACTCGCGGTTGAAAGCATGTGTTTTGCACGGATCCGGGTTTTGACTATAAGCGACGAGACCAAAGTATTTGGGCTGCCAGTACCGCGCGGTGTTGAAATTGTACTGATTTCACGGTTAGGAGTCAATCTTGAACCGGTGACAATAGCAAGATGGATGTAACAGGATAGGTAGGTAAGACGGGAGGGATACATGGGAGTAGGTATAGATTTGCCCGAATATATACCGCCCGCCAAAAATACCATTTTTCCAACACCCATCGAAACTGGCCAAGAAACCTACTCCTAACATTTAAAAGAATATGAAAAGAAACCTACTCCTAACATTTAATCTATTCCTTACAAACTAGGTGCACGTGAAACTAAAGACTATACGTGCAGAATGTAATGAAAAAATAATAACTCGAAAGACATAACTAAAACAAAAGATAGCTGAATCGCAATCAATGCGAAACCATTGAAGGCATAAAAAACAAAACAAAAAATATATGAACCTATTCCAATATTCATATAAAAAAAAGAAAAAAAAAAAAAAAAAAAAAACGTTGCTATCTTATTCTACAGGTAAAAGACAAAGCTTTGCCACAGGTCGTAGATATATACCATCGCTGGTTTGTACTGAGGCTAATCGTACGACCCCGTCAGAGCCCGGTTTCACCTCCCTTATCCTGCCGAGCGGCCATTTCAATGGAGGACTCCTAGTATCTTTGATGACCACTAGGTCATTTACTTGAAGGTTACGGGTAGCCTTATACCATTTGACTCGATTTTGTAACGCTTGTAAATATTCTGTATTCCAGCGCTGCCAAAAATGTTGTGTCATTTTCTTTAAATGTTCCCACCGATTGAGACGATTTATCTTAACCTCTGAATAGTTATATTCTGGAATCGAAATTAACGGTTCTCCAATTAAAAAGTGACCTGGAGTAAGGGCCTGAATGTCCTCAGGGTCTGAGGTTAGAGGACAGAGGGGACGAGAATTTAGTATGGCTTCTATTTTATGTAATATAGTTGTAAATTCCTCAAACGTCAATGAAGTGTCCCCTATTACTCGTTTTAAATGATTTTTAACGACTCGAATGTTCCCTTCCCATAGTCCTCCGAAGTGAGGACTGGAGGGAGGGTTAAAGTTCCACACTATTCCCTTTTCTGAACATGTACGCATGACTTATTCATCATTACGACAACTATTTAAAAAATTTTGTGTTCCAATCAAATGGCGTTTCGCCCCAACAAAGTTCGTACCGCAATCCGAATAAATGGCCTGACAAATACCCCGTCGTGAAACAAACCTATCGAGGGTAGCGATGAAAGCGTCAGACGAGAGATCTGAGAGAACCTCGAGATGAATCGCCTTCGTTGCCATGCAAACAAAAATCGCAAAGTAAGCCTTGTATGTCTTTGCACCTCTGCGTTTTCCTTCCTTTAGGACGTATGGGCCGGCCAAATCCACCCCCACCCGATTGAATACGCGGTTCGGTGTGACACGCGCTTCTGGCAGACTGGCCATGAGAGGATTTTGCGGGGACGCTCGCAATCTCGCGCACCTCACACATTTGGACACCATTTTCTTGATTTTATTACGTGCCGACACAATCCAATAATTTTGCTGAATCAGGAATTGCAGAGTTCGTGAACCAGCGTGTAGATAGGCCTTATGGTAATAAGATATTAACAGTTCCGCAATCTTACTGTTTTTTGCCAAGATTATTGGGAACTTAGTATTATATTTTAAATGAGAGTTGCGGAGCCGCCCGCCAACGCGAAGTATGTTTTCGTGGTCAATAAACACATTTAATTTTTGAAATGCCACTGAGTTGACCGCATCATTTTGCAGCATTCTGAATTCCTCGGGAAAATGAAACTGCTGATCGCATTTTACTATTAGGGTGACCGCGCGATTTATTTCTGCGCCGGTCAGAATTCCAGATCTACGAGCATCCTTGGTCCGTTGCTGCGTATTGTAAATAAACCTAAGCGACCAAGCGACCACATTCCGAAGACGGTTCCAAGAAGAAAATCGGAAAAATTGTAGGCCCTCATAGTAATCAAGCGGCCTGTGAACTGTTGAGACGTGGGATTTTACTTCCGGTAGCTCTTCAACCTTTAATTTTTCCGGTAAAGACAATGGCCACTTCTGACTTGGCTGAGCCAACCAAGGAGGCCCTTGAAACCACAATTGGTTATCTATTATTTGCGATGGACATAAACCGCGAGAAGCAAAATCGGCTGGATTTTCTTTTGACGCAACGTGGTACCACTTTGCGTCCTCGATTTCATCAATAATTTTGATAACGCGGTTCGCGACAAAAGTTTTCAAAGTATGAGGTGGTGTCTTGATCCATGATAAAACTATGGTGGAGTCGGAAAACAATATTATTTCTGTAATTTTCACGAGAGTTTCTATCGATGACTTCGTCATTTTTACAAGCTTTGAAAGTAGGTAAGCTCCCATAAGCTCGAGACGTGGTATTGATAATATTTTCAGAGGTGCAACCTTAGATTTACTCGTAAGTAATGTAATTTGAGGCAGTGCTTCGTTCGTAACCAAATATATGCACGCCGCGTAACCTAATTCGCTCGCATCTGAAAATCCTACTAAAGTACAATTTGAGTTTTTTATTGTACTGCAATGTCTCGGTATTTGTAAATAACATAACCTAGGTAATTCATCCAAGAAATTTTCCCATAAATTAACAATATTTTCCGGGAGGGAGTCGTCCCAACCTAGCTTTAGTTTCCATAGCTCCTGTAGAAGGCATTTCACCTTAAAAACAACAGGTGTTATTAATCCAATGGGATCGAAAATACGCAACGCAGCTCAGTATCGCACGTTTTGTAAAAACCTTTTCTTTTTCTTCTACCGAGTACGAAAATGTATCTTTATCAGGATTCCAAATTAAACCTAATATTTTGATTGAGCAAGATGTACTATCATCAAACGCAACTTGACCACTTGCGTGGATCCGATGTTCAATTGGGATGTTATTTAACAACGGAAACGAATTACTCATCCATTTTCTTAATTGAAAACCTCCTTTGGCAAGGAGTTCTGTCAGCTCAATTTGAAGCTGAGAAGCGCTGTCTGGCTCCCATTCGCCAGTAACTATGTCATCAACGTATGTATCCGACAACAGTGCCTTAGAGGCCTTTGGAAATTGTGCACCTTCATCTTTCACTAGCTGATGTAATGTCCTTATAGCGAGGTACGGCGAAGAATTCACCCCGAATGTGACCGTGCCAAGTGTATATTGCCCTACTGGCTCTAAGGGAGAAAAACGCCAAAAAATCCTTTGAAAGCAAGTATCCTCTTCTCTGATTCCAATTTGAAGAAACATCTTCTGAATATCCGTAGTAAATACTATAGGATATAAACGAAATTTTAATAAGATTTGACCTATTTTATTTTGTAATTTAGGACCCGAATATAAACAATCATTTAATGAAATTTGTTTGTTTGATTTACAGGAAGCGTCAAAGACCACCCGAATTTTAATATCATTTCCTATTTTTTGAACAACCGCATGATGTGGAATGTAATAAGTATTCGGTATCTCAGTCGATGGGGAAACTTTTGTCATGAAGCGTTGCTGTAAGAAATCTTTCATATATCTACAGTAATGGGCTGCCAATGTTGGATTTAATGACAAGCGTTTTTCAAGATTATAAAATCTCTTAAGGGCGATATCATATGTACTTCCGATATCCACATGATCTCTGTTCTTGAAAGGTAGTGCCACGATATACCTGCCGCACGCTTCCCGGTTGACTGTTGATTAAAATATGGTTTCGCATTCATTATCGTCCTTATTCTGAATAATTTCGTTAGAAACCTCTTCAATTTCCCAGAAACGACTTACCGCGTGATTTTAGTCACTATTTTCAATCGCAGTTAACGCTGACGTCACAACGGGTTGTACGGAATTATAACCTTGTATACATGATCCCATAACTATGTATCCGAATATTGTATTAACAGCTATTAAATCACGGTTTGAAATATAACCTTGCCTCTATATTTTTGCAATAAAGTCAGACCCCAATAGGAAATCTATCTCTCCTGGCTTTTGGAAATCTGGGTCAGCCAAATTTAAATGTTTGAAATCTTCGAATGATTCTTGTAAATCTACGGGCGTCATTTTAGAAGTAATATTTGTTATTATTATAGCTTGCCCTTTCACAAAGCAGTGATTTTGAATAGAGAATATTTTACAGGTAACTAAACCCTGTACATTGTTGACAATAGCATTGTTTACACCCCGAACTTTCCCGGACCATTTTTGTGAATGTAGTCCTAAAATATTATACAGGTTTTTGGACATAAATGATACCTCACTACCCGTATCAATTAAAATCCGCGCTCGGTGTTTACGTCCCGAACAGTCCAGGAATTCTGCTAGCGCGGTAGGTAATATCGAACGTTTTGATCGCCCGTAAGCCATATTACACTGTACCGAATCGTCCGCGTCCGTTGCAGTACTGCGGTTGTTTGGCGAAGGAGATCTTTCATCAGTATGTAGCAGAGTATTGTGCGTTCGGTTGCACCGTTTGCATCGAAACTTTGAACGGCAATTTTTAATAAGGTGCGAATTTAAACAGTTGAAACATAACCGTTCCCTTTTAACGAAGTCCCTTCTACTGGCCATATTCAACGACAGAAACTCCTGGCACTTTGTAATATGATGCGAAGCTCCACATTTTCGGCAACTGCTTTTATTACTATTCTCGTTGGATACAAATAGCACCTTTTTTACTCTTTTATCTTTAACATCCGATAACATATTTATACGGTTTTGAGTTGCTAAAAATTCTATTAATTTTCCAGTATCCGGTATTTCATCTTTTTTAACAAGAGATTCAAAAGACCGACGCGTTTTTAAATCTATTTTTTGCAGAACCATATGACAAACGAATTCTTCAAATAATTTTCCTCGGTTTAAATCGCGAAGCCCCGAGAGATTTTCACGCAAGACATTCAAAATCTCTTCATTATTAGCAAAATTACAATTTAAAATCGAGTTGGCATAATATATAAATAATGCTCTAGATTCAGAATAATGGTTCCACAATGTTTCCCACGCTAATTCATAATTTTCTTGAATCAGTGGAATAGTCTTAACCAATGACAAGGCTGTTCCCTTCAAAGAGGTCAATAAATAATGAAATTTTTCAATGTCACTCAGAGAACTGTTCTCATGCACAATACTTCTGAATATATTAAAAAAGGGTGGCCAATCTTTAATATGTCCACTAAACGAAGGAATTTTTATTTCTGGAGCTAGTAAGTTGCGGCCGGGCGGCCCAGAGCGTGGTACTTCTCCGCCTGACACGTCATGACGATTATTCTGACTCGCTTCTAAGGCATCACGTGCCGATGTAACTTCAAAGAACAATTCCTCAAATACACGCGAAACCTCCAATATATCATTTTTCGACTCAAACTCGGGAAATGAAACCAGATCTGACAGCTCATATTGAATACTTTGAAATTCGTCATATGTGGACTCTAATTTATCCATTCGGGCTCTGAATTGACATAGCTTAGTCTTTTTATCCAAATCTTTTACAAGATCATAAGCCGCTTGTATACGGCCGAACAGCCTCTGGCGCTTTAATTTTAACGAACCAATTTTGGTTGCAACTTTATCCATTTTGAAATATATTAAATACGTAAATTAACAATTATAATAGTAGGTATCTACTTGTAACAAATAAAGTATTCTATTTGCCCCAATATTATCTACCTACCAGCTGAACTGATAAGCCGTATCTACCGAAACTACCTACTATTGATAATCGTCTTGTAATGAAACTAGTTTGAGTACAATTTCTAATCATGTAAATTAACTAATCTGTAAAGAATGTACATCCGCCGAAGGACCAATGTTTCGATAGCTGATTGGAAGCCTGTTACTTTCTTCCGCGGAGTTCGGAATCTCCACCTATCACTGTTGGAATGGAAAAAGGGATGAAGGGGAAAAAATGGGATGTCCACCGAAAACAAGATGAAATCCTACCTTGCTGATGACGTCCTGGGTCCCACATTTCATGCACTCAAGATAACTCGCGGTTGAAAGCATGTGTTTTGCGCGGATCCGGGTTTTGACTATAAGCGTCGAGACCAAAGTATTTGGGCTGCCAGTACCGCGCGGTGTTGTAATTGTACTGATTTCACGGTTAGGAGTCAATCTTGAACCGGTGACAATAGCAAGATGGATGTAACAGGATAGGTAGGTAAGACGGGAGGGATACATGGGAGTAGGTATAGATTTGCCCGAACATACATCTATTTGCATTTGGGGCGATGGAAAAAATTTTATTAACTAAAACAGCAAACGTTCGGAGCTTCATATGTCTTGAAAATGTTTAGACATTTTGTGCTTCCTGCTCTAGAAAACTCACCTTTTTTTACATGAGCTCCACACAGGAGGCCCCGAGGAAAATAATTTCCCTCAGGGCCTATGTCATCTTTGGGGATGCTGTGTGGAAGGTTTTTTTAAAGGAAGGAAGGAGAGGAGAGTTCTCTGAAGGAAAAGGTTTTAGGGGTGGGTAGGAATCTGAGGTTCAGTATGTACTGGTCATCCGCCTCCAAGACCTAGACAAACCTCACCCCATGAACCCGGGCACCAAATCACCAAACGTAGCGAACCACCAAGTAGAATGGATTAACACAAAGTAAATAGAATCTGAAATTATTACGCTAACGTCTGTACGGTTGAAATTTAAGCATTCGACTACGAGTACAACTTACGCAAAACCGTATACGTACGTGGAGTTTGTTACAAATCGACATTCATAATAGAATTGAAGCAATGCAAAAGATGACGCCACTTACGTTAACAGTTGGCGTGAGGAACGTCGGCTTTTTTTAAATTTTTACATTAACTCCACACAGGAAGCCCCGAAGAAAATAATTACCCTCAGGGCCTATGTCATCTGAGATGCTGTGTGGAGGGTCTTTTTGAGGAAAATAAGGAATGAACATTGGTCTTGAAGAGACCCATGTTGTAGGAAGGAGGAAACATTCCACAACCGAGCTGTTGAACACGAGTCGAAGAAGCGATCCGTTCTCATGTGACAAATGTTAACCGTGTACAAATGTTGGGCAATGTTTGCACCAGTGCCGAAGGGATCAATGACGCTAGTTCCTCGGAGCATCTTCCATTGAAATACCTGTATAACATGGATAACATTAGCACCCGATGCTTGTACTCTAAAGATTGCAATCCGTCTATTAGGACGGGAGAATCTATCAGACGAACCGCCCGTTTCTGCACAGTCGAGAGTAGTTTTCAGATATTTTGGAGTTCCAGACCAGAGGTGGCTGCCAAATTCAACCGTGGGGCGCACTTGTGATTTGTGCAGGGTTAGCAGTTGTGTACCATTAAAGTATCTGCGGCCCTGCACAGTACAGCTGATGAAGTACTTTCGTGAATAAGATCGATGGTATGATTATTATTGTAGCTGGCAGTTGTGAATAATTTTCTACCACGCGTCTACATATAATATATGGCGTCATTGCCTGTCTCAGGTGACTAGCTGTCACTGGATCCAAGGAACTGGCTATTTTTGGAACCAGTTCCTACCGGATCTATAAAATGGTCACCAACACTTAAACTGGGCGAACGCGAACCAAAGGTAGCAGAGTCAGCAAAAACCTTTGGAGCGGATTTTTAACTCCTAGTTTGATCAATATTCCAAGTGAAATAGTTTCATTAACTAAATCATCTATATTAATTCAAGTTCACATCATTCTCCACACGTCTACCCATTCCGTACAATATCTGTGCACTTTAGCAAAACTTGACCCCGTGACATTCCCTTAACAAAGTTTAGATTATGCTCCGTGAAATGATAAATCACATACTTTAAAAGAACTGCAAATTTTCCCAAGTCTGTCAAACACATTAGCATAGACTCACCGAAGAAATAAACTTAAAGAAATTTAATCTAAAGCAATTTGAAAGAAAAAAACAGTAAAATTACATAACTCCCTTTGACTTCTAGGCCCCAGAGAATATGAAAATGATTTTCTCTGCTAAAAAACGAATTTATGCAAATAGCGCAAATCAAATATATATATATACATATTTGAATTAAATTCTGATATTTAAGTCTTAATTAAAATCTAATAAAATTTAAAATACGAGTATTTGCGGCCCGTTTTTTTGTTCAAATTTTATTTTTTTATTTTTTATTAAGTTAAAAGGAATGTAATATTTCCACAATTAATTAATTAAGATGAAAATATAAATTATGTTTGCGGCACGTTCCAGAGTGGAAGATACTCTCAGTATCGCCCTAGTGTAAAACCATCATTCAGAATTGAAACGTTGCTTAAAATGACTTTAGCCATGTTTGTTGACCAGATCTGAATAGCCAGGTACTTTCCCACCTTCCTCCTCCCCATTTCCTTCCCCTACCCACTACCTTCAGCCTAAACCTAATCACAATACACCCCGATTGGGGATGCCATAGTCTCACTGGCTCCAGGCGGGAGCAGTTGGGACTCTTGTAGGGTATTCATATAAATATAAGAAAAAGCCACCATCCAGGTACTTCCCAAACTTCCTCTTTCACATGGAATCCATTTTCAACTCCGTTCAGTCTCAAAACATATCTCCATTTGGGGATGCCGAAGTTCCGATGACAGATGATTCTTGTGGGGTGTAAAAAAAATTATTTTTATCGGTATTTTAAATTTTATTAATTTCTCGTGAAGTAAGGGAAAATTGACCTTACATAGAGCATACTGACATGCCAACAACACATTTCTATCGATTTATCCCTCACTGCCATGGACTGCTTTCGTTAGTGCCTTGTCAAGACGGAATCTTGGTAGTTTATGTACACTTCTATTACTTTGTAAGTTGAGTTTAAAGTGTTAAAAAGAGCTTTCTGGAGTATACGATAAGTGGTAGCTAAGCTTTCGCAATGAAAAATGCACAGTCATTAAAATGGCAAAAATACAAGGATAAGATCTTTTAAGATGGATGTTTCTGAAGTTACACTAATGGTGATGTCATACGAATGCGAATTTACGGAGCTTAAAAAAATATTTTATGTGGTTAATGTTACTATTCTTTACATAAGTCGTATAAACGATATTTTTAACATAACGGTACCAGATTCCTTATAATATAATATAATATCTCTTCATTTTATAATACTACATATTCTTAAAAAAGTGTTTCCAATAAGAGATCTAGGAATCACTCTTGATTCTAAATTCATATTTGATGTACACATTAACGACATTAAGTGCAAATCATTTAAAATGAACGGATTTATTCACAGAATATGTAAACCTTTCAAAGATCCTCTTTCAATTCTAACCCTTTACAATGCCTTAATTAGAAGTAAAGTTGAATATGGAAGCACTATTTGGAATCCACATTAGGTACTACAAACATGAAAACATTGTATAATCAGTTAAAAAAAATGCTAAGACCGTTATCTTTTAAATGTGGATTACAAGAACATCTTAGATCGCACGACATGCGACTTGAATACTTCAAAATTAATACACTTAAAATCAGAAGGCAATTTACTGATGTAATATGTTTACATAAAATAATTCACGGCCATCTTGATACTTCACTATGTCTTAGCAATATTGATATAAATGTTCCCAATTCCCATTGTTTAAGACGCCATAATATGTTTCATCTGAATACATTTAAAAATAATATCGCCTATTTTAGCCCTCTGACCCAAATGTGTCGATTATATAATAAGATAGAGTGTGCTGAAGTAGATATTTTTGCCGATAATTTATATGGATTTAAAAAAATGCTCTGCGATTGCTGAAAAATATGTGTTAATTTTTTATGTATCATTTGTGTTTTTAATTATGTATCTTGTCTTGCCTCTCTTTAATTGTCATTTGAGTAAACTTTGTATTTTTATAATTTTTTATTTCTAACTGTTTTTGTTTTATTTTATCAAATTTTTATTTAAGCTGTTTAAAAATTTAACCATTGTGTTATTTGGCTGATTGATTTTATGTAAATCTTAACCGATTTTTCTTATTTGTACATATAATTAATTGAGTTTTTATAACTTGGTTGTTCTCACGTGTATGAGAACAATCTGTAAAAACACAGTATAAATAAATAAATTAATTTATTTAAAAAAAATCTCCAACTTCCAACATTTCCCATTCATTCTGATGGCAACATGCTACACTAGCGCCTCCTAGAGGCGTGAGTTGACCCCCAGGTTCCTACCCATCCCTCATACCTTTTTCTTTCCCAGAACTTCCTTCCTTCCTTTCCTTCCTTTCCTTCCTTTCCTTCCTTTCCTTCCTTTCCTTCCTTTCCTTCCTTTCCTTCCTTTCCTTCCTTTCCTTCCTTTCCTTCCTTTCCTTCCTTTCCTTCCTTTCCTTCCTTTCCTTCCTTTCCTTCCTTCCTTTCCTTCTGATCCTCCACACAGCATCCCCTGTTTGTAGCTAATGTAAAAAAAACAACAACACAAAATAAGATAATTTCAGAAATGAAATCTTTGGCATTTCTTTTCCAAAACTTGCTCTCCTTCCTTTCTAAAAAAGACTCTCCACACAGCATCCCATAAGTTGACTCAGGTTCTGAGGGAAATTGTCATTCTAAGAACTTCCTGTGTGGAGCTAATGTAAAAAAAATAATCGCCAATTAATTTTTATTAAAAATAACACTTTGTACATACCACCATTTCAACAAAATAATCGACATGTTTCGAAACCAATGGTTTCTTCGCGGGGATGAACGTATGCTTATTTTTATTAATGATACCTATACAGGGTGTTAAGGGACGTACTTGACTTACTTTAACCAGTGATTCCTGACATTATTTGGAGTAAAAAATGTAAATGAAATTTTGGTCTCCGGTGTCATTTTTTTTTTTTTCTACAAAAACATAAAAAAATGGTAGTTGTTGAACAGTTGGAGGCGGGGTAAGGGGTTCGTCGGACATCCGGCTGAGTGACCAGTGACGACATGGGGAAGATTTTTTTATTGTTTGATTTTGAGGAAAAAAATTTTGAAAAAAAAAGTCGTCAAAAAAAGTCACCGCAAACCAAAATTTCATTTACATTTTTTACTCCAAATAACGTCAGGAATCACTGGTTAAAGTAAGTCAAGTACATCAAGTACGTCCCTTAACACCCTGTATATATTTATTGAAATCAAAATATGCTTAATTATATATACGTATTTAAATTGTTTATGTATTACCATATTAACCATAGAAAATGTTTGAAACTTTTAAAATACCTCCTTTCCACTCTCGCGCAGGTTTTAAAATTATTATCACGAACACAAAAACCCTTACGAAACTGTCAAAAATATCACAATTTGAGAATGACATTTTGCAAGCCATCGATTGTTCAATCAATATTCAATTTTCGAATAAACTCTTAAAATTAATGAATTTACTTAAAGTACTAAGTTTTTTTTTACATTAACTCCACACAGGAGGCCCCGAGGAAAATAATTTCCCTCAGGGCCTATGTCATCTGAGATGCTGTGTGGAGGGTCTTTTTGAGGAGAGGAAGGAATGAATATTGGTCTTGAAGAGACCCATGTTGTAGGAAGAAGGAAATACAAAGGCCGGCAAATCGTTCCACAGCCGAGCTGTTGAACGCAAGGACGAGTCGAAGAAGCGACCCGTTCTCATGTGACCAATGTCAACCGTGTACATATATATTGGGCACGCGTTTGGCGTGTTTCCCGACTATGCACAGGTGCCGAAGGGATCAATGACGCTAGTTTCTCGGAGAATCTTCCATTGAAATACCGGTAGAACAAGGATAGCATTCCCATCCGACGCTTGTGCGCTAAAGATTGCAATCCATCTGTTAAATTAGGAGAATATATCAGACAGACCGCCCGTTTCTGCACAGAGTCGAGGGTTTTTTCAGGTATTTTGGGGCTCCCGACCAGAGGTGGCTGCCAAATTCAACCGTGGGGCCCACTTGTGATTTGAGGGTTAGCAGTTGTGTACTATTAAAGTATCTGCGGGCCCTGTACAGAACGCCCAGTTTTTGAGAGGCTAACTTAACTCTGGCTTCGATAGAGCCTCCATATCTGAGCTGGTCAGAGTTACACCAAGCATATCAATGGAGGGCCTGTTCGGAAGATTGATTCCGTTGAAGGAGACTAGATTTTCATTTCGATTCCTTTTAGACATAATCAGACATGATTGGGTCTTTGATACAAGTAAGTATATATAATTATAGGTATTTTAATTATAGGTATTTTAATTATAGGTACCAATGTTGGGTACGTAACAAATTTAATTAATTGTTCTTATAATACACAAAAATTAATATTTGTAATATGTAAAAAAAAATTAAAATTTGAATAAAAAAATTGTAATAGGTGGCATGCAAGCTGTTGTTGGAACGCAGGAGGGGGGTTGGCGGGACTGTGGAGCGGAGGAGGGAAGAGGGAAGACGTGAAAGATGTGTGAGAGGAAGGGGACATGGGACGGGAAGGGGCGGAGAAAGGGGAACGGGACGAATGGGAAAGGACACGCAGTGAGAAAAAAATGTTTATTATAATAGTATAACTAGTTATTTACTAAAAATAATGATGTTATTGATTATTTTGATAAAATTCTGGTGCATGCAAACTGATTTATTTTCATGATGAAAATCATGGCATACCATTTAATAAATCGTTTTGTATCACTGATTTTTGTAAATTGATCAAAAGGCTTTTGTAAATGAACAAAGTGAAGGTCGAACCCCGAATAGCCTCCTAATAGGATCACTTACTTGTCACGCCACTTGTATAAGACTTACGGTTCAATTCTTTGTAGAATCAATACCTACAAATATACAATAATGGTAAAGACAATTGGGAAACTTCGTAGAAACAAGTTGTCGTAGAAAAGATATGAATATATTATTATGATGAGACGTTGTGGAACCATTATTTCCTTTAGGTCGTTTTTTGAAAAAAATAATATGATTTGCTGGAACCGGTAATAATTTAATGAATATTTCAGCAGTTATCTAAAATTTGTAAATTGACTTCAATTTCCTAAGTATGTAGGAACATTCGATTTGTATTCAAAATCGAAAGTTAAAACATTCGATTAATTTCTTCGGTAAAATCGGTATCTTGGCTGATTTTAAAGCCGAATTTACATTACGCAACTAGTTGCGCAGAAGTTGTTTCATGATACTAGGTGCACTGATAGTTTCACGTGTAAACATGTAGTTTCATCATGCTTGCATTAGTTGTATGCCACAAAATTAGATTCGCGCTATTGTGGTATTACGGCACCATTAGTGGTAGGCACAGTGGCGGCTCGTGACTTTTGGGTGTGCTAGGGTGTTATTACTAAAAAAATGGTATTACGGATGTTATCGTAGGCGAAAAAAAAATTTTTATTTTTTTTCAAAAATCGGTTTTTGTGTGAAGTTTTTTCAGGAAATCCGTGCGGCGCACGGCCAAACTGAAACTTCCTGAAATTTTTCATACAAAAAACTAATTTTCAAAAAAAAAAAAAATTTTTTTTCGGATACAACAACATCAATAATGCCATTTTTTGTAATATCAGCACTCTAGCACACCTAAAAGTCACGAGCCTACTAGGCAACTAATTGCGTAGTGTAAAAACGTGATGCTACTAGTGTCGCGAAAGCATTTTAGTTAAGGGGTCGAGCGGGTTCCTTGTAACTGTGCGTGAGTTTTAACGTCAAACATTACAAATCAACGATGGAATGTTCAATAGAGTATTAAAGAGATTAACTCATTCAAAAATAGTATTTATAGTTTTCAGGATCTTCATCCGCAAATTCAGACTTCAGACTTCAAACTGCATTGCAACCAGATGCTTTCATGATAACTGATAACCACCCTCGAATTCAATATCGTCTTTTCTTTTATTACAATCTTTTCTTTATTAATTTTGTACGTCGCCGTGTGTACGATAACATTGTGGAATGCAGAAAAAAGCATTGGTGTTAATGGTGCCACTGTAGATATGATACTGACAATACTAAATTTGCCAATTTATGTCAACTTTTTTGTTAAAATACAAATATGAATTGTTATAATACGTATATATGCGAATTAACATACGCCAATTTTCACCAACTAAAGTTGCCAATTTACTCCAACTTTTTTGTGTCGATGCTTATTTAGATCGTGCACTAATTATTTATTAATTGATTTGACGGCCTTTGTAATTAAATATAAATCAAATAACAACTGAAATTGTATGTTTTAGTTTAGGAGTAAATACTAAATTATGTTTACGTAAATAGATATAACATTGACATATCCAGTGATTTATTAAAAAAAACATCTGTAAGTACACGCTGTATTTTTTCTTTCATATTTTCCAGTTATAGTGAATTAAAGTTCCAATTAAGAAAAAATACTTTTGAAATTCTGGTTTAGCCGGGAAGTAAAAACTATTACTTAATTCAAATAAGTACTCCAATTTGGGAGGCGGAAATGGGTACCGCCGCTCCGGGAACCTTTATTGGATAACCAACACCCCTGCCACAGGTCACCCCAAGTGGTTCGCTGCGTTTGGTGATTTAGCAGGGGTGCCCGGGTCCATGGGATGAGGTTTGTCTAGGTCTTGGAGGCGGATGACCTGGACACACTGAACTCCGTATTCCTAACCACCCCTTAAACCCTTTTCCTTCCCAGAACTCTCCTCTCCTTCCTTTCCTTAAAAGTGCTATATAAATGCTTATGTTTTTCTGGGCCCAGGGAACCATTTATTGGAGGGGTGAGGTTGGTCTAAGATTGGGAGAGACAGGTTGATCGTGATATTTTACCTCTTCAGCCGGACTATCTCGACCCATCACCATGTCCGTCACTCCTCGACACATTGATCCCCAGATTCCTACACACTTCTCATGCATTTTTCCTTATCAGAACCTCCTTACCTCCCTTTTCCTTAAAAGACACTCCACAAAGCATACAGACAGACAGAAAGCAGGTAACAAAAATAAATAATCAATTTTCAAAACCAATGGAAAATAAGTTAGGAGTACCACAGGGATCGGTCCTTGGACCTCTATTGTTCATACTCTATATTAATGACATGGTGAAAATATTTTCAAAATGCAAAGTACGACTTTTTGCCGATGATACACTAATATACTTAATTGGAGATAACTATGAAGAACTAATACACATTTTAAATAATGAACTAAATGATGTATCAAGATGGCTAAAAATAAATAAGCTTAAATTAAATACAAAAAAAACAAAATGTATGGTGATCGGATACAAGAAGACATCCAGTGAAAGCAAAATTAAAATTGATGGTGAAATTATTGAAAATGTTACTGAAATGAAATACTTAGGAGTTATATTAGATTCCAAACTAAACTTCAATAGACATGCTGAATACACCCAAAAGAAAATTGGCAAAAAGATATCTTTTTTTGGAAGAATTCGGCCAAAAATTTCTAGAAAAACTGCAATCACCACAAATTGCTCCACACTTCAACTACTGCTCAAGTATACTTTACCTATGTAACGAAAGAGAACAAAATAAGTTACAAATTCTCCAAAACAGGGCTATGAGAATAATTCTCCGACGAAACAGATTTTCAAAAATAATTAAAATGTTAAAGGAACTAAATTGGTTGACCGTGAAACAGATGCTGACCTTGAACACGATGGTATTTATCCACAAAATATTGAACAACACGTTACCAAAATACTTCTCAAATAAAATTGTATACAATAAAGACATTCACAGATATAACACAAGGACGTGCAAGGAAATTAGGCTACAAAAAAAGGACAAAGCCAATACGCAGAACAGTCTACTGTACAAGGGAATGAAGTTGTATAACACACTACCAGAAACTTTAAAGTCCACACCAATTGGAAAGTTCAAGATGTATTGTAGGAGCTACATAAAACTTGAAAAAATATAGTGAATATGAAATATTTTAATCAATTAGAAATTTGTAAACTTCAATGTACAAATTACTAAAATAAAAATTATTATTATTATTATTCCCAAAAATGACAAAGGCCACGAGGAAAATTGTTTTCCTCAGGGCTTCCTGTGTGGAGCCAATGTAAAAAAACAAGCTATTATTTCAGCATTATACACCTGTAATGCTTGGCGCTGTGCAAGTGAAATTTCCTCTATACACGCAATGGTGGCTGTTGAAGGGAAATTATTCTATTTTTAACACCGTACTGTTGTGCAATGCGTAATGAGTGCTTGTAAGCTCGTTTGTTGAGTAGTTCCTCTGAAAGCTTTTGACTTGATTAAAACGGGATATCCGTCGACCAATTTGTTTTAATTACCTCGCTAATTATCAGGCTATGTCCCTTTTAAGAATAAATTATTAGTTTTGGTGTTTCTACCACAAAAAGGGTGATTTGTTTAGGAAATGTTTATTTATTATAAACGCCCTGACGGGCTTTTAAGCGAAGTATTATTTTATTTGATTTACTTCTTAAAAGTCGACAAAAGTTTCAAATGTTGATAAGAAAAAAAAAAAATAAATAACATAGTGCATGATAGATGTAAAGATGCATTTCAGTGTATATAATATACAAGAGGAAGAAAATAAAACAGAAACCAGTTTTTTAATTGCTGATAGCTTAAGAATTATTAATAATATGGGTTCAAAATATATAGTTTACAAAGAGAAGAAGGTAAAAATACACGCAAACGGTCCTTTGCGATGCTAAAAAATAATAATATTATGCTACATAAAAATATTATAGGTATAAATTTAAATATGTTCATATACAGGGTGTCCCAAAAGAAAGTTGATATTTAGCGGTTCGATTTAAAAAAAGTAAGGGTTCAATCGAAAAAATATTTATTAAATACTAAAATACACAATTTGGGAATTTATTTCTGAAAAATAATATCGTCCAAATGTAAACCCTCACGTTCGCGGAATTCATTTAATCGAAGAGTAAAATTTCTTATGACGGCTCGCCAGGTAGGCTTCGTGATGGCTGCAATTTAGTGATGATTATTTTCTTTTAATTGCATCAGAGAAGTCGGATTTTTGGCGTACACTTTAGATTTGAGATAACCCCACAGGAAAAAGGCCATAGGGGTTAGGTTAGGACCACTCGGAGGCGGAGGCCAATGTATATCACCTCTCCTGGAGATCAATTTGCCAGAGAAAATTTCACGAACTCATGGCAGAGACGTATTGGACGTATGTAATGTTGCTCCGTCTTGCTGGAAACATGTTATTTGGTTATAGCCAGTAAGTTTGTAGGGGTGCAGCATTAGGTATTTGTGCAAAATGCTGTGTAACGATGATCTATGCACATTTAAAGCACTTACGCGCTTCCGAATCGAGTCGTCACGAAAAGACTGACACGCACTCTCTACACAATTAACCGTTCTCGATGACCTTGGTCGCCCCGATTTTGGTTTTGCAAGCGTTGTACCGATCTCTTCAAACTTTTTGACCCATTTTCGAATGTGAGGATTGACGAAAAAAACGATTGACAAAAAAAAACGCGTCATCGAATTGACGAAAACCTCAAATTTGCAGAATCTTCTACGCGCTACAGTCGTCGAATCACCATTTTTGTAATACTCACGCACGCACAACGCGCGGTCGCTTCCGAGAAATGCTTCATAGCGACTAAATTCCCAAGTGCCATTCACATACCCCCCGCGCCCCTCGGAAAAGTTGCGTTTACACAGAAAGCAAAACAAGTATATACTTTCTTTTGGGACACCCTGTATATGCGTGGCCTAACTAGCAATGAAACGTTTGATTGGAATAAAATAAGCATTGTTTGATGGGTTGACTGACTCAGAGAAATTAAACAATTCATCAAATTTGATAGTTAACGTTCAAGTTCTCTGAAAGTCTTATTCAAGTTCTGTTATTATCCAAGCACTCTGAAACAACCTACCCGTTATGAAACAATAACAGATCCTTGAATAGAACCTTCACCAAACTTGAATTTTAACTTTGAGGTTTGATGAATTGTTCTAATTTTGTCAAACAACTCGCCGCTGTCGAACGGATTTAGACAGTTCTTTTACCAGGATAAATAGAGGTTCCATATTAGACATGTGCCGACCTACTACCTACATTTATTATTTTAGCACAAATCATTATGTACCCAATAATTCCCTCTTTTTCAACTTTCTGTATTTCTTGATATTTCTGTTATCAAAGATGTAGATACTCTCAGTATCGCCTAGTGAGAGACCACATTTCGGAATAGGTACGTAGGTTGCTTGAACTTAAAGGCCGTTATTTTTTTTTAATATTAGGGAAACATACAGCTATATATATTTTATTACAATAATTACAGGTTACATGGGTGCATGAACCAACAAATTTTTCGCATAAAATTCATAAGTACACAGAAAAAATATGGATGATTACAGAAAACCTAAAGTGGGGTCAGAAGAAAAAGAAAATCCTTAAAACAAGAAAAAGAAATAAAAACATACAGATTAAACATTTTTCTTTCTTCCATATGTCGTAATTGGTCACTCACCCGATTAATCGACCAACTCCTCACCCCACCTCCAAATAGTAGTGTAGGTATTGACCTACCATTTTTTTAAAAATATTTTTGTAGAAAAAAAAAATGTCACCAAATTTTTTATTCCAAATAATGTCAGGAATCACTGGTTCATCCCTTACCACCCTGTATATATATTATCTTAATATATAAAACAATGTCGGGTTAGTTACACCATTTATAACTCGAGAACGGCTGGACTGGTTTTAATGATCTTTGATTTGTTAGATTTGTATCCGCCCCGAATAGCAGACTAGCTATTAAAACGTCGGAAAAATTCACGAAAAATAAATTATGAAGAAACTTCTTTTCCTCATACATTTTGTATGGATTGAATTCTCATCTTTTGAAAGAGCTGAAGAAATATTATTAGTAAGTTATATTAATATTATTAATAAGTATAATATTGAATAGTGAGTGAATTCCAAAAATTCGAAAACGTCAAATGTCAATGCGCTGATTGTTTTGCTTTTGTTCTGAAAAACATATAATGCTACCCCTCTTTCTTACACACTAAATGTAACAGTCGAAAATGGGACAAACGGTGAACGTATGTCTGCACCCCTCCAAAGGAAACATAACAAATCTCTGTCACAGGTATAAAGAAAATGCAATTCCCATAAATAAGTGGAAAAGTAAAAGTAAGAAAATAATAAAAATTATAAATCCATACACAACGCCATCTCTGATACTGACAAAAACAAACAACAGAAAACTAAAGAAAACAAATTGTTTTTAGCGACTGAAAAGCCAGGTACTTCCATCCTTTCTTTTTCCTTTCCATTTTCATCTCTACTTTCTTCAATCTCACAAAACACCCCAGATTGGGAATGCCATACTCCCACTGGCACTAGGCAATCGGAAATCATTTAAACAAATAAAGATATACCTCTATACCTATAAATAAACCGGTTTTACAAACATCCCTCCTTGTCCCGGTTCACAGTTCAAATAAATCTATTGATAGACACAAAGTCTTTGCTTTATTTATTTTAATTACCGCAAACCAAAATGAAACTCTGGTCATGAGAATAAATCAATTGACTTTAATGAATCTCTTAAATGTTCACCATAATTTATACTATGTTTTGGTGTCAAGTGGTTTTAACTAAGCAATTGTGAGGGGCGTTATTAATTAACTTTCTGCATATTTGCTTCATTTACAAATCTATTTCTGCATTGTGCAGTCTATTTATATTAACTACTGTGCCAAAATGTTAAAATTTATGACCGTTCCATTAACGTTGCTTTAGGAAAAAAATCTCTTGCTACCATTGTACAATCTCATTCATTAATATTTCTTTGAAGTCGAATTAATTTGTGTTTTTTTGCACACATTGTGTTTTAAGGAATCTTTTTGTGGTGTGAGGAATTATAACCATTCGTGTGATTAATGTTTGTCGATGCATTTTTTACCCATTTCAACACAATGGCGATCAGAAAAAGCCGAAAAAAGCTAATTTTGCCATCAAAAAGAACCACAGTTCTTCCATAAATCATGAAGAAGCAATCGATTAATCATCGTGAAATCATTAGCTTCGTCCAGACACCAAGCAAAACGCACGTGAGTTGTTCCCAACTAGCCATTAAGGGAACGTACCCATACTACGTGACACTTTTAGGGGGGGGGGGGGGGCTTCAAAATGTCACGCTCCATACAAATGAGCGGCAGGTTGCTTAGGATTTTGGTCACTGGGGGGGGGGGGGGGGGTTAAAAATTGCAAAAAGTTGGTCACTAGTATGGGTACGTTCCCTAATTTAAAAATTACTTGAAGGCCTGAATTAATTATTATAGTTACAATTGATTTTACATATTTTATTTTGACCTTTTCAATCAACTTCGAAAGACCGTCAATAAAAAATCGACGGACCATCGACAAATCACAGTCAAAACAACGTAAAAGGCTCTGCAACCGAGCCCGAAAAGAAGAAGACGGAGAGATACGAAATTACGTATGTTAGAGGAGAGCGCTAACATTTACAGCGACAAAATCGATGCGAAAACTGCGAAAATGTTTAATAAAACACGACTCGTTTAAAATAGCGCAAAAATCTCGCGGGCATTATCTTAAACAGCATTTAAAGAAACACTGTGAATTTTTTCATACATATAACTTGTAAAATAACTGAAACAAATTTGTTAATAATAATTTTTGGAGCATACTTTGCGAATTTTTTCTATCGAGGGAATTTTATATGATTTGCGTTTCGGCGCAGGCAAAGTCTAGATATTATCTTCAAGAATAACATATATTTTTTGAAGAGCTTTAAAACTTACCGTTTTAAGGGAAATATGTAAGAAATCGGTACAAATCCGGGTTGCGGGTCCTTAAATTATCGCCAAATCACCGTCAAATCATCGTAATCGGAAATTTGACGGCATCAGTGGTCGAGGGGTAAGGCTCTCGATTAGCAATCCGAAGGTCGCGGGTTCAAATCCTGGCGTGCCCAAATCATTTTTATTTGATTTAATTGTGTTATTTCACAATGAATTAATCATTACATAGTGTAAAATGAGGTCGCTCAAAATGTATGTGCGCATAGATCTTTTAAACTACGCAACGTATTTTCATGCGGTTTTCACAAATAAATAGAGTGATTCAGGAAGGTATATGTGTATAATACATGTTCATTATAGTAGATAAAAGCCGAGAAATTCAAATATTCAATTCAGGCAGCGGGCAGCTGGCAAGCGGGTGGTGTGGATTTTATAAAGGTTGGGTAATGGCGCTGTGTTTCGTTAGCCACAGCAACTTGTGGCCCGGCCTGCTAGTAAAAAATAAAATATAGTTTCAGAGTGGCAGATACTCTCAGTATCGCTTTGGTGTAAGAGCAACATTCAGAATTGAAACGTTGCTTGAAAACGCTTTAGCAGTGTTTGATGACCAGCTCCGAATTGCCAGGTACTTTCCCATCTTTATCTTCCCCATCTCTTTCCCCTCCCCACTTATATTCACATCATAACTCACAACATACCTCAATTGGGGGTGCGATAGTCTCACTGGCTTCAGACGGGAGAGTTGGAACCCTTGTGCGATATTCACATTTTTATTTTATTTATTTATTTTTTTTACATCAATACCGCACAAGAGTCCCAACTGCTCCCGTCTGGAGCCAGTGGGACTATGGCATCCCCAATTGGGGTATGTTGTGAGGCTGAAGGTAGGGGAGAGGGGAAGGAGATAGGGAAGAGGAAGGTGGGGAAGTACCTGGCTATTCAGATCTGGTCACCAAACACGGCTAAAGCCATTTCAAGCAACGTTTCAATTCTGAACGGTGGTCTTACACCAGGGCGATACTGAGAGTATCTTCCACTCTGGGACGTTTCGCAAATGTACTATACATTATTTTAAATGAATAAATTGTGAAATAACACAAATTAATCAAATAAAATTTATTTGCCACGCCGGGATTCGATCCCGCGACCTGCGGAGTGCTAGTCAAGAGCCTTACCGCTGGACTATGCCGGCCGTCAATTTTACATTTACACAATATATAACGTAACATAGCTTTGCATATATTATACACTCTCCTAATAAAGCAAATGCTTGTGTATAGGAGAGGACAACTTGTTAATAACTTAAGAGTTATTAAAAAAAAATACTTATCATAAACTTAAGAATTTAACTAATGAAGAGATTTAGACTGATATTTTTTAAAGATTTTAAGGGTAATTAAACAAGAAAATATGGTATGTATAAAAAACATTAGGAATAACAAACAGTCAAAAATATATTTTTGAATGTAGCTATTACTTTGTGGTTATCCATTATAGAAAAATGAAACAATTTAACTTTGTATAAACCACTTATATAATGCGTAAATCCTACCGGTTTCGGAACAAACGTTCCTTCTTCATGGAAAGCTTATATTAATTTGACAGTTTCGAACAATGTTTTATTATAGTAGGATATGAACGGATATGAACCAAAATTAATTGATAACATCATAAATAAAAATACTTAGCAAAATTTAAAAAAAAAAATATCTATACAATTCTAATAATATTAATAACAAAGAATGGCGTAAAATTTTTCATATTAATAATTTTTCAGTTAAATGTTGCAAAAATCTCCCTTCCAATATTAAACCAGCTTTTTACACCAGAAATAATATTGCTAATTTTCTGAGAAATACTAAAGATAAAGATCATAAATTGACAAATTCCGGAATATATAAACTAAAATGCAATGATTGTCCCTCATTTTATATTGGAAAAACAACTCGTATTTTTGAAATCAGAATCAAAGAACATTTAAGGTGTCTTAAAAATAATAATTTTTCTGCGTTCGCCAACCATATCATTGAAAATAACCATAGTTTTGAAAAAAAATACAGGGATAAATAATATTCTTCATATTAATCATGAAGGAAAACGTTTAGATAACTTAGAAGCCTTGGAAATTAAAAAATCCCTTAAAAATAATGAATCTATCAACAAACAAAAAATATTGTCTTATAGCCCAATCATGGATTTGTTCCCCTACCCACCCACTCTACATTAATACCTACCCACCCAATCTACATTAATAACTAGCAACGGCTCCACCCCTACCGTAATAAAACATTATTCGAAACTATCAAATTAGTATAAGCTTTCCCTGAAGAAGGAACGTGTGTTTTGAAACCGGTAGGATTTACGCATTATATAAGTGGTTTATACAAAGTTGTATTGTTTCATTTTTCTAGTCAAAAATATATCTAGAGAAAGTAAAAATTATATGGTGGTACTACTAAAATAAGATTTTTTATATTTGTCGTAATAACATAAATATATATATCGTAATTCATCGTCAAATCACAGTAAAATTAGCGTAAAATCATCATCAAATCATCAGGTCGTCAAACCGGCCAAAACGACAAATCATCCACCTAAAACTTTGACACATGGCGACATTTTCACATACGTATTTCAATCAACTCATGTAACCAAAAAGTGATACAAAACAAGACAAATGACCGAATTATTTTCTTAATTCATTATATTATCCAACGAAAACCCTGTCGACACCCCACTCTCAATAGTAAATATAAAACAGAAAGCACGATGGAGTATTATCCGCTTTTGTTCCGCTACATGACCGGGTGTTGGGGAGATTGATTGAATACAGAATTATGCTGAAGGTTCTAGTCACTCTGTTGCCACGAATGATTTGTTAAAATGTTTTTACAAAGCACACAGCATGTGTCCAGAATAATAAAACACCAATTTGTTTATTAGGACACAAGTTTATTTCATATGAGTTAACAGCCGTTATTTTAATTTTACTAACACAATAAGTTAAAATTAAAAATTAAAGCTTTTGTGTGAAGTTTGTCTTTCTGCGTTCTTTTCTGTTTGGATTGTAACAATGTTTCCTCGTGAAAGATTAAATTTTTTTGTACCGTATAACAATTAGGTATCATCATTACAATTGTTATGGATTATATCTCTCTTTCTGCACTCACCCAAAACCTTTGGTATTGGGTCCAGAAAGTGGGGGATAAAAAAAGCCTTTATCAACGGTTGATTTTACAACAAAAGTGTCTACGATAAATTTGAAGAAGACTAAATTATATATATTTTTTTATTAATGTTTTTTTTTTTAAATCTAATATATAATTACGTACAGCGGTAGAAAGAAGAAAATTTTGACAAAAAACCGTAAAACTCAAGTTTTCTTGATAAATTTTGTAAAAACATATTACACAAATTATTTTTACGTATTTCAAAATCTATTCAAATTACAGTAATTTTTCGTGTTACATAGAGGAGAGAAAGAGACGGCAAGCAACATACCGCGTGCCTGCAGTCCTGACGCTATATTGCTACAGGCTAGGATCCCACTATGATAAACCCGACGTCATAGAGTGCAGGGATGAAACTACTTTGTAGTGAAAATGAACGTTTAGTAAGCCTTAAAAAAGCTGGTCTGCCAGTGCGTCTTCATCGAGTACACGACTGAAAACAACATGATGCAAAACCAGAAGACATAGCAGATGTAGGAACATGCTTTCTTGTTGCTTTGTACAGGGGTGACATGGATGAGGAAACATTGGAAGAAGTCCGCTACCAACAAAGTCGATAACAAAAAGCAAATTCAATTTTGCCTCGTTGCCTCCAACGAATGGCGCTGCATGGTACCATGCATTTAGGACGTACCATCATTGATGGTCCATCAAGTCCAAAAATGGTATGGAATCCAAAAAAATCCAGAAAACTGGGGCTGGAAACGTGGCACCAATGAACTTGTTCTAGTAAGAATGACAAAGAAACCAGCACCCGAGACTTTATCAAAATTTATTTCTTGCAATTGGACATGAAGAGATTTTGTCAATGAAAGCCCATCTCAGTACCACAGGCAATGAGTTAAAATCTAACTCGTTGCCATCATCTAACTGTTAGATCATGACAATATTTATAACATAGATTAAATATAATATAGGAACTATAAAAATATGCATGCAGTTAGAAATAGTTTGTATCAGAGTCTAATAAAAACTATTTATTTCAGCGAGCCAATTTTTCAACATAATAATTGTCACATGTGTATTGTGCTCACACCGTAGTTATCATGTCAACGATACATTTATGTGATATCAAAACAAATTATTAACAATCGAAATTTATTAAATTGTTTCCTTATTATTGGAGATTTCGAGTAAAATATTCTTTAATTACAAGTACATAGTGAAAGGAATAAAGGTTCGAAATAAACACTAGGGGTTTTTCCAATAAAACCCTATTATTTCCTGTAATAAATCTGCTACATGTTGTCCCAGATTCTCTCTGGGAGTTATAAATAACTCAATTTGATTTTAATTTGATTATAATCAATCAGCCCCTATAAAAGGTTCTTGAATCTTTTATCTCCAGTTTGATTAATGTATTGAAGCTACTGACGTAAACAATGAACGGGGAACACACACAGGATCGGTATAAATTGATTAATCTTCCTTGCGGAGATCATCGGTAAAGTAACTTTTCTTTTATGTTTATTTGGAAAGAAAGTCTAAAAACTATGTCGTGCCTTTATAGAATCTTTTCACATCTATCAGTATCAGTCCTGGTCAGAGTGAGCGACCATCATTTAGAATATTTATCTGTCTTTTTCTCTTTTTGATTTCCTTCTGCTTTGCAAATTTCATTTGTAAAACTTGAAATATTTTCGCTATTTGTTTTCTTAACATTGTTTGAAGAGATGATGCTAAGAGTTTGATATTAAACTTGATGTTTTAGGAGGCAGGAAAAATACATTTCACGGCCTTCGTGGTCGAGGGCTAGCAATCCGACTGAAGGTTCCAGGCTCAAATCCCGGAGTGCACAAGTATATTTTATTTTATTTTGTGAAATAACACAATTCAATCATTTAAAATAATATAAGGTTCGAAGAGAGTCGAATTAACCCTTGATCACTAACCTTATTTTTCAACGCTTATCACAAACCTTCGTCGTTTCGACTACTGTACTTAATAAAGGGGGTTTAATGGTTTTATTAAAACAAAACATGCACGTATTTCTTTTTATTATTAATGAACAGGGTTTATTTATATAATTTCTTGTATTTAGATGACCAAAAATATGAAATTTATTTATGAACAGCCCTATGAATGAGATCATAGTTTTCATGCAAAATCAACTATTGTTACATTTTTAAAGTTGGTATTTGAATTAGTTATTACTAAATTTTGAAAAAAAAAACTATTTAAATATCAAAATATAAAAAAATGATTAATATCAAAATCTTGAATTAATTAATAAAATAAAAATTTGGGTGAAAATCTAGAAACTAATAAAAATTTGGTGAAAATCTAGCAAAAGTAAAAAGTCACGTTATTTATTTATTGTGAAAAACAGTTAACATATATATCCAATTAAATTTCACAATTTTTAGTTATACATTAGTAATACATTAATTATATAGGTACATTAATAATGATAGGTACTAAAGAATACCTTTATTTCGCTCTTGAAATGATTGTAGTTCGATTGAAAAATGTCAATTTCAGAAGAAAGGTTTAATAGTGAGGTCATTCTCCCCAGAGGCAAAACCATTGTTATCACTAACCTTCGTCGATGCGATGAGCCATGGTTGCTGAATTGGCACTCGTGGACTCCCCCCATCGTCCGCACTACCGTCTATCGCAGAAATAACGGGCCGATTGAGATTAGCCCGAGTATGAAAGAATTACGGTCGCGCGCGCAAAAGTTATCGCGGATTTTTTAATCCGGCGTCGTCGATTCAACGAAGGTTTGTGATATACGGTTAAAACAGGAGTTCGCTAAGCTAAGTCAATTGTTCAGTACAGTTATATTACCAATATTTCCCAGGGAATAATATTCACATTTTCTAAATGTAGTCATTTTTTAAGATTTGACTTTCACATTTAATAGTGAAACTAATTTTGACAATAATTATTTAGGAGAAATATCAGCTTTAGCAGGAACCGAGGTCATTCTTGTCATTTAAGTCATCGCTTGTTATACTGGAGAAGTATGAAATAATACAATATTCATCAAGTTACTTCAATCAACGTAAATTTAAGTTAATTGTCTGACCTCAATTCTATGTCATTTTCTTCGAAGTGAAACAAAATATATAATAACTAGAACTTCAGAACTATGGTAGTCCAATATGGAAGTCGTACGTACGTCATCGACGATGGCCGTCTTCCTACCCACACGCTTGTATGAAAATGAAAAAGACAGAAGATACTAGAAATATAACTTTACAGATTTTTTACTTTTTTGAAGTTTGTCTTTTTTACAAACGGGCGCTTGTGTTTAAATGAGGAGCGCCAGCATCGGGTTGAAAGATTTATATTTATAATTAATTATGATTACGTAACCCTGATGAAGGTTCAGGTAAAACCGAAACCGGTTTATATGTCTAACTTCCTGAAGTCAGATGTAGACAGTGACTTTTCTCTTGTATTGAACATTAAGAAAAAAGGGTGTGAAAAGAGGATGGGGTGGTTTTTCGAAATTTCTAGTAGACAGTGACCTTGTTTTTGTTTTGAAGGTTTTGGACAATGACGTTCAACTACATCTAGACTCGATACTTTAACTCCACACAGGAGGCCTCAAGGAAAATAATTCTCTCAGGGCCTATGTCATCTGTCATGCTGTGTGGAGGGTCTTTTTGAGGAGAGAAAGGAATGAACATTGGTCTTGAAGAGAACCATGTTGTAGGAAGGAGGAAACACAGAGGCCGGCAAATATTTCAATCACCCGACGCCTATAATCTAAGGATTGCAATCCGTCTGTTAAGATGGGAGAATCTATCAAACGAGTCGAGGGTATTTTGGAGCTCCAGACCAGAGGTGACTGCCAAATTCAACCGTGGAGTGCCCTTTGGATTTGTACAGGGTTAGCAGTTGTATACTATTAAAGTATCTGCGGGCCCTGTACAGTACGCCCAGTTTTTGAGAGGCTAACTTTACTCTGGCTTCGATGGAGCCCCATACCTGAGCTGGTCACTTAGGGTTACACCAAGCATATCGATGGAGGGCCTGTTCGGAAGATTGCTTCCGTTGAAGGAGTCTAGATTTTCACTTCGAACCCTTTTAGACGTAATCAGACAAGATTGGGTCTTTGAAACATTAAATCCAGTCTTACAAAATTAAAATAAAATGTGGCGAGAAAGAAACTCTTGTTTCAGTAAAGAAAGTTAATTCAGAAGTAGTTCATGTACAGCAAATACAGACATTATAAAAATATGTGTGTTTGAACGAAATAAACGACAGGACCGTGCAGTGTTTTCGTATTCAAAAGTTGTGTCCGACTAGAAAACATGCCTGGCGAATTTTCAGGTGTCAAATTATCAAGTCAATGCCGCGTCACAATAGAGCAACAAAAGTATGAAAATGGTGGCGATTGTTGTTGATACTCGTTGTTATTGTTGATTTGTACACGTTTTGCAGCAAGCAAATTAATAAATAGAGTGATTAGAATATTTTAAACGGTAACCGACGAGTTCATCGAAAATCAATTCATCGAAAGCAAATTCATCGAAAACGAGTTCATCGAAAATCAATTGATCAAATCGAATGATCAATTCATCGAATCGCTAATTCATCGAAAAACATTTTTTTGTAGATATTAGAGCAGTCAAAATTAAATACCCTATAAAGTCTGTTTAACTGAGTTAAATGTGTTTAGCAACTGTCAGTTTCGTAGTGACAATGTAAAATTTATAGGTTATCTCTTCGATTTCCGATTGTCTGGTACTGCAAAAAAGGGATATCTAAGGAACGGTGACCAGACAACTCATAATGAAACCAACTCATAAACAACTCAGAAAGGTCATTAAGAGCGTTTAACCAGCCAGCGGACAAAAATCCACATTTCGTCGAAAGTTGTTCTTCCGATCGTGCAGGGCGGTTACAATGAGAAAGATTGATTATTCTCTGTACCAGCTTTTTAAAATTATAACTCAATATCGAATTTATTTCAATCCAAATTAGCTTTAATTTATACCTTCATCCAAAAATGCTGAAAGGCGTGATGATAAAACTATTAAAATAGTGTACTTTTTGTAGTTATTTATATTTTGATTATAAGTATTTATCATTTTTCAATAATGTCTAAATTTAATAAGAATGTTAAAAAAATCTGAAATATATTAGTTTGTAAGTAATTACACAAATGGACCAATTTTCGTCAAGAAACACATGTAAGTACATATTTTTTAATGATTTTATTGAAACTAAAATTAAAATTCTAATACATAACTTTGCTAGATATTGTATTGATTTATTTTGTGTAATGTATTGATTTATTTTGGTGTGGTATAATACAAAATCTTTTTTGAAAATTTAACAAATCTGCAAACGACCTATGGAATAACCTTATTATACTAATAATTTAAAAAAATTCTAAAAATTTATTACATAACTATGCTAGATAAAAGAACAATCTTTCGAAATCCATTTATAATTTTTTGTGGAAAAGAGTCAATACGTCTAAAAACTTTTTTGAAAATGACGTTTTTCCGGCTTTCTCTGGTAATGCCCTCTTAAGAGTGATGATAAAAAATATTTAAAAATTGGTTATATAGGTTAGGATTGGTTAGGTTAGGTTAGGTTAGGTTAGTTTAGGTTGACCAATGCTTTTTTAACTTCTCGGTCCGCTCGGCATTTCTCTCAAATATCAACAAAATATATTTTTTCGATGAATTGTTTTTCGATGAATTGGTTTTCGATGAACTCGTTTTCGATGAATTCATTTTCGATGAACTCGTCGTGAACCCACTAAATTTACTTAGCGATAGTATTGATTTCGTAATTTGGCAGTTACGCGTCCAGACCTGAACTCTAGTCGGTCTTGCATTTTCTCTAAACTAAACAATAAATTGTATTATTTATAATAAACGACAACAAAAGTAATTTACGTGTTATTTACAAATTAAATGTTATTCCTTGGCTTTTACTAGTGTTTGCCTAGTAATTAAAACACTTTCTCATTCCACGTGAATGGATTTTGGCACTTATTAAATGTAATTTACTTAGATGTGCACAAGACCTCACGCGACAAATGACAGTTTAGTACTAAAACTACGAAATCGAAAGCACTGCAATTGACGTATGTTTTGCTTGCCACCTTGAGAATTCTACAGCGCGTCTATATATATTGTAACGTCATTGGTTTTAGGGGTATAAATAGAAGAAGAAAATAAAACGATGTTCAACCGAATAATATTTTCATTCAATATATAATTATATAACTCTATCTTTTTAGTGAGGATTCAATTCAACAGTTATGCAGAATAATCAAGTAACGGAACCATAATATAAATAAGGTTACATGGTCAAGGATCCAAAAGGCTCAAATTAGAATAACCGAGTTTGACTATCAGCTATCAGCCCTCAACTGTCAGCTGTCGAACACAGACATATCGATCGCCCCGTATTTGGACTTCGTCATAATATTTGATTCTGTTTTCGTAAGAAAATATCGATTGGCGTCACATGAGGAAAGAATACAATAGGGTAATATCACAAATGGGATGAAAATTATGTTTATCAGGCAGGTTGTTGCTGCTTAGGGGTATAAGGTTATTTGAAGATGTAAATAGGAATTTGTCTTCTTACTTCCCGGTTTCCATCCAGTTTGAAAACTTTTTTTTTATTTGAACAATTAGAACAAATAGAGCTATAAAAATGCTGGGTTTTATATGCAGAACATCAAGTGATTTTAAGTCACTAGAATGTTTGAAAATATTGTGCACCTCTTTAGTAGGAAGCCAGGTAGAGTATAATTCGCCCAATTGGTCTCCATTGTATAAAACATATTCCAACAATATAGAAAGAGAACAGCACAAAGGGAGCAGCACAAAGGGAGCAGCAAAAAGATTTTTTTAACTTTAAGCTGACTATTCCAATTCAAAGTTTTAACTATGTTCTTTTGATAAAAACAACTCAACTTAATTACTAAGTCAGATAGGCGGATCATCTCTGACCTTGTACTATTAAATAAAATCATTAATAATTGTATTGACAATCCTGAAATTCTGTCGAAAATAAAATTTTACGTACCGACCAGAAATACGAGGCAATGTGCTACCTTCTTCTCTGACAGAATTTTAAAACAAACTATGAGGCTTCTACACCTATAAATAGATTACATCATTTTGGCAATAAATTTGGAAATATTGTGGACATATTTGCAGATTCCATATCATTACATTGCATAAAATGAAGTCGCTCAAAATGTATGTGCGCGTATATCTTTTAAACTACGCAAAAGATTTTCATGCGGTTTTCACCAATAGATAGAGTGATTTAAGAGGAAGGTTTATATGTATAAAACATGCTTATTATATTAGAGGAAAGCCGAGAAATTCAAATATTCAATTCAGGCAGCGGGCAGCGGGCAGCGGGCAGCGGGCAGCGGGCAGCGGGCAGCGGGCAGCGGGCAGCGGGCAGCGGGCAGCGGGCAACTGGCAAGCAGCTGGCAAGCGGGTGGTGTGGATTTTATAAAGGTTGGGTAATGGCGTTGTGTTTCGTTAGCCATAGCAACGTGTGGTCGGGTCTGCTAGTTAGATATAAAACGAAGTCTTTATAATTACTTTAATGAAATGTATGATTTTAATTGTAATTAATTTTATTTTATACTATTAATTTAATCATTATGTATTGTGGACCACGTACCTGCCTAACTTTTATTACCTATCTTTGTAAAAGCCCACTAGAGCGTAAATAAATAAATAAATTCAAAAATATTAGCAAAAACAATTTGAATTCTTGTCTTATTTTTAATCAGTTAAATATACGTTTTAAAATGTCATACATTGCAATTAAATTAACACAGCGTGCTGGTAGTTTAAAAAAAAATATGAATACCGCATAAGAGTTCCAACCGTCCGGAGCGCTATCGGGATTATGGGATTGGGGAAATAGTAATATATGTGAATACCGCACAGGAGTCTCAACTGTCCATTGTGTGGTTAAAGAAAAGAGGTGGTGGAAGGGGATTGGGAGTAGGAAAATTGCGTACTTAGTACCTGGCCAATGAGATCTGGTCACTAAACGTACAGAAATTGGGAGCGGTTTGGAAGCTTTTGTAATATGGCAGGCGGGAATGGGAACCATTTGTTGAATAACCAACACCTTTACAACAGATCACTCCAAGTGGTTCGATACGTTTGGTGACCTTGCAGCGGTGCCTGGGCTCGAGGAGTGAAGTTTGTCTAGGTCTTTGCGGCAGATGATCTGGACACACTGAACTCCAGATTCCTAACCACTCCTCATTCCTTTTTCCTTTCCAGATCTTATTCTCCTTCTTTCCCTTACAACGATCTTTCACACATCATCCCCATAGATGAAATAGACCCTGAGGGAAATTACTTTCGTCAGAACCTCCTGTATGGAGCTAATGTAAAAAAAGCACGAATTACGTTTTTTTTTGCAAAAGTTATGAGTTATGACGCAAGAGCTGACCATTAGATATTTTTTACTACTTTACTCTAAATAAATTTAAATCCCAGTTAATTATAGTAAGTAGCTTATTATTAGATATGTAATAATTAATTATGTTTCATTTTTTTATTTTATTTTATTTTTTATTATTTCATAAATGATTAAATGTTACATTTTTGGCCATTTTTGACTACCGTACTAGGCTATTGCCCGTGTTGTGGTAGTCATACATGTAATATAATTTTATATAAACAGATAATAAAATATAAGAAGAGAAAAGAAAAAAATAACATATTTAGGGATAAATAAAACTAAAAACAGATAAAAATATAAGAATTGCAAGTTATCTAAGAAATAAAGAAAATTTAAAGAAGATGAGCATTTTCTTCTTGAAATAAAAATAGAAATAAAATTTGGTAAGTAATCTTCTGCACGAGAGTACATGTTTGTAGTCATTTTTGATATTCGTTCTATGAAAGAAATTGGAAAGAGTGTTAGAGAAAGTAATTTTTTGTTTGATTTTTTTAAAATGCAATATTAAGTTAAAGTAATTGATTAATTAAATTTGTAATATTTTTTAATTAATATTAATATTATTTGTTTTTTATTGTAATATTAAGCTCTCATTTACTTACGTGATTCTAATATCTTCTAACCAAAAGCAATGTGCCGTATTAAGTTTATCTAAAAATATCGTGCGTTACGTCAGTGACCCAACAACCGTCTATAGAGGTCTACATAAATATGCTTGAAGGTCAAAACCTCTTGGAGACAAATACCCTTCGATAAGCAATATATCCCACAAGGGTTCACAATAATCTTAAGATTCTAGGTAACTTGTATTAGGACATACATATATCCAAAACCCTCCCTAAACAAAGGATATGTAAATGAATTAAAATCGTAGAGGCAGAACTAGGGATGCAACGATATATCGGAAAACCGATAAATATCGATATATCGACCCCTAAAAATATCGATATATTAATATCGAAAATCTGAATACGTATATCGTATCGAAATATCGAAAAACCCGCCCAAATTAAAATACCCACAAAATCGGGTAAAATGCTAGTACTGGCAACACTGACTTTCTAAAAAAATTGATTCTGTTCTGTACTCTAATCTGTGGTAGGTGAGAGCACCATAAATCTTTGGCTCACACGCAAATAAAAAGAAAAAAAGCTGACGGTGACGCGAGCTTACGTTATATCTTTCTGCTCTTGTAAATACTCTAAAAGTAAACATTCTTGAACCATGGCAAGAGATGCAAGTTGTATATCCTAATCTTTTTAAAGTGGCAACGAGTCATATACAAATTGTGGCAACAAGTGTTCCTCCTGAACGTCTTTTTTCAAAGGCAGGAGCCGCTACTCGAAGCAGAAACCGGCTACAAGGAAGCAGACAGTCAAAGCTACTAATTTTTAGTTCGATAGCTGGTACAAACAACTGGAATTAATTTTTTTAATAAATTAAGAAAAAACAACACATTTTATATACCAGCTCTCCAATTTTTGTGATTATTCACAAAGGTAAGTATAAAAGTATAAAAAATACATACATATTCGATAAACGTTTTACATAACTAAAACTACATTGGATTTCTATATGTTTAAAAAAATATATCGATATATCAGCCTACTAGATCGATATATCAGTATCGATTTAATTCGATATATGTCGATATCGATATATCGATTTTATTTTAAAACCTTGCATCCCTAGGAAGAACTAAATCTTTACTTTGAATTGACGAAATCTCTCATATCCTAACATCTTATATTTAAAAGAAATGTGGTCTTCACGCGATAGTAGGATTAATCGTGTCAATCAATTAATAATAAAGGCGATCAAATGTTGGGATTTAATAAACTAACTAGAAATTTTAACTGTATAAAGTGTATTAAACTGTTACATTTTGCATATGTTAGAAGGCAACTCGCCCTCGCCCTCGGCCTCGCCCTCGCCCTCGCCCTCGCCCTCGCCCTCGCCCTCGCCCTCGCCCTCGCCCTCGCCCTCGCCCTCGCCCTCGCCCTCGCCCTCGCCCTCGCCCTCGCCCTCGCCCTCGCCCTCGCCCATGCCCTCGCCCTCGCCCTCGCCCTCGCCCTCGCCCTCGCCCTCGCCCTCGCCCTCGCCCTCGCCCTCGCCCTCGCCCTCGCCCTCGCCCTCGCCCTCGCCCTCGCCCTCGCCCTCGCCCTCGCCCTCGCCCTCGCCCTCGCCCTCGCCCTCGCCCTCGTCCTCGTCCTCGTCCTCGTCCTCGTCCTCGTCCTCGTCCTCGTCCTCGTCCTCGTCCTCGTCATCGTCCTCGTCCTCGTCCTCTTCCTCATCCTCATCCTCATCCTCATCCTCATTCCATCCTCATCCTCATCCTTATCCTTATCCTTATCACTTCCCCAGTCAAGCGTGCGTAAAGGCACGACCGTTCGCCTCGCCATCGATCACCGTTCGCATCACACTTTTCGTAACATCACACTTTTCGTAACACATCACCACTTTTCGCAACACATCACCATTTTTTGTAATGCATCCACCAGCTTACCTCCCAGGTCGAGCGTGCGTAAAAAAGTTTTAAATCAAAAACACCGCATAAAATCCTTACACTCTTTCGTTCGAAAAGGTTTGAGTCGGTTAATTTTTTAGTTAATTCTGGAATCATATACCCACCTAATCAAAGAGGTAAATACTAATTTCTGAAATTGAGCGCATATTTGACTAAGAACTCATAAATAGGTATAAGATAGCGAAATATAACACACGCGTCTCTAAGTAGGTACATAACAATTATTGGTAATTTGTTCTTCTTATTTATCTAGAGGTAATTTTACTTTCTCCATACTTATTTACAAATTCAGCCACATGTTAAAATGCAAATAAGACTGTTTAAATGTCAGACAGTTAGAATGTGTTCCAACGTTAACACCAGTCTCGTATAAATACATTTCAATGGTAAACAGTTCATACAAACATTTAAACAAAATACTGTTTAAACTATTTATGCCTCTCGCTAAAACAACTAAGACAAATTTGGGTGGCAACGTAGTGAATAAGCCTCAGAACGGGCTAATTAATGAAATTCTATTTTACTTCTGTTATCTTTGATAACACAAAGCACTTCTTTGAATTTAAATGTTTTACATACTATTTACCAAACACGTGCAAATGTTATCTATTTCACAAGCTATTTAATATTATCTTGAATTTTGGAGAGCTAATATTAATAAATCTGGGTTTGTTTGAGAAAATTTCAAGCAAAGCTTGAGTCAATTGGGTGGATTGCTATAAGATGCTGAAGCTAGTTTTTCACTAGCGGCCTAACATTCAGTTGAAGCACTAACAGTACCTTCAAGACAGTGCTAAAGTATAAATTCAAAACGTGCATTGTAAGTTTAAAATATCTCTATAATCCTTCACAGAGAGTGTTTCTACTATCGTGGTACGAGAACACAACAGAATGGAGTTGGCAGGAAAACACTTCTTTTTCTTCTTCTTCGGCACAATTTATTTAATGTAAAAAATACAAGTATTACAAGAGGGTCTATGTACCCTCACTCGGGTGGTCCACGACCACACCACACTGACAAATATCGAAGTCTCTACTTCGATCTCTCTATTGTCAGTTTTCCAATACTGAACCGTAGGTATAACTCGTACCTACCAGCTTCAGTATAATTACACAATTGAAGGCACACAGCATGTACCTTCTAGTTTTACCCTACTAGCAAAACTAACGCAAAGGGCCTATCTTCCCTCTGCGCAACTGAAGATACACCTCGTATATCTTCCAGTTCAACCGCCATAACAAGACTGACTCCTCTGTTCCAAAATCACAATACTTAAAGGAAATCATACAAAAGGAGCAAAAAGCGAGACAAAACATTTGAACCGCTCCCACATCTGGATTTTAAAATCCCGCAATAAAACAATTGCCAAAGTCGGCCCAAAAGGGCCACCCATAAAATTAAGTACATCATACAATACTGAAACGGAGAAATGGGGGAAACTAAAATTAAAAATTCCCAGATCTCAAATTCTTAAATTTAACCCCCAATAAAACAATAAAATTACTTTTAAAAGTTTGCCAAAAAGGGGCACATCAATAAAGATACATCTTAAACCGAAGGGATTAAGTTCCTTTAGTCCGGGTCATAAAAGAACCGCCAGCACCCTTTCTATTTTGGCGGCTGCAATAAACATTCATGTGTTCTATTTGAACTGTACAGGTAAACAAACCTACTTAAAATAAACAATTTAAGAAATTAACCCTTTGTTCCTTATCGGTAAAGGTATGCCCCCATATAATATCAGGCCGAATACATTTATTTCTATAGGTTGGGAGTTTACTTGAAAAACCCAAGGAAGAATTTTATTTGCAAAGGTGAAAATACGTTTAACTAAAATGACTAAAATAACACGAATGATACGACTAATTTTTATTACTTAAAGCGAAATGGATAAATCGCATTCTGGAACAAACAGAGAGATTGCATTAAATATTGGTACTGGCGAGTATCTCAGTACTATTCTATTTTGATTGAAATGTACTATTCTATTTTGATTGAAAGACTTACAGTTCTTTAAAACCACAATGACTGTTTATTGTTATTTCTTTAATATACAAATTTGGTTTAAGAGGAATATAAACGATAGAAATATTTCGAATCTCATGCCTGCAAAATTTTAAAATCGAGCGTCTTTTTGCACGAGGTAACCGAAAAAGTGGTTTTTATTTATTTTGTCCATAATTTTATAAGAACGAAAAAAAGTTAGAACACGGAAAACCTCAAAAATAGTCTTAACCATAAAGGGGTATTTTTTAAAAATTGTTTCTTGTATTACTTCATAGTTTAGTCATGAAAAACCATTTTTTTTGGTGGTTTACGCTTATATTTTTTGTTATGTAAATAATAATTTTATTGTAATTCCAATACATAGAAAAGCTAGTAAAAGCTTTGATTTATCTGTAGAATATTTTTTGATGTTCATACTGTAAGCCGATTTGTCGTAAAGATTAATCAAAAAAGTATCTAAATAGGATTTCACGTATATATTCATCTATGTAACTGGGATGCTAGCTTTTGTCTTAGGAGCTCTCGCAAATGAATAACTTGCCTGCCAGTGTTCGGCTATCTTTAACTAACGTCGTAATCGACACCATGTGAGCCAAGTATATCACTACGGGAAACAATGATAGAACTGATCATAGACTAATATTATGATTCATATCATATTATGATCCATATCTTCATATTTCAATACTTGTTTTCATTATCTTTTCTTGGAGATGCTTGCGGCATACGCAAGATGCCATTATCCTGCGAGCAGCCGCCTTTTATGTTTATCCGTTATCTTTTTTAATTAGTTTATCCCTGAGTTGCTTTATATTACTCGCATTTTGTATATTATGTAAGCACTTGCATACTGCTTCCTAACAACGTATGCAGGGACACTGGAGGTCTTTTTTTTTTTTTTTTACAGTGAATACCGCACAAGAATCTCAACTGCTCCCGTCTGGAGGTATATTACCTGGGATATATTACCTTGGGGTATGTTGTGAGGCTGAAGGTAGTGGGGTGGGGAAGGAGGTGGGGAAGAGGAAGGTTGGGAAGTACCTGGCTATTCAGATCTGGTCACCAAACACGGCTAAAGCCATTTTCAAGCAACGTTTCAATTCTGAATGGTGGTCTTAGACCAGGGCGATACTGATAGTATCTTCCACTCTGGAACATGCCGCAAATATACTATACAAGGTGTCCGGAAACTCGTAGTACAAGCGGGAAACTGGAGAATCCACATCACATTTGGAGTCGATTTTGTGGTTTAACTTTTTTTGATTTGAGCTTTCGTTTTCGAGTAAATCGGGTCCGAAGTTGGAATTTTTTAGGTTAAATTAGAAAAAAAAATTCACTAGGGGGTTGATTTCAGCTGTGTAATGTCTTATAAAATGCAATGAAGGGTAAACCGGGCTCAAAATTTTTTTTAACACTTTAGTTGCCGAAAAAATGGAAAAATAGAAAAAAAATAATATTAAAATCGAAATGCTTAGATCGAAATAAATAAGTTTTTTGGGTTCTCTACGTGATGTAGATTCACCAGTTTCCCGCTTGTACTACGAGTTTCCGGACACGTTGTATATTATTATTAATGAATTAATTGTGAAATAACACAAATTAATCAAATAAATTTTATTTGCGCATGCCGGATTCGAACCCGCGACCTCCGGATTGTGAGTCAAGAGTCTTACCCACTGGACTACGGAGGTCTAGATTCGTTCAAACATAAATGTATCGTTCTTTCAAAAAAATTAGAGTCCTTGCTAGAGCCTTGAAACAGTGACCATCTTTTACTTATACCAGAGCAGGTAAGTGGTGGATAACCTCCAATAATAATATTATGATACATTACAATTAGTAAAAAAATTTAACAAAACCACTTTTCTGAAAAAAAAACCACAAACTTTTGTGTAAAAATCTGATAAGTTGCTCTTAAAGAGCACACACAATCTTTCACTAAGTAATCGAATTCAAAGGGATATATCTATTTTTGATTTTCAGTTTTCTTCTTCAGATAATTAATCTCTGCCCATGGAGTTCTAAGTTAATTTACTGCAGTTAAATCATCCACAACCCACTAACATTTCTTTCGTTTAAAATCTAAACTCACCTATTGTTTTGAGATTCGAGCCTCAATTAAGGTTTCTAAATTTAATTTTGTTTATTGAGTATGTAAATTTAGAACAGTTGGAAATAGTTTTCTGAGAAATAACAGATCATTGTAAAATGCAAATCAATATCCCATTCTCTTTTACCAGAGGTGACACTCCAACTCGTGATGACTAATTTAATTTTATGGGGAAAATATTAAAGAAAATAGATTGTCACATTCCTTCTTGATACTGGAAACTAGCTTAGAATAATTATTATAAATAAATGCAGTTTTATCCAAACCTCTGTACTTTCTTCACTCTGCCTTCTCACCATTTCGGGTGCTTTGGGTGGGAACAAAGTGGGATGAATTTAATTATAGAGATTATAAATGAACGGATTTTAAAAAGGTTTGGACCAAATCTTAATTATACTAAGATATACTTACTTATATACCGTAACTCCAGTATTACGATAGTTGACAGTCGCTTCTCATTGTTCATATCGCTATTGTTATTTGGCAACTACCTTCGGCTCACTGGGTTTTCTGCGGGTGCCTTAGTAAGGTCCTCGATGGCAGCTCCTGCACTTCAGCAGCTTAGGCCATCCTTACCGAGTTTCCTGAATCTGAAGTCTCCTGAAGTCGCCTGCACCACTTTGCACTTTGGCTGCTGGTCGCGTCTGGCAACCGTACCTATTTCGTCTCATGCCCAGCTTTACGTCACCGGGCGGAGGAACACACATCTTGCGAATAACTTCCTTGAACTCAAATATCACTTCTTCATCCTGAGCGGGGAACGCTTGCTTGGTGTTGCACCACCACTCATGTCTCCTCTTTCGCCCGTCTAGGTCTTGACTATTTGTCTCGGCTTACCCTATGAACTCGTAGGACCCGTGGTCCCACCCTGCACTTCTTCCTTCTTCGGTTCCTGTCCTTGTAACCCGTATCTTTCAACACTTGCTTTGTCTTTGGATGCCCATAGCGAGATTATTTTAGAACATTAAATTATTCATTCAAATTTCGAGACGCTATCCGGGTTACAGACCCATTCTTAGAATGACTGTTTCCAATAAAAAGGGTAGTTGCCCATAATATGGTAAAATAATTAGTTGAAGATAATATTGATAATTCTAAAATTTGAAATATGAGATTGACAATTATGACGGTTTGACAGAAGGCGGCAATAGCGAAATGGGTTAACGCGCACGTCCCGGTTAGACGAGAGGTCTGGGTTCGAGTCCCAGTTGCGACCATTGTCTTTTTTCTGTTTTCCTGTGACTGGTTCTCTTTCATATTTTCGTTTAGATTATTATTGTTATCTTCTTCTTCAATGATATATTACATTGATGGGAATAACC